>CM019069.1:157866593-158274567 GCA_009667805.1 Leptobrachium leishanense
CTTTCACTACCAAAAACCCATAAATTCCATTACGATTTCTAATGCAATTACAAAAAAAGTTTCATATAAAACACTTCTTTAATGCAGAATCAGTTTGCTCCCTGTGGAGAAATTAAATTCACACCTCACTCCTGTCGCCCTGTACTACTTTAAAGAAGGTACAAGGAGCAACCCCCACCCTCACTGTAACAAAAAACTCAGCAAACTTTACTGCAGCATTCTAGCAGCCAGGGATTTGGCAGAATGCAAGGAGAGCTGTGGAGGTCAGTCAGTGCTGTACAGAGATAAGATTCAGGGGGTTATAATGAGTGTAAATCCCTGTATGTACAATACAGACACAAGGTGTTGCTGTAATTGCCATACACAGGCACTATGCAGCACATACAGATACAAGATGTTGCTGTAATTGCCATACACAGGCATTATGCAGCACATACAGATACAAGGTGTTGCTGTAATTGCCATACACAGGCATTATGCGGCACATACAGATACAAGGTGTTGCTGTAATTGCCATACACAGGCATTATGCAGCACATACAGATACAAGGTGTTGCTGTAATTGCCATACACAGGCACTATGCAGCACATACAGATACAAGGTGTTGCTGTAATTGCCATACACAGGCATTATGCAGCACATACAGATACAAGGTGTTGCTGTAATTGCCATACACAGGCATTATGCGGCACATACAGATACAAGGTGTTGCTGTAATTGCCATACACAGGCATTATGAGGCACATACAGATACAAGGTGTTGCTGTAATTGCCACACACAGGCATTATGCAGCACATACAGATACAAGGTGTTGCTGTAATTGCCATACACAGGCATTATGCAGCACATACAGATACAAGGTGTTGCTGTAATTGCCATACGCAGGCATTATGCAGCACATACAGATACAAGGTGTTGCTGTAATTGTCATACACAGGCATTATGCGGCACATACAGAGACAAGGTGTTGCTGTAATTGCCATGCACAGGCATTATGCGGCACATACAGGTACAAGGTGTTGCTGTAATTGCCATACACAGGCATTATGCGGCACAGATACAAAGTGTTGTTGCTGTAATTGCCATACACAGGCATTATGCAGCACATACAGATACAAGGTGTTACTGTAATTGCCATACACAGGCATTATGCAGCACATACAGATACAAGGTGTTGCTGTAATTGCCACACACAGGCATTATGCGGGACATGCAGATACAAGGTGTTGCTGTAATTGCCATACACAGACATTATGCGGCACATACAGATACAAGGTGTTGCTGTAATTGCCACACACAGGCATTATGCAGCACATACAGATACAAGGTGTTGCTGTAATTGCCATACACAGGCATTATGCGGCACATACAGATACAAGGTGTTGCTGTAATTGCCACACACAGGCATTATGCAGCACATACAGATACAAGGTGTTGCTGTAATTGCCATACACAGGCATTATGCAGCACATACAGATACAAGGTGTTGCTGTAATTGCCATACACAGGCATTATGCGGCACATACAGATACAAGGTGTTGCTGTAATTGCCATACACAGGCATTATGCGGCACATACAGTTATTGCATTGCTAATAATCTCATCCTGATCACTACAAATCCCCATAAGCAGGAGATCACCATTTTATTATCTGTCTACAGCACATTTACTGCATCTGCCTGTATGTGCGAGATTTACACCCCTTTCCTCCTCTATTCTCCTGTTTGTCCTGTTTGTTCAATCTCCCATTTGTCCCATTCCACCTTTTGGACTTATTCCATTCCGCCTTTTCCCCCTTCATCTCCCACTCCATATTTTGGCTCCTCTTATTTCTTTTTTTTCCTTTGGCTGGCTGGCTTCTGATTTCTCACCTGGATAACCAGCCATTTATTGTGGCCGCTCACCTTCCTCCATGCTCTTTCAGTCTGTCCTGTCCCTTAGTTGTGAGGATCTGTGAGCGCACTCCTGTGTTTAAGTTTGTGTCTGAACGCTCTATTTCTGGACTGTTGCCCTCCCCTACCTGTCAGAGGTCCTGGTTCCTGTATTTCTTTACTGTTAACTAGGGATGAGCCGAACACCCCCCGAGTTCGGTTCGAGCTCGAACACGAACTTCGTATATATTCGGGCCCGAACCCGAACCCGAACCCAATGCAAGTCAATGGGGCTGAAAATTCGGTTTTTAGAGTGCCCTCCAAGAGAGCATATATGCTACATATTTGCCATAAAAGGTGTATGGGGGTCCGGGTAGTGCCCTGGGGGACAGGAAACAAGTAAAAAAAAAACATTTTTAAAAGGACAGTGAGTTTTCCATGAAATAAGGGTTAAAAATAAAAACCAAAAATTCCTTCAAATATCGTGCCTAGGAGGTCCCCATAACCTGCCCGTGAAGTTGCGGATAACTAGGATGTATAGAAACACTTAAAAACAAATAAATGACGTTTCATATGACGGTAAATGCTTTTCCTTTAATCTATCCATAAACAACTGCTTGTGGCGGCAGTCTGTATGAAAAGAGGAGACATTTTCGTACACGCAGAAAAAGTTTAGTGATTTTTTTGGCTAAATTATTGTGAAACTTATGCAGGCTTTGGATGAAAGTAACAATAGGTGCTTTAAAATTGGTCCTTTAGCGTCCCCAACAGTGCCGTCACACCGTAACCCCTCTGAGGATATGAATCTGATACAGGCGTCAGTGGCAGTGCACCCAAATATTGTGCTTTAGGTGCCAGGCCTGCAAGTACTATCATACAGTAATCCCTCTGTAGTATTGTGGAAGAATGCAGGGGTGGACCATGTGGTCCTATATTGAAAAGTTTTTTATCTGTTAATGGGCGTCAGTGCACCCAGATATTGTGCCTTTAATGCCAGGCCAGCAAGTATCATCATACAGTAACGCCTCTGTAGTATTGTGGAAGAATGCAGGGGTGGACCATGTGGTCCTATATTGAAAAGATATGATTCTGGTCAAGGCATCAGTGCACCCAGATATTCTGCCTTTGGTGCAAGACTGCCAGGCCAGCAAGTATCATCATACAGTAACCCCTCTGTGGTATTGTGGAAGAGTGCAGGGGTGGACCATGTGGTCCTATATTGAAAAATTTTTGATCTGGTAATGGGCGTCAGTGCACCCAGATATTGTGCCTTTAATGCCAGGCCAGCAAGTATCATCATACAGTAAGGCTGGGGTCAGACAAACGCAGTGTTAACGTCTGTGTTGCCCGCACCTAAGTACGTCCGTGATAGCATACAATTGTGTTAAATGGAGCCCCACACATGAAGTACGTCCGCACAGAAGTGCGGGGGCTGACGGACGCTGCAAACGGACGCAGGTTAGGCAAGAACGTAATACTGCTAGAACGGACGTGCAGAGTGCGCCACGTCCACAAGGTCTGCATAGCTTTGTGTGTGAGTGATGCAACAAGGTCAGACGGACTGCATTTATACGTCCAGCATTTTTGACGGACAGAATGTTCTTTCATTGTAATTTATTTTCCCTGCTACATCAGTCAAAAAATACGTCAGTGAAAAAAACGGACTGTGTGGCCACTACCTTATTGTGAGTCAGTAAGTACATCCTTACTGCACGGACGCACAGTCCGTACAAAATGCACTCATCTGACCCTAGCCTAACCCCTCTGTGGTATTGTGGAAGAGTGCAGGGGTGGACCATGTGGTCCTATATTGAAAAGTGGTTTTTTTATCTGTTAATGGGCGTCAGTGCACCCAGATATTGTGCCTTTAATGCCAGGCCAGCAAGTATCATCATACAGTAACCCCTCTGTAGTATTGTGGAAGAGTGCAGGGGTGGACCCTGCGGTTCAAAAAATTGAAATGATATAAATCTGGCACAGGCATCAGAGCAGCCAAATATTGTGCCTTTCATGGCAGCAAGTGCCTTCACACTGTATCCCTTTTGTGGTATTGTGGAAGAGTTCAGTGCTGGAGGTTTTGTGAATACAGAAGAGGACATCCCCGATCTATTCCATTACTTCAGCGTCAGGGGATTGATAGCTGCTGATCCAGGACTGATTCATAATTATAAATGTCAGCCGGTCTACAGAGTCGGTGGACAGACGCACTCTTTTGTCTGTGATAAAACCTCCAGCGGCACTGAACGTCCTTTCAGAAAGCACGCTAGATGAAGGGCAACGTAGTAGCTGCATAGCATATTGGCAAAGTTCTGGCCAGTGATCCAATCTCAACACCCAGTAAGCCAGTGGATCATCTGCTGGAAAGGTATCCAGGTCTGCCCTTGCCCCTAGGTAGTCCTGCACCATAAGATGAAGACGCTGGCAATGGGAGCCTACATTTGACGTCCCTGGGCGTCGAGGACTAAAATTTTTTAAAAAAGCATCAGTCAAGCGGCCCTGGCCTTCACCACTATTCCTCTGATCACCCGCAGCCTCAGAAGCACGTGTGTCAGCACTTGGTAATCTACCAGTGCCTGGAAAGGTGTTACACAAGTGTCGCTTTAGAGCGTCCTCAAGTTTTTTCATCCTGTGCTCCCTCTGTGCGGGCAGGATGAGCTCTGCAACTTTCCCCTTGTATCGTGGATCAAGAAGGGTTGCCAACCAGTAATGATCCCTCTCCTTGATAGCACGAATCCTGGGGTCCTTTAGCAGGCTTTGCATCATTAGGGAGCCCATGCAGCGTAGCTTGGAGGTGGCATTAGCTTCCGAGTCTTCCTGGTCAATGAGGATGACCGTATCGTGCACTTCCTCCTCCTAGCCACGTACTAGCCCTTCTGTTTCTGGGAACACAAAACCCTCCCTTGAGGAATCCCCACCTTCAATGCCCCACTACTTAAATATTCTGCCTCATCCTCCTCCTGTCTGATCTGAGTAGGACCCGCTGGAATGCTGTCTGCGGAAAGACTGGGGCCTTGAGAGCTAGGGAAGGCCTCCTCTTCCTCCCGCTGCTCTGCCTCTAGAGCCACATCTATAATTCCCCGCAGAGTGTGCTCCAGCAGGAACACTAAAGGAATTGTGTCACTGATGCATGCACTGTCCCTGCTCACCATCCTCGTTGCCTCCTCAAATGGTGACAGTACAGTGCATGCATCCTTGATCATCAGTCACTGCGGGGGGGAAAAAACAAGTTGACCTGAACCTGTCCTTGTGCCATACATACACAGGTACTCATTGATGGCCCTCTGCTGCTTGTGCAGATGCTGCAGCATTGCTAATGTCGAGTTCCACCTTGTGGGCATGTCACAGATCAGACGGTTTGTGGGAAGGTGGAATTCTCTTTGAATTTCTGCCAGGCGAACGCTTGCTGGGAATGACCGTCTGAAGTGGCTGCAGACTTTTCTGGCCTGGATGAGAAGCTCTGGCAGCCCTGGGTACTTGGTTAGGAAACGCTGTACCACCAGATTTAGGATGTGTGCTAGGCATGGTAAATGCGTCAATTTACCCTTGCATAGGGCAGAGAGAAGGTTGCTGCCATAATCGCAGACAATCATTCCCAGCTCAAGCTGGCGTGTTGTTAACCATCTCTGCACCTGCCCCTGCAGAGCTGACAGAATTTCTGACCCGGTGTGGCTCCTGTCCCCTAAAAAAACCAGCTCAAGCACAGTATGGCATCTTTTTGCTTGAGCCTTTGCGTAGACTCTGTCAGGCGTCGGTTTAACTGCCACTTCGCCAGAGACAGAGAAGGAGGAAGAGGTGGTGGTGGTGGAGTAGACAGACCTCATACAAGCAGCTTTCAGGAGGCGTGGTGGATGAACAAGCTCCAGCACAGAGCCCCGTCTTGGATTCCTCCCAGCTGCAATCAGAGTTACCCAGTGTGCTGTGAAGGAAATGTAACGACCCTGTCCATGCTTGCTGGACCACGTGTCTAAAGTCACATGCACCTTGCTGCTGACTGCCTTTCCCAATGACTGGAAAACATTGTCTTCCACGTGCTGGTATAGTGCTGGAATGGCCTTGCGTGAAAAGTAATGGCGTTTTGGAACCTGCCACTGTTGTACAGCACATTCAGCAAATTCACGGAAGGGAGCAGAGTCCACCAGCTGGAAAGGCAGCAGCTGCAATGCGAGTAATTTTGATAAGCTGGCTTTTAGACGCTGTGCTTGGGGATGGTTGGGACTATATTTTTTCTTTCGCTGCAGCAGCTGCAGCAACGTAATCTGACTGCGTAAATCTTCAGCTACTGGGATGATGTCAAATTGTGAGGAAGGACCTGGTACATCCATTACTGTAGCATCATCCATGTCGGTGGAGGTTGTAGGCAATGACATGGCAGGACATACAGTTTGGGTAGAGACAGATGAGGAGGAGGTGGACCTACGCAAAGTTTTGCACCAACGGGATGTGTGGCACTTGTTCATATGTTGCCTCAAGCATGTGGTACCCAAGTGTCCGGTATCTTTCCCACGCTTAAGTCTCATCTGACATAGATTACAAATAGCAACGCTGCTCTCTACTGCACATTTCTTAAAGAACTCCCAGACAACAGAGTTCCTGCATGTGTTCTTTGAGACAACAGCACTCTGCACCGGAGCAGCTGTGACATGTGATGCCTTGGACTGGCTAGTGCTACGGTTGGTCACAGAGGATGTTGTGCCTCGTGTTTGCTGTGTCTCCTCCTCCCCCTCTTCCTCACTTAATTCCTCTGTTCGATCTGGCACCGAGGTGAAGTCAGTGACCTCATCATCATTGTCATCTTCACCCCCTATCTCCTCGTCACTGGAGCCAACTTGGCAGTATGCTGCAGCTTCTGGGGCAACATGAGTGCCAGTTATTTTTGTGTCATCACTGGCACCCCCTTCCTCTAGGTTGATTATACTCCCTTGCTCAACCTCAGAGATTGAATCAGAGCACTGTACTTGCTGCGCATCCTCAAGCAGCATGTCACTCTCATTGTAGTCAAACAATTCAGCTGACTCCTCCGTGTGTGGTAGCGAGGCTACGGCAGGAGTAGCTGTGGACATGGAGGCTGCATTAGATGCTTTGGCAGCTGAGGTGGACTGTAAAGCACTAGAAGCCTGGCTGGCAGAGGACTCGGAGGATGAGGATGGCCTGGTTAGCCGATCCACCAAGTCCTCTGTATGTTGCTGCTGCCTAAGATGGCCAGCACCAGTTAGAAAGGACAAGCGTGCCCCTGTAAAGGATGCACCTCGTCTACCACGACCAGAGGCACAGCCTCCCGACACAGGGGCTGCTTGCCCTCTTATCTGTGTCTGGGAGCGTCTGCCTATCCTTTTTGTTCTTTCAGACATGGTAAGTGATATATAGATTAATATATACAGAACTCTGATTCAACTCTGGTATAAAGATTTAAAGAACTCTGGTATAACTCAGTGAGACACACTGATAGCTGGCAGCCAGTGACGAGACACAGATCACCTCAATTCACAAATATTTTGTAGAAATTAGTGACACCCAAAATACTGCGTGGTGCTGGTTGTGTGACAAGACACAGATCACCTCAATTCACAAATATTTTGTAGAAATTTGTGAGCCCCAAAATACTGCGTGGTTCTGGATGTGTGACGAGACACAGATCACCTCAATTCACAAATGTTTTAAAGAAAGTTGTAAACCCCAAAAAAAATTGCTGGCACAGGGACAAGACACACATCACCTAAATTCCCTGATATTTGGTAGAAATGAGACCCCCCAGACCCCCCCAAGAGCGTGGCAGACCGGCAGTAACAACACACACAACTATATCCTTTGAAATCTCCTCTGAAATGCGTGCTGTAGCTGTGCGTGGAAACGTTATATAGTGTGCTGCGGGACTTAGCTCTGTGAGCCCATGATTGGACAAAATTTGCCCATAGTGTTGAACCTGTCTTGCACCAGACCTGTGGTCAGGTGCAAGGCTGTTGCCAATTAGGAGCTTCAGGCCAGTGGGAAAATGCATTGTGGTCCATTGTGGTCGAACATGCGGCGAACACCTGGAAATGTCCTGTGTTCAATCTAATCGAACAGGCTAAATTCGGGTCGAACTTTGAACCGTCCGAACCGAACAGCTCATCCCTACTGTTAACTGCGTATAAGATAATCCTGGGTTCCTGAGTTCCAGATTTCCACCTTACCTGTGTTTCACTGCTGCCATAGATCTTGTTGCTGTTTCCAGTGGAGTCTGCAGCTTCCTGACTACGTGGCCCACTATCCACTGGGACCTGGAGACTTTCTTTGCTGCCAGACATCCATCCTGTGCCAGCTATAAAGGCCCTTCAATCAAGGTATTGCTACCCAGGCTCTTGCTGCTACAAGTAGATTCTCCAGACAGCTACTGTCTGCATAGCTCACCATCCTCTGCTTGTCATTATTTTTGCCTATTTTCTATTGGACTTCCTAAATGTAAAGACTGTGTCAGTGTGCTGTGTATTTATCATACATTACATTTCCTGCATTCAAAGTCTCTGGAGTCTGCTTGTCTAGCTCACCCCCAGCGCTTGGCCATGGCTCCATCCTGGCTCGGGCGTAACAGTATGCTGATAATGCAGACCCTGTGTAAGCAAGAGATCTCACCATTTTATTATCTGGCTGCAGCACATTTACTGCATCTGCCTGTATGCTGATAATGCAGACCCTGTGTATGCAGGAGATCTCACCATTTTATTATCTGGCTGCAGCACATTTACTGCATCTGCCTGTATGCTGATAATGCAGACCCTGTGTATGCAGGAGATCTCACCATTTTATTATCTGGCTGCAGCACATTTACTGCATCTGCCTGCATGCTGATAATGCAGACCCTGTGTATGCAGGAGATCTCACCATTTTATTATCTGGCTGCAGCACATTTACTGCATCTGCCTGTATGCTGATAATGCAGACCCTGTGTATGCAGGAGATCTCACCATTTTATTATCTGGCTGCAGCACATTTACTGCATCTGCCTGCATGCTGATAATGCAGACCCTGTGTATGCAGGAGATCTCACCATTTTATTATCTGGCTGCAGCACATTTACTGCATCTGCCTGTATGCTGATTGTTCTAACTAAATATTTTATTGTGTAAATTCATATTCTTAAATCAAACCAAAGTTTGTTACAATCTTTATACTCTGAAACTCCAGGATCGAATGAATGTCACACGCAGGAGATGGTCAGTGTTAATAGTAAAAGATATCTGTAAATCCCTCCTTTGTCTATTCAGTATATTTGAAAAAGCTTAAATGACTACCAGATGTAACTTAAGTCTAGGAATTTTAACCCCTTCACTGTGGAGGACGTGTGGGGAACGTCCTCCTTGACTCCTGCTATATGTGGAGGCTGTTCCCCACACGTCACCCGCAAGCGGGAGCCCCGGAAGAGGTACTCACCTCTCTGTCCGGGCTCCCACGGCATTTTGGCTTGAGGGAAGCCAGGTGCTGAAGTTGCGATGACGTCATTACCAGGCGACACCCCCCCCCCCCGCAGTGCCGCAAGATCGCTTGAAAGGGAGGGGGAAACCCTTTTGGATCCCTCTCCCTCCCGATCGGGAGGGTTTACAGTAAAAAAAAAGCACCGCTTTTAAGGGTTTTGCCCAATAACCGCAACAGCCACTGAGCAGGGGATCTGCTAAAAATAAAGATTTTTATTTTCTCTTAGACAAAGCAGCTACTGAGTATGCTCCGGTTTCTGAGCTCATAGCGCTGGGCATTTTTGAATATTCCGGATAATCTGTCCTGCTTTCAATGGATTTCTAGGCTATCCTTATCTATGTGTATAGCATTTATAAAGCATTTGGATTCAGTAAAATCATGGATGTAATGTTAAGCAGCAATACATGCCTGTCTGTCATCGGAACCCCTCCCTAGCCCCGCCCTCTGCTCCTCTGATAGGATGCATTGTCTGTCATTGGAACCCCTCCCTAGCCCTGCCTTCTGCTCCTCTGATAGGATGCATTGTCTGTCATCGGAACCCCTCCCTAGCCCGGCCATCTGCTCCTCTGATAGGATGCGCTGTCTTTCATCGGAACCCCTCCCTAGCCCTGCCTTCTGCTCCTCTGATAGGATGCATTGTCTGTCATCGGAACCCCTCCCTAGCCCGGCCATCTGCTCCTCTGATAGGATGCGCTGTCTGTCATCGGCACCCCTCCCTAGCCCCGCCCTCTGCTCCTCTGATAGGATGCATTGTCTGTCTTCGGAACCCCTCCCTAGCCCTGCCCTCTGCTCCTCTGATAGGATGCGTTGTCTGTCATCGGAACTCCTCCCTAGCCCCGCCTTCTGCTCCTCTGATAGGATGCATTGTCTGTCATCGGAACCCCTCCCTAGCCCTGCCATCTGCTCCTCTGATAGGATGCGCTGTCTTTCATCGGAACTCCTCCCTAGCCCTGCCTTCTGCTCCTCTGATAGGATGCGCTGTCTGTTATCGGCACCCCTCCCTAGCCCCGCCCTCTGCTCCTCTGATAGGATGCATTGTCTGTCTTCGGAACCCCTCCCTAGCCCTGCCCTCTGCTCCTCTGATAGGATGCATTGTCTTTCATCGGAACTCCTCCCTAGCCCTGCCTTCTGCTCCTCTGATAGGATGCGCTGTCTGTTATCGGCACCCCTCCCTAGCCCCGCCCTCTGCTCCTCTGATAGGATGCATTGTCTGTCTTCGGAACCCCTCCCTAGCCCTGCCCTCTGCTCCTCTGATAGGATGCATTGTCTTTCATCGGAACTCCTCCCTAACCCTGCCTTCTGCTCCTCTGATAGGATGCATTGTCTGTCATCGGAACTCCTCCCTAGCCCTGCCATCTGCTCCTCTAATAGGATGCGCTGTCTTTCATCGGAACCCCTCTCTAGCCCTGCCCTCTGCTCCTCTGATAGGATGCATTGTCTGTCATATCAACCCCTCCCTAGCCCTGCCCTCTGCTCCTCTGATAGGATGCGCTGTAGGCCTGTCTATCATAGAATCCCCTCCCTAGCCCTGCCCTCTGCTCCTCTGAATGGAGCCTAGCACACTCCCAAATAGAAACTGCAACAGCCACTGAACAACTAGTTTCTGAACATTGATTTATTTTAAATGTTAAATTACAGAACAGGATAAGAATGTTTTCTGATTAATTTTACAATGTATTAAAAAGTCCTCGTCCCGTCACCACAACCGAGATGTAGAATCATAGAAACATAGAAACATAGAAAAATGTGGGCAGATAAGAACCTTTCGGCCCATCTAGTCGCCCAATTACATGGATACTTTACCTGGATTTATCTTTTGTTTAGGATAGAATCCCTGTAGTGTCAGGAGACCACGGCTGTGTCGTTTCCTGCCTTTCCAGAGGGAAAACATGTAAACAAGCAAGATGGCGGCCGCACTGAGCAAAACACCGAATATTATGAAATTCAAAAGGAAATGGGAGCTGCTCATCTGCACCTCCCTTATATGCTGTGAGCAGCCCAGGGATTGGAGCATGCATTGGAAGGATTATTCGTGATTGGCTGTGGTTATACCTATGGAAAAGGGCTTTGAGGTCTGCGAAGAACTCGCCCATTGAAGATGCTCTTTGCTCTGGGCAGCTCTTCTGGCGCAGACTCACAGAGCAGTGATTATAGCTTCTTGCTCAGGTGTCCTAACAAGGACCTAGAGGAAACAGCTTCCTTAAACAGAGGTAGTCGTCCTGCAAGAAACAGAGAGCGTGATTCTACTCAAAACCAGAGACAGGACTCGGAGTAAAGGTGAACACAGAATAAAGCTTTATTGTGGAGCTCTTATTTTCCCACAAAAAAAGTCACACTAAGAGGGGACATCCCTGCCACTGCCCTGTCTTCTCCCCACACTGTCCTGCCTCAACTGTGCTTTCTCAACATTGCATCATCCTTTCCCATTGCCCTCTAGCTGACCCTTAGGGAGTAACCAAAACAGAATGATGCAACAGAGAACAAACATGCTTACATAACTATATACAGTATGGAATAACAAAGTGATATTTAACATATTTAACAAATAAGTGATCTTTGCACAGTCTAAACCTTAGTCCTTTCCAGTATTCCGGCAGCGGATCCTTTCCATACAGGCCTCCTCCAATTTTGGGTTTCCATTAATTAGGAGAAATGACTGAACTAGGGGGAAAGAAACAAGTATGATTGTAACGACCCAAAACCCTAAATTTACTGAAGGGTAAATTCCAAAGTAAAAAAACATTATTGCAACATACATGAATAAGAAAAACACGAGCAGTCTGATCATGGTATTGGCAGCGATTTGATGAGCTTTCAGACTGTTGCTGCCAACTGACCTGGCCTTCATCCTGTGACTGTGCAGCTTAAGATACCTAAAAACACAAAACGTAGAAACAAACCCAACCAGGAGAGGGGCGCCCATTGACATGAAACCTGGCCACATGTTGTAGAGTCCAGCATAGGTATTTCCAAGAGTCCCATTGGCCGAGGAATTCACTGCGGCACTTTTAGGAGATATCGGAGTAATATATATTGTCATGCTGCTAGAGCCACTGTACAGCGACACCACTTCTGCCACCAGTATCAGACCAAGCAGGTATGTATCGATCTTCATCTTCACCTGGGTGAGGAAACGGGAGCTGAAGTTCATGATCTTGAAAAAGTAGAAGATGCAGAGGCAGGAGGTGAGCCACGCGCAGGATGTGAAGCCGTACATTGTCATAAATGATATAAGGGATCTGTATGTCTGGACAGAAAATATCCACGGCCAATAAAAATGAATGGTCACGTTGATTGCACTCACGAAGACATAATACACATTGGAGGAACACAAGGCAAGCAGGATTTTATAGCTGGTGCTCAGATAGTGCTTCTTGTGGAAACCATAAAGAATAACGTATATAATGAAGACATTGGCACAAACCCCTGTGATTATCTCAAAAGCTAACACGGCTTGTATTATTATCTGGATACAATCCATTGTGTATCTTCTGTTTTACTGAAATTAAGACTTGATTCTGCTCAGTCTGCAGACGAGTCTCTCATTCGTGCTGTATGTGGCTTCAGGCTTTGGATATGGAAATGACAGCAGAGGGTTAAACGTGTAAATGTGGAATCCACAGGAATTCTTCTCCTCTTCTGCTTTCAGTCGTCTGTATGTGACAAAGCCGTGATCTAGACTCTCCTGCAGATTGTATCCGTGTCTTACTGACTTCATTTATGCAAATCCACATACATATATAGTGACCACGAAACAAACCCGTGACATGATTGACACATTTAGCAATGAGAATGCAAATGCATAACTCCTTGTAACCGTCCTCATCCTTTAACCTACAGCCTGGGAAATGATATGTTCGTTCAGTCCTTACCAGCTTCTATATGTGACCGGAATCCAGGCACTGGCTGAGGTTTCTATAGGCTTTAATGGAGCATCACACACCGCTCTGTTTCGGCTGTGCCCAGCTTTTGTCTTCGCTGTTTGGATGATTCACGCTTACATTATTTGGATTATGTATGTTCTCACTCCCTCCTGTTGGTTGGAGGGATACTACCTTATGTATTTCCTTCTTTTCTCTCCTATGGTAATTCCCTTCACCTTGTTGTATAAAGAATGGAGATATTTGGGTCCAGCATCACATGATCATAGCGGCCGATCACCGAGCTACTTGTAATACATTGGATAACAATCATTAGCATCTCAAGAACCAGTTTGCATACTTTATATAAAGCAATAGTACTGTACCCCCTGTGAAGAAATGAAATTCTCTCTTATCTCTCTCTTTTGACACTATCTTACTGTATACATGCTACAAGAAGCAACTCTTACACCCAATGTAACAAAACGTTCAACAGACGTTACTGCAGCATTCCAGCAGCCAGAGATTTGTCACAATACAGGGAGAGCTGTGGGGTCAGTCGCTGCTGTACAGGGATACGATTCATTTGCATTTAACACTTTAGTAACATGCATACCCCGTGTCGGGCCTCTTTTTAAACTGGTTTTGGTGTAAATGCGGAAGAAAGATGTCACAGAAGTGCAGGAATATGCTAGGACAAGAATTCGGAAAATCCATTCAGCTGGGAGTGTGACAGACCCCAGGATGCCGGGGCTTTTTATCCTCGGAGCAGCTTGGTTGTGGGTGTTGGTGTGGGGGTTGGGTTGGTCCAGTAAGGGCACAGAAGGTAGCTCGGTCTGTGGAGCTGTTTTCAGATATTAAAAAGAGACTTATTCCCCCAGACTATTGGGGAATCCGGAGCCGGTGGATCTTATAAATAGATTTGGTTTTTCATGTACATCTGATCACTGTTTGCTCCTCCCCCCAAGCTAACTAAAGATTACTGATAAGTGTCCGTGTGCCAGGGAGATAATTGGATTAATGTTTAAAAGTTTGTAAGTGCCTGAGTGCCAGGGATCCCCTTTGGGTTTGCGATTAGGGATGGGCTGGCGGTTCGATTCGAACATGAGTTCCATTCTAGCATTGGCCGTTCGACCGTTTGTTGACCTGCGAACATTTCTGCGCGTTCATCGCGTGTTCACCCACAATGCACCACAATGGACCATAATGCACTTTTCCACTGGCCTGAAGCTTGTAACTGGCTACAGCCTTGCACCTGACCACAGGTCAGGTGAAAGACAGGTGCAAGTCTATGCCTATCAGGGCTCAGAGTCCTGATTGGGCAATTTTTGCCCAATCATGGACTCACAGAGCTAAATCCCGCAGCAAACTATATAAGGCTTCCCCGCAGCCCCAGCGTGTGTTTGTTGCAGGAGTGAATCAGAGAGGAGAGGAGATTGTTGCATATCAGGGTGTATCACTGAGTTATACCAGAGTTCTGGGAATTTGAATCTGTGTGTTGGCACTGCCAGCTATCAGGGTGTATCACTGAGTTATATCAGAGTTCTGGTAATTTGAATCTGTGTGTTGGCACTGCCAGCTATCAGGGTGTATCACTGACTTAGACCAGAGTTCTGGGTATTTTAATCTGTGTGTTGGCACTGCCAGCTACTGCCAGCTATCAGGTTGTATCACTGATTTTATAGCAGAGTTCTGGGAATTTTAATCTGTGTCTTGGCACTGCCAGCTATCAGGGACAGCGTGTATCACAGAGTTATAGCATAGTTCTGAATATCTTTAACCGTTTGGCTGCTGAGGCGTTTCACGCCTCTGTGCTGAGCTCATTTTTACCTGTTTCGCTCATCTTGTTTAAACGTGTTTTGAAGGCTTATTTTATTATATGACCCAGACATATTATATATTGTTCTTTCCGTCAGACTCGGCAGATTCATAATATGTCATTATTATATGTATACGTCATGACCTGTCTGTATATTATAACAAAAAATGCAATAAAATATGAATTTTCAATAATTTACAACGTGTAAAGTGTTTTTTTTCACATTTTAACATGCGAGCAATTGCGGTTATATTTTGTATGGGGTGCGCTTCTTAAAAAAATTAGAAATAGGGTCTCGTTACATTTTTTTGGGGGAATTACGCGATTTTTAACAAACGCACCGCATACAAAAATTGTTAGTGCAGCATCATTGTTCACATTATAATTGAAATGGGAACAATATTGCTGCATTAACGAACCAAAAAAAGAAAAAAAAACTTGTTTATTTTATATATTTTTTTATTTTTAAATATTTTATTTATTTCTTTTTAATTTTTTTTTAAAAACTTTTTTCACAGTCATGTTTTGATATCGTTGGAACGGCCATGCTCTGGCCGATCCAACAGTACCAAATATTAACCCCTAGCTGCCACGGATCGGGAGATAGGGGGTTCATTGGAACCCCCTATCTCCACCATTGGTGGCAGTTAGGGGTTAACTCCAGGACTGGCGTCATCGTGCTATGCACAATGACGCCAGTCCTCAGGGAGAGTTCCCGGAGACTTGGCCGACATCCAAGATGTCGGCCAGCTCCAGGAAAGGATCACGAACCGGCGCTTTTCGGCGCCGATTCGTGATCCGGCCCCCATGGGGTTAATTCCAGGCACCGTTATGAAGGGCAGGCTGTGCCCTTCCAAACGGTGCCTGGATTAACCCCCTGCACCCCGGCAATCAGGAGGGAGAGAGGTCCGAAGGACCTCACCCCCCTTTCAGGCGCCTCCTCCGCACACGCGGGGGGGCGCCTGAATTAGATGTCATTGCGCTGCCGCGATGACATCTAATTCGGCCGCCGGCGGTTCCGGGTGCTGGGCTGACATCGAGGATGTCAGCCCGCACCGAGGGGCACAACGATCGGCCGGAACCCGTCCGATCACTGGCCCAAAAGGGAGGACACATTCAGCTGAGCGCGTCCACCACAGTGAAAGGGTTAATCTAGATAACACAGTTGAATCAGAGTTCTGCATATCTCCAATCTTTATACTAGAGTTGAATCAGAGTTCTGCATATCTCCAATCTATATACCACAGTTGAATCAGAGTTCTGCATATCTCCAATCTATATACCAGAGTTGAATCAGAGTTCTGCATATCTCCAATCTATATACCAGAGTTGAATCAGAGTTCTGCATATCTCCAATCTTTATACTAGAGTTGAATCTGAGTTCTGCATATCTCCAATCTTTATACCAGAGTTGAATCTGAGTTCTGCATATCTCCAATCTTTATAACAGAGTTGAATCTGAGTTCTGTATATCTTTAATCTATATATCACTCACCATGTCAGAAAGACCAAAAAGGACAGGCAGACGCTCCCAGACACAGATAAGAGGGCAAGCAGTCTCTGTGTCGAAAGGCTGTGCCCCTGGTCGTCGTGGACGTGGTGCATCCTCTGCAGGGGCATGCTTGTCCTTTCTAACTGGTGTTGGCCGTCTTAAGCAGCAGCAACATACAGAGGATTTGCAGGATTGGCCAACCAGGCCATTCTCATCCTCCGAGTCCTCTGCCAGCCAGGCTTGTAGTGGTTTACAGTCCACCTCAGCTGCCAAAACATCTAATTCAGCCTCCCCGTGTTCACAGCTACTCCTGCCGTAGCCTCACCATCATACAGGAGTAGCTGTGGAGGAGTCAGCTGAATTGTTTGACTACAATGACAGTGGCATGCTGCTTGAGGATGGGCAGAAACTCCAGTGCTCTGATTCAAACTCTGAGGTTGAGGAAGGGAGTATAATCAGCCTAGAGGGAGGGTGTGCTAGTGACACACAAAGAACTGGCACTCATGTTCCCCCAGCAGCTGCAGCATATTGCCAGGTTGGCTCCAGTGACGAAGAGATAGGGGGTGATGACAATGATGATGAGGTCACTGACTCCACCTGGGTGCCTGATCGAACAGAGGAGTCAAGTGAGGAGAAGGAGGCCCATGAGCAACCGTAGCCAGTCCAAGGCATCAGAAGTCAGAGCTGCTCAGGTGCAGAGCGCTGTTTTCTCAAAGCACACGTGCAGGAACTCTGCTGTCTGGGAGTTCTTCACAAAATGTGCAGCAGACTGCAGCGTTGCTATTTGTAAGCTATGTCTGAAGAGGATCAAGCGTGGGAAAAACATCACACACTTGGGTACCACATGCTTGATAAGACATATGACCACCTGCCACGCATCCCGTTGGCACAACACTTTGCATAGGTCCTCCTCCTCATCCTCTTTTGTCTCTATCACCACTATATGTCCTGCCATGTCATTGCCTACAATCTCCACTGACAGGGATGATGCTACAGTCCTCTCCTCCTGTTTCCAACCCCAACCCTCCTAGATTGTGAGTTCCTACGGGAATAGGGCCCTCATCTCCTCCTGTACTGTTTGTCAAATGTTGTTCAATGTATTGTATTGTAACCCTGTCTATACTGTGCCTATTGTACAGCACTGCGGAATATGCTGGTGCTTTATAAATAAAGAATAATAATAAATAATACAGTAATGGGTGTACCAGGTCCTTCCTCAGAATGTGACAGCATCCCATCAGCTGCAGATTTGCGCAGTCAGATTTCATTGCCCCAGCTGCTGCAGCATAAGAAAAAATATAGTCCCAACCATCCCCTTGCACAGCGTCTAAATGCCAGCTTGGCAAAATTACTCGCATTACAGCTGCTGCCTTTCCAGCTGGTGGACTCTGCCTTCTTCCGTGAATTTGCCGAATGTGCTGTACCACAGTGGCAGGTTCCAAAACGCCATTACTTTTAACGCAGGCCATTCCAGCTCCCCATCCACTGCAGAATTAAGTTCAAAATCCTTATCCTTACCTACAAAACCCTCACTAACTCAGCTCCCCACTACCTGTCCTCACTAATCACAAATACACCCCAGCCCGCTCCCTAAGGTCAAACAGTGACCTGCGCCTAGCTTCTCCCCGCATCACCTCTTCCCATGATAGACTGCAGGATTTCTCACGCGCAGCCCCCACTCTCTGGAACGCTCTCCCTCGTACTGTCAGACTTTCCCCTAACTTCTCTTCCTTCAAACGCTCCCTGAAAACATTCCTATTTAGGGAAGCCTACCACCCAACTCACTGACGCAACCATCAATCACTCTCACCTTACAGTCCTCTCCTCCTGTTTCCAACCCCAACCCTCCCAGATTGTGAGTTCCTACGGGAATAGGGCCCTCATCTCCTCCTGTACTGTTTGTCAAATGTTGTTCAATGTATTGTACCCTGTCTATACTGTGCTTATTGTACAGCGCTGCGGAATATGCTGGCGCTTTATAAATAAAGAATAATAATAATAATACCAGCACGTGGAAGACAATGTTATGGAGTCATTGGGAAAGGCAGTCAGCAGCAAGGTGCAGATTACTTTAGACACATGGTCCAGCAATCATGGACAGGGCCGTTACATTTCCTTCATGGCACACTGGGTAAATCTGCTTGCATCTGGGAGGGATCCAGGATGGGTCTCTGTGCTGTAGCTTGTTCATCCACCACGCCTCCTGAAAGCTGCTTGTATGAGGTCTGTCTGCTCCACCACCTCTTCCTCTTCCTCCTTCTCTGTCTCTGGCGAAGTGGCAGTTAAACCGACGCATGGCAGGGGCTACGCAATGGCTCAAGCAAAAAGATGCCATACTGTGCTTGAGCTGGTTTGTTTAGGGGACAAGAGTCATGCTGGGCCAGAAATTTTGTCAGCTCTGCAGGGGCAGGCACAGAGAAGGTTAACAACACACCAGCTTGAGCTGGGAATGGTCGTCTGTGATAATGGCAGCAACCTTCTCTCGTCTCCGCCCTATACCTGGGTAAATTGACGCATGTACCATGCCTAGCACACTTCCTAAATCTGGTGGTACAGCATTTCCTAACCAGGTACCCAGGGCTGGCAGAGCTTCTCAGCCAGACCAGAAAAGTCTGCAGCCACTTCAGATGGTCATTCCCAGCAAGTGTTCGCCTAGCAGAAATTCTAAGAAAATTCCACCTTCCCACAAACTGTCTGATCTGTGACATGCCCACTAGGTGGAACTCGACATTGGCAATGCTGCAGCATCTGCACAAGCAGCAGAAGGCCATCAATGAGTACCTGTGTGAGTATGGCACAAGGACAGGTTCAGGTCAACTTGGTTCACCCCCCCCTGCAGTGGCTGATGATCAAGGATGCATGCACTGTACTGTCACCATTTGAGGAGGCAGCGAGGATGGTGAGCAGGGACAGTGCATGCATCAGTGACACAATTCCTTTAGTGTTCCTGCTGGAGCGCACTCTGTGGGGAATTATAGATGTGGCACTAGAGGCAGAGCAGCGGGAGGAAGAGAAGGACTTCCCTAGCTCTCAAGGCCCCAGTCTTTCCGCAGCAGGTAAAAGGTTGAGAAGCTGTGGATCCTTGTTGTGCCTGGGTGGGATGAACCCAGTTGGAAGATGCAAATCAGACGTCTCCAAGACTTAATTAAATGAATAATCGGGAAGGTATATAAATGAATTAAAAATAATAAAATTTATTGAATAATAACAAACTGCCCAACGCGTTTCGTCCTAAGACTTTCTCAAGGGCGATAAATCAAAATTAAAAGCATAAAAAATAATATAAACCTTCCCCTCCTCCTTCTCATGTTTAAATAGTCTACATAGTCCTCTCATTGGTTGATTCAATCTCCCAGCGTTCACCATATATGGTCAGAACGGGTTCCTTTGGTACATCACTTCCGATTTTTCGGGCTCCTCCGATTCGTAACTTCCGATACGTCCCTTCCGTTTCCGTTCGGAGGTTACCATATCTCCATGTACTCCGAAGAGTCGCGCACTTTCATTTTCAGACGTAATGTCAATTCCGATCGTATTCCATCTAAAAGTCCCGCACTTCTGATGTTCACTTCTGAATAACACAATTCCGAAGCGCAATACTTCTCTCAAGATCTTCCACAGACAGTCTTTCCACAGACAGCATTCCTGTGGGTCTTCAGATCAGACAGGAGGAGGATGAGGAGGAGGAATATTTAAGTTGTGGGGGCATTGAAGGTGGGGATTCCTCAAGGGAGGGTTTTGTGTCCCCAGAAACCCAAGGACTAGAACGTGGCTGGGAGGAGGTAGTGCATGATACGGTCATCCTCAGCGACCAGGAACACTCGGAAGCTAATGCCACCTCCAACCAACACTGCATGGGCTCCCTTATCCTGCAAAGCCTGCCAAAGGACCCCAGGATTTGTGCTATCAAGGAGAGGGATCATTACTGGTTGGCAACCCTTCTTGATCTACGATACAAGGGTAAGGTTGCAGAGCTCATCCTGCCCTCAGAGGGAGCACAGGATGAAACAACTTGAGGACTAGACATGTGCATTCGTTTTAGTACTAAAACGATTTAGTCCGAATTTTGGGATAATTTAGTTTTCGTATGACTCAAGAGAAACGAAACTGCTCAGTACAAAAAACGAAAGAAACTAAAGTAAAATGCATTACATTTTAGTTTCAATCCTTTTTGTGATATTACATTGATGAGTGAAGGAGACCAGCAATGAAGAGAGCAACATCGCAACATCCGAAGTTCTGCACCCTCCACATGCCAATGCAGTAGGATGTTCTATACAGAGAGGGGCATTAATTAATGCAGGAGGATGTTCTATACATTATACAGAGAGGGTTATTAATGCAGGAGGATGTTATATACATTGTACAGAGAAAGGTATAAATTGAGGAGGATGTTCTATACAGAGAGGGACATTAATTAATTCAGGAGGATGTTCTATAGATATACAGAGATGGGTATTAATTAATGCAGGTGGATGTTGTATACATTATACAGAGAGGGGTATTAATTAATGCAGGAGTATTTCTAAACATTATACAAAGAGGAGCCTTTTTTTAGCCCTTTAAATCCAGTGGCTGTGAGCGCTGAGATCGGCTGCTTGTTACATTGTACTGAGAGATAGTGTATCAGGCTTAGTTGTTACAGCAACTGACTGTAACAGCGCTCAGAGTTTCAGTAAAACAAGGAAATAATATTGTTGTAACCTCTTATATATAAAAATATTATTTACTAGTTTTACTGAAACTCTGAGCGCTGTGATGAGCAGCAGTCAGTTACTGTAACAGCTTTGCCTGACACGGGGCAGTATTACAATGTTGGTGCTAACTTAACCAGAGCTGTTGTAAAATGAAAACCTCCATAGGCTATAATGGCTCTGGGAAGTTTACAACAGCTCTGGTTAAGTTAGCACCAGCTATGTAATATGGCCCACATTGTGCTGAGAGTGAGAGATACTGTAACAAGCAGCGATCTCAGCCCTCTGAGGAGCCACTACAACAGTAATTGTATCCACTGGTTTTCGGATGAATGAAATTAGTTTTCATACTAAAGAACTGAAAACGAATTTCTTTAGCAACTAAATAAATTGCATTTTAGGACTAATCCATTAGTTCAAAACGAAATTTTGTGCTGTGCACATGTCTATTGAGGACTCTCAAAAGCGACACTTGTGTAACACCTTTCCAGGCACTGGTAGGTTACCAAGTGATGACACAGGTGCTTTTGATGCTGCAGTTTATCAGAGGAAGAGCGGTGAAGGGGGCCGCTTGACTGATGCCTTTTCCAATTTTTTTAGTCCACGATGCCCAGGGACGTCAAATGTAGGCACCCATTGCCAGCGTCTTCACCATATGGTGCAGGACTACCTAGGGGCAAGGGCAGACCTGGATACCTTTACAGCAGATGATCCACTGGCTTACTGGGTTTTGAAATTGGATCACTGGCCAGAACTTAGCCAATATGCTATGCAGCTACTAGGTTGCCCTTCATCCAGCGTGATTTCTGAAAGGATGTTCAGTGCCGCTGGAGGTTTTGTCACAGACAAAAGAGTGCGTCTGTCCACCGACTCTGTAGACCGGCTGACATTTATAAAAATTAATCAGTCCTGGATCAGCAGCTATTACTCCCCTGATGCTGATGTAACTGAATAGATCCACCACTGCACTCTTCCACAATACCTCAAAGGGGTTACGTTGTGAAGGCACTAGCTGGCACCAAAGGCCCAATATTTGGGTGCACTGCCACTGATGCGTGTACCATATTCATATCATTTTAATATTTGACGACAGGGTCCACCCCTGCACTCTTCAACAATACCTCAGAGGGGTTACGGTGTGAAGGCAGTAGCTGGCACCAAAGGTCCAATTTTAATACACCTATTGTTGCTTTCATCCAAAGCCTGCATAAGTTTCACCATAATTTATCCAAAAAATCACTAAACTTGTTCTGCTTGTCCTAAAACGTCTCCTCTTTTCATACAGACTGCCGCCCCAAGCAGTTGTTTATGAATAGAACCATTTACCGTCATTTAAAATGTCATTTTTTTTCTTTTTAAATGCTTCTATACTTCCTACAAATCCGCCACTTCACGGGCAGGTTATGGGGACATCCTAGGCACGATATTTGAAGGAATTTTTCGTTTTTATTCTTAACCTTTATTTCATGGAAAAATCACTGTTCCTTTAAACACCTGACCCCCAAACACCTTTTATGGCCAATATCTTGCATATATGCCCACTTGGAGGGCACTCTAAAAATCGAACGTTCGAGTCCAATTGACTTGCATTGAGTTCGAATCATGTTTGCGTTCGAATCCGAACTTTTTCAAATGTTCTTGTTCGAATGCGAACCAAACACGGGGGTGGTCGGCCCATCACTATTTGCGATATTGGTCCCTGTACACAGATTTCTACCCCTACAATGCTTGGATGGTTGGTAATGCTAACTACCTGCAGGGAACAGTTCTTGTGGCACCCAGCAAGGCTTAAGACACCAGAACAGACAGACAGATATAGCCCAGGTAGCAGAGGCCTTTTCGCCAAGAGATGATCAGCCTTAAGCCTGGGTCATACACAAATCAGGGTTCTCAGACTTGGCCGTGGTCATACACATAGAGGGTTCGATATCTAAAGCAAGAATCATGCACAAAAGTGAAATTACCGATAGCACTGAGGGAAGAAAAACTCACATTAGGGCAATCAGTCTGCCCCGGCAGACTGGTTTTGAACCTGGCAGCGCCATGTCATCATGCCGCACCCCTTCTGCCGACCACCCACATGACCGACACAAGCATCTACTTCACTCGGCGCCCGGCCATCGAGTAGCAAGGATGGCGCTGTGAGGCATCGGGTTAAATCCCGGGCATAAGACGTGACACTGAGTGAGTCATATATGGGAATTTCCCAGTCTGGGTTTGACACATGTGGACCAGTTATGATCTATAACTATTTAAGGACGTTACTATGTACGTTCTCCCCCTACCCCTTATGCCATACTTAGTGAAGAAGACACAGGCTAAGTGCCGAAACGCGTTGCAGTAACCCCCCCTCCCCATGTTTTAACTTTGAAATATTTTTTTTACCTTTTTTCACCTTTTACTCTACTGAATTGGATTTGTTCATCAACTCCATCCTCCCAGACCATAACTGAAGGTCTGAGGACAGCACAGCAGCAGGGGATCCCCCCCTTTTCCCTCCATCCTGGAATCAACTCAGATCTGAAGACAGAGCTGAGAGGCATCATGAAAGAGAGGGGTTAGGTACCCACCTAAATAAGGAGTACCATTCGCTCACAAGCCGAGCCTGATATATTTGAGGCTTCAACACCGGTGAGTTAGATTGACAGCACAATTTTATTGTGTATTTATAAATTGTGTTATGCTATGGGAGCGCAGTCTCTCTGTGTGTGTTTAATTTGAGGCCAATTGGAGGACAAAAAGTAGGGGGATGCCACCCTATATTTGACGTGAAGCGCTTCAACCCAGAGCTGGGATTTATTAGGCTCAATAATACGTGAGTGAGTTTTCACTATATACTCACCAGAACCTGTATGAAACAGTCTGCACTATTGTCTCTCTTTTTCTCTCTCTCCCCTTGAATTTGTACTGAGATCCGTCAATTGAGGAGAAGGACTATGACGGCAGGACATCAATTTCCACAGCGCAACTATTATGCTATACAGAGACTTGTGAACATTTATACGAATGTATCTACTTTTCGCACATTTGCTCGTGCACTTTTTGTGGTTTTAGGAAGTATCCAGTAGTGAATATTCTCATTTAAGAGAGGACACCATTTCTGGTATTCTGTGCACATCACTTTGACCTTTTTGTGTACGCACTTTATGAAATAGGAATTTTTATACGAGCACATGCACTTTATATACGCATTTGCACATATGGTAAATTAGATATAATATATCCACAAGAATTAGGATTTTTTATGCACGTTGAATAAGTCTATTATCATTGTCTTTTTGGAAGATTTTGTGACTTTGCACAAGTTTTAGAGCTGCTGGTCCACTGAAGAGTCTTTGTCTCATGTTAACTGATTACTGTATTAATTGCAGACAGAGGCTTCATTTGCAGTACATAATATACGTTTAGACATATATCTAGGAATATTACCTGTGCATGAAAATTAATTGGTTTAAACCATCAACTGCACCACTAGGACCCCCCTATTTTCCCTTGGGTTTCCCTGCCCGTTCTTCAGTGATTGGTTTGTGTGTTTTTATGCATCACAGGGGGATTGACCCTAAGCGTTTTTAACATTGTCCACGCAAGTTTGAATGAAGAGTCTATGTTTTGCTTCTCCCAAAATCGGTTCTGTCTGGTTATTGGGGGAATTCTACTAAGCAATATGGAGGTCCATAACATAGGAAGTACCTCTTGGCGAAGATACCCCATCAGGTCATCGAGGAATCCATCATAGGGCGGTCAAAGATTGCCAGGTCATCCGTAAAAACAGTTAACGTAATTGTGACAGATTTCAATACCCTGACAGGTTCTCATCTGTCAATGCCGCTTCCATGCAGGACTCCCCACTCTCGTTCCTTTCTCCAGTAGTCAGACGAAGCTTCAGACTGGGACACGTAGAGAGCCTGTCAGCATCCACCAGAAATAAGACAAGGCTGTATATCTGGAGGTTCTCAGGGTCAGAATGGAACTTTTTTCACTGGGGACAGCCACACATATTTATACGATCAAATATGAGTTATTTACATACACAAAACCTCCCCTAGAAAATGTTGGGAGACCTAATTGGACTAAAACAGATTAAGGGATAAACATTTCTAGACAAACAGGACAATGCAATTGTGATTGGCAAACCACTAATGAGGCAGTGTTTGCCTGACTACCACATCCCACGCTGTTTGTGTTGCTCGGCAGCCAGCAGCGCCCTCCATGCTGCTCACTGGCCAGTCGCTGTGTGAAGAAGTGTCTGGTTGCAATCAAGTGGTACGGCCATGGGCGGGGCATGGTGTGATGATGTGGCGCCCGCCGGGATTAAAACCACTCAGCCAACACTAGCAACGTGCACTGATGTGGTTTTACCCCCTCTCAGTGCTCGTCTGTTTCATATTGTTATTGCTGTTACTCGTTATTGACCCCTTATTGTCTGACATACACTCCTGGCTCCTAACCCTTTTGGCTTCTGTTCTGACTCCTCTCTCTGGCATATTGACCACTGGCATCTGGCTGACAATTCTCTCTGGCATATCGACCACTGGCATCTGGCTGACAATTCTCTCTGGCATATCGACCACTGGCATCTGGCTGACAATTCTCTCTGGCATATCGACCACTGACATCTGGCTGACAATTCTCTCTGGCATATCGACCCTTGACTTAGTTAACCTGTGTGTTCTGGTTTCTGTATAACATCTGTACTGTGCTTGTTATACTGGTCCTGGATATAGGTAGTCACACCGACCAGTCAAAGTATCAGAAGTATAGGATAGCTGTGCTGCATATAAGGATTTATAGTTATAGACGAGGATCGTGACACTGACAAAGCAGATTAACCAACTACTCAACTATAAACAGATATTAACACATTCATGAGGCTGGATATGCTGGAAGGCTAATCCTATCCGCAGATAACAAGATACATATGGACCATACAAAAGACAGACAATAACATTATTTCGTGCATAACTCCGATTACATGCACAAAAGGGCAAGAAAATGATTTAGAACATCAAGCTTGCACCCTTACAAATATACCTCCGGGTCCATGCACCCCCAAGTCCAAAGTGACTTACGTCACAGTAACATTACAGTTCAGGATGACAATGTGTTTTTTTATTTAATTTTTTATTATAAACAGTATATGTGCTTTGTTTTTGGTTGTTTTGTTTTTTTCCATTTTCCGACACTTTTAGTTTCAAACAAATTAATATCCTATTTTACAGAAACTGACAAGTGATGGTGTTAAAACCAGCAAGAAACTTTCCAATACAGAACATCAGGCTGAGGATGACTATTTATTATCACATTAATATGTAGCATCTGTCACGAAAACACAATGTAAATGAACAGGTGATACGTTAGATTTATTTTTCAAGCAGTTTCCTTGTTTAGTTAGTTGGGGTTTATGTTTGTAAAATGTGTTACAATGGAATCCAAAGTGATCCGTGATCTTTCCACAGTCTAATCCTCAATGCTTTGCCGTATTCTGGCAGCGGATCCTTTCCAGACAGGCTTCCTTCAGTTTTGGGTTCCCAAAAATAAGAAGAAATGACTGAACTAGGGGGAACGAGACAGATATTATTACACCTAACCAAAACCCGAAATTTTCCGAAGGGAAAATACTAAAGCAATAAAGAATTACCACTACATGTGTGATTAAAAAAAACACGAGCAGTCTGATCATGGTATTGCAGCGGTTTGATGAGTTTTCAGACTGTCGCTGCCAACTGACCCGGCCTTCATCCTATGACTGTGCAGCTTAAGGTACCTAAAAACACAAAACGTAGCAACAAACCCAATCAGGAGAGGGATGCCCATGGGGATGAAGTTGGCCCATATGATGATATCTCTATCAGTACTTCCCAGAGTCTCACTGGAGAAGGAATTCACTGCGATGCTTGTATTAGATATCGGAATAGTATGTAAAGACACCATGCTTAAACATCCACTGCCCAGAGAAATCACCTCTGCTGCCAGTATCAGACCAGGCACGTATGTGTCGATCTTCAGCTTCACCTGGGTGAGGAAACGTGAGCTGAAGTTTATGATCTTGAAGAAGTAGAAGATACAGAGGCAGGAGGTGAGCCATGTGCAGGATATGAAGCTGAATGCGCCCAAGAAAAATATAATGCAGCTGTATTTCTGGATGGAAAGTATCCAGGGCCAGTAACAACGAATGGCCACATTGACTGCACTCATGAAGGTATGAAAAACATTGGAGGAACACAAAGCAAGCAGGATTTTGTAGCTGGTGCTCAGATAGTGCTTCTTGTGGAAACCATAAAGAATAACGTATATAATGAAGACATTGGCACAAACCCCTGTGATTATCTCAAACAATAACACGGCTTGGCATAATAGCTGGATAAGATCCATCATGTACCTTCTAACTTTCTAGACGTAAGAAGTGATTCTGCTCATTCTGCATCTAGTGTCCCATTCAGGTTGTATGTGGCTTCAGGCTTTGGATATTATGGAGACCTTCCTGGTCGTTGTATCAGTGTCTTACGGACTGTTTGACTTCATGCAAAACCATATACATATATATAATAGCCAGAAAAACAAACACGTGAAGCAATTTGAATTGCAAAATGTATCAGTGACAATGTAAAGTGCTGACATGATGTGTATATCTGTGTAACCCTCCTACTCCATATAGCCTTAATATCAGAAAATTATGTTGTGGTTCAGATCTTACCGGCTCCTATAACACCGGGCGACGGTCAGTCATATTATGAGGCTAAAACTTTATAAGTTCTTACAAGATATTGGAACTTGAGGGAATTTACCAGAATTCATCACAGGCTGGATGGAAACCGGAACCTACATGTTATGTGAAATTAAATGCTTTTATTTTTCTCTCTTGATATCTGTCATGCCTGCCGTTCGTATTCATGTCCATACTTCTAGAGTTTCCTCTGCCCTGCATCATTCATAGGACACCTGTCCTGCCCTGCATCATTCATAGGACACCTGTCCTGCCCTGCATCATTCATAGGATTATAAATACATTACAAGGTATCTAAAAGTATAAACAATAGAACATATCAGATAATACCCCCAAAAGGAAAATATATAAAGGAGCCAATGAGCCACTCGCAAACAATGGTTTGAATGGATCTTCCAATATGAACCTTCAAAGGGACCATACGACACAATAGCGCAGACCACCAGATAGAACATAAAAGACTGTATTTATTGCACTTACAGTGTATAATTACAGATAAAGCCTATAAATATCGCCATTTACTCATCAGGTTGTTATGAAGGCTCATAGCCCAGACAGGTTATTATTAGGGTTACGTTGTATTTTGATAAATAAGCTGCCACATGCATTTTCTATAATTACTTTCTGTCCAGCCAATGGGAAGTTCCTGCACCCTATTTAGCTCCTCCTCTTTCTCGGGAAGTTGCTCTGGGTTCTGACACTTCTTTGCCTTTCTGCTGTGTATTTATGATCCCCTGACTTACAGGGTTATTTAAAGAGATCCGAATTGTGGCCAAAAGGTTACCGAACAGTTAAATTCAGGGTACGGTTACCTTTCCTGGCCATTTGGCTATTCAGAGAGCAGGCGGTTCGCCAAATGTTGGCGAATTGCCGGCACATAGGGTGCCTGTTTGGTGCCTGTTTGAGGGCAGTCAAATCCCCATGAAAAAGCAATGCTTCATCTATTCAGAGAACAAAAACCAGCAGAGAAAAGTTGCCGAATTGCCCTGCTATTCGGTGGCTTAATTCGGCAGGTTTATTCAGGCGAATCCCATAGGCTTCAATGTTAAAAATATTCCCGTTTTAATTCAATATCTAATAAACCATTTAATATTATAGGATCTTTTAGGTATTTTTCGGGATTTGTTTCCAAAATTTTTTTTACTTTTTTTTAAATGTTTTTTTCTTTTTTCTGTAACAGCCCTTTTTATTATCATTCATTGGATTTTATATGTAAATTTCAGACATTTTCGTTTTGTATTTTCTTTGCCAACAGCGTTTCACTTTTCAAACATTCAAGTCTACTGTTTTTTAATTTTCACTCCATTCGTCTGCGGTGTCGGGTTTTTCCGGCGGCTGCTCTGCGCTGTTATCGGCTCCTGCTCAGGTTTCTCCGGCGTGTTCGACGGGGTTAATCCAAATGTTTTTGCGGGTTTCGGTGTGCCTTCGCTGGGTTTTGCGGTGAGTGTTTGTCGGGTTTGCGGCTGGTTTTCCCTGCACTTCGACGGCCCTGTGGTGCTTGCTGAATACACAGCAGGGTAGCCGAAATGGGATTGCCAAATCACACTGAATTGAAAAGAATGTAAAGTCACCGAACGTGCGGTGACTTTTCGATTCTCTTTGAATAGCCCTGTATGTGTTTGTGTCCTGAGTGTTTTTGCTCTTTCTGCTCTTTAACCCTGACTTGTCTGCGTATCCGTCCATGTGTTACTGACCTTAGCTTGTTTATTCTAGATTAATACATTTTCTAGTTTATCATTGTTAGAATCATTAGAAACATGAAAAACGTAGTTATCAAAAATAGATAAAAATGGAAATTTTACAAGAAAGATTGTTATTCTGAAATAATTCAAAAATTTAATTCAGGGGAATTTCCTCCCTTTTAAGTTTTTATGTATTTTTTTTATCCTTTACACACGTATTGTTTGGAATTCAAGGAAATGCATTATTCAGTCCAGGATGATCATCCAGTATGAAGTCTGGAAGAGGATGTGACACTCGATGAGCTGGAGACATTTGGACACCAAGTGCTCGTTGGAAACTCATCACAAAGAACTCGTTCCAAGATGGCAATAGCGTTCACCCAGTGGAGCGAAAGAGCGTGAAAACTGGGAACTAGCCAGGGGTCATCACAATGAATGAGTGTGTATATATAGGCAAAATGTTTTAAGAAAGTCACTATGTGAGGAAACCTGTCGTAATATTGAATCGAATCAAAACAGGGATCGTTCGAAACGAGCCGAATCGAAAACTTTAAACATCTGAAAAATCGAGCAGAAAAAATAATCGGTGCACAAGCCTAGGTGTCACATGTCAAATGATGTCCATCTGCCATGGCACCTGCCCTGCATTGCTAGTGAAATAATTAGACAGAGCATCGCGAAACCTGTTGGTGTATCTATTCACAGGTATTATGTCATCGTTATCATACTCATCCAGACCCGTTACTGTGAGGGTATCCTCGAAATTAACCCCATCCCTTGCACGAACATAGTTATGTAGGATGCAACAGCATTTCACTATATCCACACAGAAATCCACATTTACATCAAGTGGCCGATGAAAAATCCTCCACTTGTTGCTCAGTATGCCAAAGCTACACTCGACATACCGTCTCGCCCGCGACAGCCTGTAATTAAACACCCGCTTCTTCACAGTCAGGTGTGTCCCCGAGTATGGCCGCAGGAGATGTGTGGATAGGCCGAATGCTTCATCACCCACAAAGGCATAGGGGACTGACACGTCGCTGCCAGGCAAAGGTGCGGGTCTGGGGATGTTCAGGTTCCCACCCTCAATCTCATTCCACAGTGTTGAGTTCCGAAACAGTGTTGAGTGCGAGTCCTTGCCGTATGATCCGACATCCACATACACAAAATTATAGTTGGCATCTGCCACCGCCAGTAGGCCAATTGAAAAATAATGTTTATAATTTTGATACAGTGAGCCACTGTGCAGTGGCTTCACAATGCGGACATGTTTGCCGTCCACCGCTCCCAGGCAGTTGGGATAGTTCGCTCTCTCCCAGAATCCTGCTGCAATTGCCAGCCATGTCTCGCCTGTGGGTGTTGGCAAAGATTGGTCCTTCATGGTTTCCCATATTGTTTGGCAGACCTTGCGGACGATCTGCCAATGCGGAAGTTGTAATGCAGATCCTTCAAACTGCATCCACTAGCGAGATACCTAGAACATGAAAGAAGCTGTGTTATGATCACATCATATAAACCTAACCTTATGTCACTCTCATCATGTTTTGCAGCACATGAAGCAATCAATAAATGGCGCACGGTGAGGGACAATCATACCCGGGTCCTGAAAAAGGAGGCTGAAGCTGCTCGCTCTGGAGCTGGTGCAAAGAAGAGGCGCAGCTATTTGTATGCTGACCAACTGTCCTTCCTGAGGAAGAGCCAGGAGCCGCGCAAGACCGTGAGCAGTATTGACCGGCCATCCACCACTAGCTCACAAGGGCAAGACCTGCAGCCCGCAGGATCTGGCAGCTGCCAGGTGGAGGTCGAGCAGGGTGGTGCGGAGTCCCAGGTGGAGGATGTGGAGTCCCAACAGGTGCCTGGTACAGCACCCACAGACAGCACCAGTATGGCTCCCAGGAGGAAGAAGCCACCATCAGCTGATGTCGAGCAGGCCATGGTCGCATTCATGGAGGCGCACCATACACATCCACGCTGCATGGTCGCTGATTCCGAGGACATGTCCTTTTTTAATTCATGTCTCTCCCTGCTCAACATTATGACCCCAGCGCAGAAGGTGGATTATCGCCGCCGAAGCCTGGACCTGATACATGAGATACTGTCCCATCCACAACAGGCACCTGTATATCACGGTGTTGTGCCACAATACCCCCATGGTTATTCCCACCACTGCCAGGCGTTGCCTACCCGCCCACCCATGTCCCCTGTTGCTGGGCCACCCCCGGAGCCAGAGTACCACCGCAGCCATATGCACGGTCCTCATGACCCAGATGCTCCTCGGTATCATACCATGTGAGGTGTATCGTCTGTTCATTTATGTTTGTCACAGTTTATTCATGTTGTTCTACTATTTTTATTTTATTACCTTCATTCGACATGCAATAATATATGTGTTTAATATGTTATTGTTATCTTCTGTCATATTATTTCGGGACTAAATATTTTATTTGTTTCACATCGTTGTCAGTGTCATTACTCTTTCGTTACGTGTTCTGCAAGGTGATGCATGCGTGTGTGTGTGGCCATATAACTACTGACCTACAATAGAGCCTCTGCACACCGAACACATGTCTGATGACTGGCAGCGATGTCATGAATGCAGGTGTTTGATAGCACTTACCGCAAAGTGAGGACCAGCATCTCCTCCGGTGGTATGGCAGCCCTCATGTTGGTGTCCCTCTTGGTCAGCGGCTCACGCACCTTCATCAACAGTTCATCAAAGGTGTGGATGGACATCCGCAGGTAGTTGAAGAGAACTTCACGGGGTCCCTCTCTCGCAGTGGCCTGTACAGTGTCACAAAGTGGCCATGCGTGTGTCTGGCAGTGTTGATTGGATGCACCCATGTTCGCCGTTGTCTTTTCTTCTTCAGGTACAGGTATCCCAGTGCAGCAAAAAGAAACACTTGGACTGCATCCATCTTGGAAAAATGCCACCATTCCCAAAATGCCTTTTTATACCCTTTCCCTTTTATTTGATTCATTCTGCAATTGATTTGGTTGATCATATCTCTCTTCTTCCAGCTCCGTGAAACAAAACATACTAAAATGCACATCGTATGACCGCTTTCGCGCATTCCGTGAAAAAATACGTTCGTTCGTTCGACCGCACTTTTTCACGTTCGCGGGGAAAAATGCTTTCGTCTAACCCTAGCCTTAGTCATTGGCCTTTTTTTTTTTTCAAACAGTTTTGTTTAACCCTTTCACCACTAAGTGGTTTGTCAATCTTTCTGAGTAAATGCTGTCCTAGATTCAAACACTCGTTCTTTAGTAAAATGACTTGTCTCACAATGTAACAGATCTCAGTACCTCGACCAGGTCTCATCTGTCAATGCCGCTTACTTGTCAGACACCTGTGTTCTCCCCAGCAGGCCTTCGTGCCTTCCTCCAGTCCTCAGATGAAGCTTGAGGACCAGGACACGTAGAGAGCATGCTAGCATCCCCAGAAATCACACAAGGCTGTAGATCTGAAGGTTTTCAGGGTCAACATGGAATTGGTTTTATTGGGGACAGGCACAAACATTTATGCGTTCAAACATGAGTCATTTCCATATATGATACAAAACAGGCCATAGAAAATGTTGCGAGGGTTTCTGATGTTACTGTTCCTGCTTCACTGCATTTGGGACATAATTAGACAGATAAACATTTGCTCAACATTCCTAGACAAGACTGGACATTGACAGCCATGGATGGTAAACAAGATTACAGTCTAAAACAGCAGATAATGGGGCAGTGTTTGCCTGACAAAGCAGATTAACAAAACTACTCAAATATAGCAGATATAGTAGATGGCAACAGATGCACATGGACCATAAAGATAGACAGAAAATAACATTATTCATACATACTATAACCTGAAACATACAGAAAGCTAATGGAGGGACCGGCAGGGGAGGACGTGAGGTGCGTCTGGTGAGAAAAATAAGTCTGGCACCTGCAATCATTAGATTGCGAAGGGGCAATATGGGAGCTGCCAATAAGCAGTGAGTTGCAGTAATCAAGTTGTGAAATGATAAGAGCATGAACCAGCACCTTCGCGGTACATTGCGTCAGAAAGGGGCAGATGCAGGCGATGCTCTTGAGTTGATAGTAACAGGATTTGGTCACTGTCTGTATGTGAGGAGAGAACTTTAGGTCAGAATCAAGAGACACCAAGGCAGTGAGCTTGAGGCGTCGGCGTAAGGAGCCTTCCGTTTACTTGTAGAGAGGTAGGTGGTGTGACGAAAATGCTCTTGTCCATCTGTCTTGCTCTCCAGGCACCCTCCTTTATGCAGATTGCCCGGCCACTGAGTTGCTCAAGACTCAGTGCCTTGAGCAGCCTGATCTGTAGCTCCAGACCCGCTTGGTCTGATCTTCTGCCTCTTTGAATTTCCAGATGGCCGCTCCATTCCTTCTGAGGCTGATTGAAGATACACTGAATGAGACACCAGCAGGCTGTTTGTTTGAACAAATTCAACAGCTGAAGTTATTGAAAAACACTAGTATTTATGCTCAGGTAACACTTTTTAAGCTTCCTGCCCACCCCAACAGTTCTGATTGGCTGGTTTAAAGACCACTGCAGGCTCCATTCTGGTCCTTCTCAGGTTCTTATGTGAGTACGTCTGGTTTGAAATGACTGGCATATTAATCCTCTCAATCAACAGATACGGAGTCGGGTGAAGCACACAAACTCCAAATCCATTATCACACACCATTTACATAATCCATTATCCCAATGAATCAGATTGGGGCAATGTTTGCACAATAAGGCTGACTCACAACTCACACAGCAGCACATAAACAGATAGACATAACATTCTGGCATAATCACAGATCACACAAACCTAATTACATTATTCTGGTTCCACACAAAAATAAACTTTAAACTAAATCTCACACACAGTATGGCAATGCCCAAATGCCCTATGAACATTCTCTGCCATAATTACCCATAGTCTGCGGGCACGAGGTTGGCATCCGCTCCTCTCCAAGGGGCACACAGTCTCTATGTAGTGCGGGCATTGCTGTGAGTGCCCGCGCCAGCCAATCCCAAACACCTGGTACACAAATCACACAAAAGGTGATGGAGGCTTCCGTCACAGGCGGTATTGGGTTTCATTCGGAGGGATGAATAACGAGAATTTCAGTTTTGGCACGAACGAGTTTAACACCTTCCCGAACGTTGACGTACCATGTACGTCCTGCCCACGGGTCTCCCTTAGACCCACGGACGTACATAGTATGACAGCGAGCTCCTAACCTCCCCCCCGGCCAATACTCACCTCCCTCGCTGGCTCCCATGACGTCTATGGCAAGCTTGAAGCTTGCCTTGTCGTTTCCTGGGGGCTGGCTGATCCGATGACGTCATCACGCTGCGTGATGTTGTCATTGGCCGGCGCCAGTGGGCAGAATTCAGGAAGGGGAGTGCGGGCTCCTTTGGAACCCTCTATCTCCCCAACCCTTTATGATAGTGCGATGCAACTTGCACCGCCTCAAAGGGGAGAGTCTCCCCTTTTCAGCGGTGTACAGCATTAACTATTTTGCTGGAGATTTCTTTGAGTCTTATAAAGTTTGAGTTACTGATGGTCAGAGAGAATGAGAGGTGTAATAGTGAGATTAGAGATCAGGCACAAGTAGGAAAAGATAAGATCCAGAGTATTGCCAGCTGTGTGCGTGGGGAGTCGGACCACTGAGTAAGGCCAAATGAGGATGTAATGGAGAGAAGGCGCGAGACAGCTGAGTGGCGAGTCAGCAGGGATGTTAAAAATCACCAAAAAGGAGGTGTAAAAAAGTAAAAATAAATACACTTTCATTTTATTTATTTTTTAGTTCTATGTAAAAGGTTGCACGGTCTACCGCGGACAAGGTGATCTGTTAGTGGGTTGACAGGCGCTACCTTTTAGAACAATAGCACACATAGGGTGATACCCCTGGCGAGAATGAGCACAAAGTATATTCTTAACCACTCACAAATTGCCACTACTGGGAAGACACATAGCAGGTTCTTGAATTTCTCCGGGCTGGAATGGTAGCCTTAAGGGAGAAAGAATAATAATAGTGTAGATAGCCAAGCAACCATAAAAACAACATTTTTATTGCGCTTACAGAATTTTAAAACAAATAGAGCATAACATCACCAACTCCCATGACCCAAGTCGTCTGTAGGTGCTGCTCGACGCGTTTCATCATGTGGACTTCATCAGGAGCGTGGATGATCCATCTGGTACCCCTCTAATATACCCAGACATAAATCAATTGACCAATCAGAAAAAACAGAACAAACAAAAACGGAAAAAATGGAGATCGCAAAACGAAACTAAGAACGTCCCGCAGAGTACTTCCGGTTCGATGGACCGGAAGGAGTTGTCCATCAGGTGGTACACATAAACAAATCTATAGACATTCCCTTCCCTATAACCTTTACTATCTCTCATGAACTTTCTATGTTTACGGTCTTTAATTTCCTTATCGAATCTGTCCAATCTTAATTTTAATTGTATTTCAAGTTTCTCAAAAAGTGATTCGTCCTTAAACTTTTGGACTTTTTCAACTTCATTTGTAATAGTCTCACTTATTTGAGTTAGAATAGTTTTTTCATGTCTGATAAGGATCTCCATAAATTTATTAGCACATGTATTTGCTGCTTGTTCCCATTCAGAAAGAAAAGCCTCATGTTTAATATGAGTAGCGGGAGGGGTATGTAAACATAGAAAGTTCATGAGAGATAGTAAAGATTATAGGGAAGGGAATGTCTATAGATTTCCACCTAAACGCGATACTGTTAATCGAGCTGAGGGGGTATCAGCCTCTGACTATGAGACTTCAGATCAGGAAGATCTCACTGAAAACTTAAATACCTCTACTGATAGTGTTAGATCACGTGAAAAAAGTATTCTAAAGAAAAATGTGACTTTTTTAGACCAGTTCAGAGAGGAGGACGAAAGAGCTGGCATAAAAAAACAAAGGAGCAGAAGGAGGGCTGGGGGGAGAAAAAGGTGGTAAACCACCCACTACAAGTTATTAACCTATCCTCACGAATCTTAACTCCTTATGAAATTAGTGTACTTGAAAAGGGATTATCTTTTGTTCCTAAACCAAAGTTTCATAAATTTGAATGGATCAAGGATGTACATCTCTTTACACGTAAAATCGCTTTACACAAATTTCATAAATTGCAGATGGAAAAAACAGCTAGAAGATACGATCTAGCTCCAACAGATATGGACTGTTTAAATACTTTACTGGAATTACTAGAAGAAAACTCCAAAGAAACAGGAGATATGGGATATACTAATTTAAAACCTAAGAGTCTGTTTACACCACAAATCAGTGACTATAGTAACATCGAAATGTTCTGTAAGCTAGTATGTCAAGAGATTGAAAAAATTGATGATTCTGCTATAAATTCATCTCATAATCATAACATCTCAAAAGAAGAATTTCAAGCTTTAAAAACCTTAAAAGAAGATGATCAAATAACTATTAAAAAAGCAGACAAAGGTGGTAATATTGTCATACTAAGTACAGAAAATATAAAAATATGGTTTTGAAGATTCTTACAGATGAAAAAACCTATGGGGTATTAACCCAAAATCCTAGTAATAGATTCTCTAGTGATCTTAATAACATACTTATGAATGCACGTGAGGAAGGGTTAATTACTGAGAAAGAATATAATTTTATGAAACCAGTTAATCCTAGAATTGCCACCTTTTATGCCTTACCTAAAATACACAAAAAAATCCAGCCTCCTCCAGGACGTCCCATAGTCTCTGGTTGCAATAATCTCACACAGAATGCCAGTGTCTACATTGATCAAATTTTGAAGAATTTTGTGTGTGAGCTTCCCTCTTATATTAGAGATTCTACACAGATGCTCCAATTTTTATCAAATCTTACTTTGACAGAGAATGTACTTCTATGTAGTTTGGACGTTGAGTCACTATATAGCTGCATTCCTCATAATCTAGGACTCGAGCATGTAAAATACTACTTGGATCGTAGAGGCGAAAAACATAAGAAACATACTACTTTTGTTTTACAATTATTACAATTTGTACTTACACACAATTTCTTTCTTTTTGACCATAAGTTTTACAGGCAGATCACTGGGACTGCCATGGGAACATCCATGGCACCTTCCTACGCCAACCTACACTTAGGTTGGTGGGAACAGTTTGTTGTTCATGGTCCGGAATTTATCGAATATCACCATAGAATCATTGAATGGAAACGTTATATCGATGATATTTTCATTTTGTGGGACGGGAGTCGTGACAGCTTTATCGACTTCGTAAATAAACTTAACCAGAACGATCTAAATCTTAAGTTTACCTTTGAAATTCAGAAACATACTATTAACTTTTTAGATGTCTCAATTAATAAATCTCTTGATGGACAAATAATGACCACACTATATAGAAAAGAGACAGCAACCAACAATCTTCTCAATTGGGAGAGTTTCCATCCTCCTCCCCTTAAACGGGGAATACCAACGGGACAGTACATTCATCTAAGAAGAACCTGTTCATCTTTAGAAGACTTTAAGACTAAAGCTAAGGACCTTAGGGCGATGTTTAAACAAAAAGGATACCCTAATCGATGCCTTAAGAGGGCATATCAAAATGCCCTCCTCACTAACCGTGATTTGACTTTACAGGATAAACAAAAAAATACGGATACTTGTATTAGAATGATTGGCAATTTTGATACGGGCTGGTACGAAATTCGGAAAATCTGTGAACGTTACTGGCCTCTACTTACACAAGATCTGCATCTTCAAAAAGCTTTGACAAAACATGCCTCAATAACATCACGTCGTTGCTCTAATATTGGTGATCAAGTTGTTCACAGTCATTTTTCAACTGTAAATTCTCCAAAAACTAGTTGGTTGAATAAACCGCCTATTGGAACGTTCAAATGTGGCAAATGTAAAGACTGTAAATACATACAGAAAGACTCTAAAGAATTCACTAATTCTGATAATAGTGAAAGATTTACGGTTAAAGATTTTTCTAACTGTAATACATCTGGTATAGTGTATCTTCTTACATGTAGTTGTGGGGTTAAATATATCGGTAAAACCTTTCGTCCACTGAAATTAAGAATTTTAGAACATGTACGTTCAGTGCGTTACCCACGGGATACTCCAATATCTAGACATCTACGCCTTAAACATCAGAATAACGCTGAAGGTCTTAGGTTTATGGTTGTTGAACAGGTCCGGATTGGACCTAGAGGTGGAAATTTCGATAAAAAACTTCGTCAAAGAGAAGCCTATTGGATTTACAAATTGGGAACTAAAAATCCAGGTGGCTTAAATGAAGGTTTTACTTTTACCCCCTTTATTGATAATACTACTTGAGTTACCTGCCATACACTGTATGTATTGACATACTTCGCTTTACAACTTTTGCGTCATGGTATTTTGTATAATAATTCGTTCACACATTTCACCATTTCTTTAAACAGGGACATCGATATACTTCTATAGTTCTTATTTTGATAGGCACTTTTTCTTCCTTTTTACGATACTAGATGGGTTCGTTTATTTCCTTGAGCATTAATGTTTCTCCTTGTGCCTCAGAGTCCCTTAATTCAAGGTTTTGGTTCCTTTATGTATCTGGCAACTAACTGTGTTATATTTTAGATCCACCGGCTAAATGTCCACTTATAAAATAGACTAGCTTTTCCCGGCGACTTCGTTAGTTGCCTAGCAATAGGACATCTTCTCCATATTGGTATGGGAATCTTTTGGGTAACCGATGGTTGCTTAGTAACGAGACTCTTTCTCCATTTTGGAAGGGGAACTTTAGCACTTAAAATCTTAGCTCTAAGGGAAATGACGTACAGGCCTGAAGAAGTCACATGTCTAATCACATGTCTAATTTACATATTTAATTACTTCTTCTCCATATTGGTATGGGAATCCTTTTGGTAGCCGATGGTTGCCCAGCAATGAGATTTTTTCTCCATATTGGAAGGGGACCTTTAGTGCTTAAAATCCCAGCTCCAATGGAAATGACGTGCTGGTTTGAAGTCACATGTCTAATCACATGTCTAATTTACATACGTAATTATTTTTCTGATGTGCCTTACTAATTTGATGGGTATATATGGATGCCCCTGGTATAAGTAACATCACTCCTGATGAAGCCGTGACCCTAAAACGGCGAAACGCGTTGAGTTTTTTACTTAGAGTATGATACTCTTTTAACAGTAACTTTTTTTCAATCAATGCTTCTGATAAAACCCTTGGGTTGAATTGTGGCGTCGCCACTACCTGTATGACTCTATATTTATATACAATTAGCTACATCTTGCTATATGCTGCAGTAATTACAAACTAATGATATGGAATTCATTTGGTAATTGTTTGGAAATTGTTTGGCCAAACCATAGCTGTGTGTGGTTATACGGTTAAATTTAACCTAATAACGATTTTACATCTTAAAATAACCAGCATGTGCTTAATATTGGAATATTGGGTTGAATGTAGACCTTCATGATATATTATATCTACCTAATTTAATTAAGCTTGTCAGCTGGGTTATTCCACTATTTCTCGTTGTGTGAAAATTGACTTGGATTTAATTTCCTTATGTGGCTACATGCAATATAATCAATTTCTATAAGCCGTTTCGTGACACTGCTTGATAATATACTCATATGTATAACTGTATGCTCCATGCCCTTATATCGCTGTATAGCAAGTATTGTAGCATTATATGAAAGTTGGTTGGTTGGACCATTCTATGTGTCTACTTGATTTACCAATCCAAGCAAAACCCTTTGTGGGATTACATCTGTCTATATGCCTACGTATAAGACAATTGAATGCTCTTTCTAATTCAATTCCATTTAAACTTCTATGTGTACAATAACCTGTATGACTCTATATCTATAAACAACTAGCTATATCTTGCTATATGCTGCAGTAATTACAAACTAATTATATGGAAATTGTTTGGAAATTGTGTCTACCTGATTACCAATCTAAGCCAAACCCTTTGTGGGACCACACCTGTCTATATGCCTACGTATAAGACAATTGAATGCTCCTTTTAATTCAATTCCACTAAGTGTCTATGTGTATAATAATTTTCCATCGGCTGTGCCATATACAAATGTATTAGATGAATTATATGGAATGACCCAATGCTGACATTGCAATACGTCATTTAATGAAGGTTCCTGTCGGGCCAGTCGATCATCTTGCCAAATAGATAGATAAGTGACTTAATTAAGTCCTTTTTGGTACCTTGATATTCTAACATCGTGCGTCTACTTTAAGCCAAAGAATTTTCGATATGGTTTTGTGCACTATTTAAGCATTCCAATATATTGGTCTGGGAGGTTACCTGACATTATTTCGATGTCCAATTTATAATTGCTGGTTTGGTTCTAATTGCATTCATAAGATGACACTGTGGTTTTGCCATAAGAATTGATTTTCGCCAATTATCAGCTGGAACGCCTGGATGCAGTATATAATTTCTATCCCCGTGGCTCATAATTTCGTCATAATTATCCAATTCTTATACCAATAGTAGAGCTATACATTCTGTATGATTACCCGTAATTGGGAACCCATTTTTACTAGGGTGCACCATTACCAATTGGTCCTAATAGGACATGGTGTCAAGTCCTTTGTGACATATCAGAACGCATCATCATTGTTCTCCACTATGTTTTTTTACGTATGTTTTGTATTATGTGTGGATTGTTTTTTCATTATTATCTTTAATAAAGTTGTTCTTTCGTTTTTCATCATAACTATTATTGGGTTATCCCCTTTCCTTTGGAAGTGTAGGTGCTTCCGTTACATTGTTGTTTTATCAGATTATTTTTTACATTGAAACCTATGGGATTCTCCTGATTAAACCTGTCGAACAAAACCACTGAAAATTGGGGCATTTCACTGACATTTCTCTGCTGTTTGGCGTTCTCTGAATAGATTAACCATTGCTTGCCTATGGACAGGGACAGGTGATTGTAAGACTTGAAACGGTATAACGAATTGATTCGTAAAAACAAAATCCATTTGTTTTATACCGTTTTTGTTCTGTTTTGGACAATATCGATTTATTTCAGAAGTGCTTCCGAAATAAGATTTGGTATAATTTTGTCCGAATTGCGATTCCGAATGAAACCACATATCTACTGCCTTGGCATTTCCGCCCTGGACATCCTTATTGGGTGATGGCAAGCTGATTTGCATATGGATCAGTCGCCTCTGTAATAGCATCATCAAGCTAAATCCTTGTGAGACCCAAGTGGGGACCAAGGCCACTTACGTTGCTGCCCTTTCGCAGGACCCTCACAATCCTTGTAATGTTGCCTCTTCTCACGTACTTTGCTGAGTTTATCTCTTATAATAGTCACATTGTCAGTTTTACATTGATGCATTTATCATTTTAGTCTTAAAAAGAGGACCGGCACGGGGTATGCATGTTATTAACTCATTTCGGCAAAAATGTGGAGGGAAGCTGTTATAGGGGTTCTGCCCTAACGATGTGGCTTGGCAGACAGCTAACAAATTGTTCATGCAATCCTGCTTCTGGATCTTTAATAACAGGGTTATCCAAAGGGATTCGAAAAGTCACCGCACGTTCGGTGACTTTTCGTTCTCTTCAATTCGGTTCCTTTTGCCGATCCCATTTTGGTGACCCTGCGGTGTATTCAGCAAGCACCACAGGGTCCCCGAATTGCAGGGAAAGACTGCCGCAAACCCGACGAAAACTAACCGCAAAACCTGCCGAATGCACGTCGAAAACCCACAAAAACATCTGGATTAACCCGTCGAAGATGCCGGAAAAACCTGAGCAGGAGCCAATCACACGCAGCGAAGCCGCCGGAAAAAGCCGAGAAAAAGCCGACCCTGCAGACAGAGGGAGGTAAATAAATTAGTTTGTATGAATGTGTGAAAGTGAAAAACTGTTTGCAAAGAAACTACTGAGCGAAAATGTCTTAAATTTACATATGAGGTCCAGGGAATGATAATAAAGAGGCTGTTACAGAAAAAATAAGTAAACTTTAAAAAAAAAATCGGACTTTTAAAAAGAAAAAAATTCTGAAAAATGCTTAAAATATCATAAAAAAATCTATAAATAAAGAGACTCTTTACTGCAGAATTTTATAATAAACGATTTATTAGATATTGAATTAAAACGGGAATATTTTTAACATTGAAGCCTATGGGATTCTCCTGAATAAACCTGCCGAATTAAACCACCGAATGGCAGGGCATTAGGGGAACCTTTCACTGCTGGTTTGTGTTCTCTGAATAGCCGAAGCATTGCTTCTCTATGGGGATTTCACTGCCCTCGAACAGACACCGAACAGGCACCGTATGTGCAGGCAATTCGCCAGGATTTGGCGAATTGCCTGCTCTCTGGATAGCCGAATGGCCAGGAAAGGTAACCGAACGCTGATTTTCACTGTTCCTTTACCTTTCTCCAGCAATTCGGATCTCTTTGAATAACACTGTAAGTCTTTCCTTTACTTTTATTTTATCCTTACGTTTTAGATTCTTATTTACTTTAATCTTTTTTGTAAAACTGCAAAAGATACACAGGGTTATTCAGAGAGCGGTGAAAAGCAGGAGAATGACTGGAGAATGAAAAATTCTAGGTCGAAATAGCCAAACCAGAAAAATTTCTCCCTTTCATCTCACTTTCCAAATCGGCTATTTTGACCTAGGATTTTTCATTCTCCAGTCATTCTCCTGCTTTTCACCGCTCTCTGAATAACCCTAACAGAATTATGAAAATATTAAACTAGGAATGCAAATCTGCAGAGACACGTGACAAGCGATGCTTCCTAGCTGTGAAAATACTAGCTAACAGAAGTAGAAGTTTAGTAACTTAATGCTAAGACATTCAAACCCTATTAAACTAATATGGAACAGTATTTGAGTTGCTGAAAACATGTACTTTAACTTAAAAACATTGATGCTCTACTTAAAGGCTTAGAATTTCAAGGCCTGTGTGAAAGAAATGTGGAGTTGACCCTCTGTTGCTCTCTAACCACCAGATGGCTTCTAACCAGGAAGTAACTGCCATGTATTACATAGTAATGGCTGCCAAATTAAAGCAACAGTCCCCTAATACATTAAATGCATGGAAATCTAGAATTTTAAGTCATTGACTCGGAGGCTCCTATTTGCTTCTCTTTTCTGAATTTAATAACAGCAGCAAGAGAAAAAAGTGAACATCTAACAAAAAAACTTCCCTTAGCCCCTCCCACTAGTCCATAATCCCCTGCGGTCCATGTCTATGTATAGGGCTTGAACCCGGAAATGCGCCCTCTTTTCTGCTGCTGCAGTAGGAGATAAGTATATTTTCTCTCTCTGTTTTAAAAATATATATTACTGCTCATTATAGTGTTTCATTTCTACCATTGGCTGTTTGGTCGTCCCGGCTTCAACCTAGGGGCGACCACCGGCCTGTTTATGTAATTTATTTACTTTATTCGTCATTTTGAAGAAATTTCAGTTTTCCCGTTTTTTTCGCGGGCTTTTGCCCGCGCGCTACACTACCAGCGCGTCTCTCAGCGCGAGATAGCCCTCACACAGCTGCGGCCGTGACCACGCCCCCTCGCGCCTCAGCATTTACCTCAGACCGCAGCCATGCCAAAACGCGAGTAAAATCCAAACACCTTTCTCCCTCTCCCTCAATGCATGACTCAGACTCGGGGGAGGGTTCAGTGATGGCTGATGAATTCCATGAGACCAGTGACTCACTCCAAGACACGGTACCCCAACCTGCCGTTACCCCACCTCCTGAACCCACTTTAGGCCCTTCAATGCAGGCTTCTATTTCAGCAGCCGTTCAGTCTGCAGTCTCCAACCTCTCAGTTGATCTCCACCGCTCCCTAGAAGTTGTAATGGCAGCTGTAAAAGCCCTTCCAGCCACACCTACACCTTCTAATCTCTGCCCTCATTCAGCAAATCCTTCATCTCATAATATAAATCAAAACACAATTTATAAAACTAAACAGGTTCACAGAGGGGCTGGCAACCCCGCAGTACTGCCAATATATGATATCGAGTCCCCATCTCGAAAAAGAGCCCAGGATCGCAGGGCGCAGTTGGCGATTACCCCCAAAAAATATAAATATGACTATGACACGGCTCCCACTGAGGAGACCACTGGAAAAGAACTGGTATTAGCCACCAACCGTGGCGATGATGATTATCCCCCAGAAGGGGATGAGGATGAGATAGCGCTATATGCGCCTGAGGACGACCTCTTTGAATACGAGTCAGAGGAACCCCCACCCTTTTATGAAGAGGGTAATGTAATTTATGATCCCCAAGGGGACCCCCTATTTTGTCCGGAAGACCTATCCCACCCTCAATCCACCGCATGGTATCCTTTACCACATGTCGAAAAATGGGTGGATGCCAACATTAGACGGCCTCTTGACAAAGCCACCAGACAAAATGAGGGCCGAAAGCCCACGCCCTTCAACCACGGGCAAAACGTGCGTCACCCCAGAAATTGACCCATCAATAATAAAATTTATAACTAATCGTGGGTGGTCCCCCAAAACGGGCCTGGATCATGCCTTCCGCACCTGCGAAGACAAATTACTGGACATGTCAGGCCCCTAATCAGATTATTTAATATAGCAGAGGAGGCTAAGCTTGCGAACTCCACCTTATCACCTACCTTAGTCCGCGATTGGGTTCTTAGAGCCCTATCGTTTTTCGGCAATGCTAATGCCGCCTTGGCGGCTGAACGCCGGAAAACCATACTCCTCAAGGTGGACAATCAATTAACAGCTATTGCAGACACTGATTTAGGCAGTGACGCACAAGGTTTTCTTTTTGGGGAGGCATATGTAAAGAGCATGGGCACTTATGCAAATACATTTAATTCACTGGAGAAAATATCCTCTTCACTAAAACGCGTATTTAGAGGTAGAGTTTTCGGCAGGGCCGGTAGATATAGGGGACGCCCTACCGGCCGTCAAGGAACCAACACCAGGTCCTTTCCCAGTCCCGCTGCACAACAACCTACAGAATATCAGCCTACCGGTTCCTTCTTCCCTTCACGCACCCGTCCTTGGCGGGCTCGGGGCTTCAGAGGCTCTAGAACCTCATTCCGCGGCAGACGACCCCCAGGTAAGACCTCTATTAATACCTCCCTCTCCAGGGATTCAAGTTGGGGGTCGGATACGTTTGTTCATAGACAGATGGCGGACCCTTACATCAGATCCATGGATTCTGGATACGGTGCAAGGGTTCACAATTTCCTTTGTGTCAATTCCAACACAACATACCATTCCAACACCGTTACACTTCCCTCGGGAACAAGAGATACTGATGGACAAAGAGATACAAGAATTATTAGAAAAAGGAGCCATACAACCAGCCCCCGCCGGGTCAACAGGTTTTGTAAGCAACTTGTTTCTGGTCGCCAAAAAGGGAGGCGGACTGCGACCAGTAATCAATTTGAAAGACCTCAACTTACATGTACAATACAACCATTTCAAGATGGAGGGTATGCACTCTCTCAGGGACACCCTTCTTCCAGGGAATTGGATGGCAAAACTCGACTTAAAAGATGCATATCTCACGGTCCCAATCCACAAATCCTCTCGAGATTACCTTCGGTTCCAATGGAGAAGAAAGATGTGGAGGTTCAAATGTCTCCCTTTCGGACTATCCTCAGCCCCGTGGGTTTTTACGAAACTACTAAAACCAGTGGTGACATCTCTTCGAGAACGCGGAATTCGCCTGGTTATATACCTGGACGATATACTACTGATGGCAGATACCGAAACTATACTACTATCGCATCTACAATGGACGATGGACACTTTTCAAAGACTTGGGTTCCTCATCAATATGGAGAAATCCCACACGACACCTACACGGAACCTGGAGTTTCTCGGATTGATGGTAAATTCCACTTCAATGACCCTTCACTTACCAATTCAGAAGATGGTTTCAATCCCGAAAGAAATACATTCTCTTCTCCAGAAAGAACACACTACGCTTCGATGTCTGGCCAGAATTATCGGCCTACTGGCAGCCACTCGCCTGGCAATACCTCCGGCTCCACTATATTACAGAGCCCTCCAACGCTTGAAGGCCCGTTTCCTCCGCAAGGGCCTTCAATACTCTGCTCAGATAACTCTCACAGACGAAGCCCGTTCGGATCTGTCCTGGTGGATCGAGAACCTCCAATATTGGAACGGGAAACCTTTGATTCCACCTGCTCCAACGATTATCATAGAATCGGATGCTTGCCGCACCGGATGGGGAGCCCGACAAGGTCCCCTGGAGACAGGAGGTCGTTGGTCCACAATAGAATCGTCTCTCCACATAAACTGTCTGGAATTGTTGGCAGGTTTGTTTGCAATACAATGTTTCACAAAAGGTCAACACGACCAATCCATCCTCCTAAGATTGGACAACCTGTCAGCAGTAAGAAGTATCAACTGTCTAGGAAGTCCGAGATCGGAACCTCTCTCTTTAATAGCGAAGAAATTTTGGACCCATTGCTTCACCCACAAACTAACCATACTAGCTCAATTCATTCCGGAATGACAAATCTAGTGGCAGATTGGAACTCCAGGCACACGGAGGACTCCGGAGACTGGAAACTGCACTCCTCGATGTTTGCAACACTTGTCGCTCGTTGGGGTCCCTTGGACATAGACCTCTTTGCCTCAAGAATCAACAAGCAAAGACCACGCTTTTTCAGTTGGCGTCCAGACCCAGAAGCAGTAGCGACAGATGCCTTCCTACAAAATTGGGTCGGACCACGACATTATGCGTTTCCTCCGTTTACCATGATAGCGAGAACGTTAGCACTCATTCGCGTCCAACAAGCTACTGTAGTGTTGATAACACCTTTATGGAAGGGTCAACCATGGTTCCCGTCCCTATTAGAACTGTCGATAGACTTACCACGAATCTTCCCTATACGTTCGGACCTTCTACTGAATCCGGAGGATCAACCTCACCCACTGTTCCATCTGGGTCACTGCAGACTGGTGGCATGGTTGGTCTCGGGGGACTTGGACCTCTCCATGGCATTTCGGAACAGACTCGCTCCCTGCTCTTGGAAGCATGGGCCCCGGGGACCCGTTCCGCTTACAACTCAGCTTGGCGAAACTGGTTTAGCTGGGGTGTGGAAAGACACCTGGATCCATTTTCAGCCCCTGTAAATTGTTTATTAGATTTCCTTACGGAATTGTTTCATAAGGGTCGAGCATATCGTTCAATCAACGTTACCAGGTCGGCTATTTCAGCTTCCCATATAGGATCTCATGGGATACCTATAGGTCGACATCCGTTAGTGTGCCGTTTGTTAAGAGCCATTCGTTTAACACGTCCCCCAGCTCCACGCTATAACTCTACCTGGGATGTCACAGTTATCCTCCAATTTCTGTCTGGTTGGCCTTCTAATGAAGTTCTATCCATCCGTCAATTGTCAGCTAAATTGTTGATGTTACTTTGTCTCTTCTCATGTAAACGAGTTAGTGACGTACGTGCCTTAGATATTCCATCACGTTCTTTCGGCCCAGATGGGGTTACGTTTGATATCACTAGTCGTACAAAAACAGGCATAACCTCTGTTTTTTACCCTTATGTTACCAATCACCCTTTTATTTGCCCGATAAGGTGTTTACAAGAGTATGAATCTCGTACGAGTCCTTTTCGCACTAGTGGGAATTCTCCTCTATTTTTGTCTTTAAAAGCTCCTCATAATCCGGTATCGTCAGAGCATCTCTAGCCCGTTGGATGCGTTGGCTTATGTCGGAAGCAGGTATTGACGTCTCGTGTTTTGGTGCTCACTCTGCTAGAAGTGCTATGGTTTCATCCGCCTTTTCCTTGGGATGTCGTTTAGAGGATTTGATGCGAGCCGCAGATTGGTCTCGAGAGTCCACGTTACGCACTTTTTATTTAAAACCGGTATTACATTGGTCTACCCCGATTCTAGACAAACTTTGAACAAGCAAATAGGAGCCTCCGAGTCAATGACTTAAAATTACTAAATTTTCCTATTACCATAACGGAAAGTTAGAATTTTAATAATTTCGCTGCGAGGCTTTTCCCGCCCCTGTGCTGAGGTCATTTTTTTACCTGTTTTGCGCATCATGTTTAAACCTGTTTTGAAGGCTTATTTTACGTATATGACATCGACATATTTATATCGTTTTTCGTCAGAACTTCGGTAGATTCATAATATGTCATTATTATATGTATACGTATGTCATGTTTGTATATTATAACAAAAATGCAATAAAATATGTATTTTCAATAATTTACAGCCGTGTAAAGTGTTTTTTTTCCAACATTTTAACATGCGAGCAATTGCGGTTATATTTTGTATGGGGTGCGCTTGTTAAAAAAATTAGAAGATGGGGGTTTCCTCGTTACATTTTTTTTTGGGGAAAATGACACCATTTTTAACAAACGCAAGCACCGCATACAAAAATCGTTATGCAGCATTATTGTTCACATTATAATTGAAATGGGAACAATATTGCTGCATTAACAAAACAAAAAACAAAAAAAAAAAGTGTTTATTTTTTTTTTTTAATTTTTTTTTTTAATTTTTTTTATTTTTTATTTTTTATTTTTTATTTTTTTTAACATTTTTTTTTACTTTCATGTTTTGGTATCGTTGGAACGGCCATGCTCTGGCCGATCCAACGATATCAAAATTTAACCCCTAACTGCCACGGATCGGGAGATTAGGGAGTTCATTGGAACTCCCTATCTCCACACTTCGTGGCAGTTAGGGGTTAATGCTAGGACTGGCGTCATCGTGCTGCGCACGATGACGCCAGTCCTCTGGGGGAGTTCCCGGAAGCTTGGCCGACATCCAAGATGTCGGCCAGCTCCCGGGAAGGATCGCAAATCGGCGCTTTTCAGCGCCGATTTGCGATCCAGCTCCCCAGGGGTTAATGCCAGGCATCATTTGGAAGGGCAGGCTGTGCCCTTCCAAATGATGCCTGGGTTAAGCCCCTGTGAGCCGCCGATCGGAGGGAGAGAGGTCCGAAGGACCTCCCCCCCTCCCTTTCAGGCGCCTCCTCCGCACATGCGGGGGGGGCGCCTGAATTATGTGTCATCGCGGGGGCGCGATGACACATAATAATGGCGGCCACTGCTCCGGATGCCGGGCTGACATCCAGGATGTCAGCCCGCACCGGAGGGGCCAGCGATCGGCCGGAACCCGGCCGAACGCTGACCCCAATGCGAGGACGCGCTCAGCGCGTCCTCCGCATACCAGGGGCAATGCTGAGGACGCGCTGAGCGCGTCCTTAGCATTGAAGTGGTTAATAATGACTCGGAGGCGAGTATTTCCCTCCTCTCCCACCCTATATATATATATAATAAAGTTTTATATGTTTTGTATACATACAATCAATAAACAAGTTCCAATAAACTATTACTACTGTTTTCATTTCACGTTTTGTCACGGTTATTACCATTCTGATATAATAATAATAAACAAAATTTTACATTATTTGACTTTTTCTTGAGTCTTTATTCCAAATTGGTCTTTGACTGCCAGTAACGGAATTATATCTAATCCCTGCTCCGTGTTTTCTCCTTCGTTTCAGCTTCATAAATGGATTACAACACCTTCCAATCATGGCTGGTCCACTACACTCTTCGAATTCCGGAACTGGTCGTGTTTCTTCTAGCCGAATCCACCTTTCCTCGTTCCTGTTGGATTTCCTATTGTTTTCGTCCTTATCCTGTTATCCGCAATCAGAAAAGAGGGCGCATTTCCGGGTTCAAGCCCTATACATAGACATGGACCGCAGGGGATTATGGACTAGTGGGAGGGGCTAAGGGAAGTTTTTTTGTTAGATGTTCACTTTTTTCTCTTGCTGCTGTTATTAAATTCAGAAAAGAGAAGCAAATACTCGCCTCCGAGTCATTATTAAAATTCTAACTTTCCGTTATGGTAATAGGAAAATATAGTAATTACCAGAACAAAAGGAACACAGGAATACGCTAGGATGAGAATTATGAAAACCATAAAGCTGGGAGGTCAAAGTGTGCCAAGTCATACGTAAAAAGCGTTAACGCAATATTACAATTAAAGATGACAATGTATTTTGTGATTCCTTTTTATTATAAACAGTGTATGTGTTTTATTTCATTTTGTATTTTTATTTAGTTTTTTTTGTTAATTTTCCGCCACCTTTAGTTTCAAACAGATTTCTATCCTATTTTACAGAAAGAGACATTTGAAGTGGTTAAAACAAGCTAGAAAATTCCCAATAGAGAACATCAGGCTGACGATGACCATTTATTATCCCATTAATATGTAGCATCTGTCGCGAAAACACAATGAGAAACAAAAGGTGGTGTGTTGTATTTATTTTTAGCGTAGAGTTTTTCTCTATTGATTGTGTATTTGTTTTTATAGAATGTGCTGCTTTGTTCCAATGGAATCCAAAGTGATCAGTGATCTTTCCACACTTTACTCCTCAAGTTTTGCCGTATTCCGGCAGCGGATCCTTTCCAGACAGGCCTCTTTCAGTTTTGGGTTCCCAAAAATAATAAGAAATGACTGAACTAGGGGTAACGAGACAGATATTATTACAACTAACCAAAACCCTAAATTTACCGAAGGGAAAACACCAAAGCAAAAAAGAATCAACACGACATACATGATTAAAAAAAAAACGAGTAGTCTGATCATTGTGTTGGCGGCGGTGTGATGAGCTTTAAGACTGTCACTGCCAACTGACCCGGCCTTCATCCTGTGACTGTGCAGCTTAAGGTACCTAAAAACACAAAACGTAGTGATAAACCCAAGCAGGAGAGGGATGCCCATGGGGATGAAGTTGGCCCATATGATGTTATCTCCATCATCAGTACTTCCCAGAGTATCACTGGAGAAGGAATTCACTGCGATGCTTGTATTAGATATCGGAATAGTATATACGGACACCATGCTTAAACATCCACTGCCCAGAGACACCACTTCAACCACCAGTATCAGACCAGGCACGTATGTATCGATCTTCATCTTCACCTGGGTGAGGAAACGTGAGCTGAAATTTATGATCTTGAAGAAGTAGAAGATACAGAGGAAGGAGGTGAGCCACGCGCAGGATGTGTAGCTGAATGTAGTCATGGATAATATAATGCGTCTGTATTTCTGGATGGAAAGTATCCCCGGCCAATAACAACGAATGACCACATTGACTGCACTCATGATGGCATAAAACACATTGGAGGAACACAGGGCAAGCAGGATTTTATAGTTGGTGCTCAGATAGTGCTCCTGGTGGAAACCATAAAGAATAACGAATATAATGAAGACATTGGCACAAACCCCTGTGATTATCTCAAAAGCTAACACCGCTTGTGATATTATCAGGATAAGATCCATCATGTACCTTCTAACTTTCTAGAAGAAGTGATTCTGCTCAGTCTGCATCTAGTGTCCCATTCAGGCTGTATGTGGCTTCAGGCTTTGGATATTATGGAGACCTTCCTGGTCGTTGTATCAGTGTCTTACGGACTGTTTGACTTCATGCAAAACCATATACATATATATAATAGCCAGAATAACAAACACGTGAAGCAATTTGAATTGCAAAATGTATCAGTGACAATGTAAAATGCTGACATGATGTGTATATCTGTGTAACCCTCCTACTCCATGTAACCTTAATATCGGGAAATGATGTCGTGGTTCAGATCTTACCGGCTCCTATAACACCGGGCGACGGTCAGTCATATTATGAGGCTAAAACTTTATAAGTTCTTACAAGATATTGGAACTTGAGGGAATTTACCAATTCATCATAGGCTGGATGGAAACCATGACCTACATGTGTCTATACCATGTTCTTCCACTCATTCCGAGACCAGCACAGATCAGGTTGGACCGTGCCAAGAACAGCCGCCAGCGATGGATGCAGAGAGCTATGAGCACAGATCAGGGCATGTATAGAGGATGCAGTGTCTGGGTCCTCCTGATAGAAACATAGAAAATGTCGGCAGATAAGAACCTTTCGGCCCATCTAGTCGCCCAATTACATGGATACTTTACCTGGATTTATCTTTTGTTTAGGATAGTCTTATGCCTATCCCATGCCTGCTTAAATTCAATCACTGTTTTGGCCTCTACCACTTCTACTGGAAGGCTGTTCCATGTATCCACCACCCTCTCAGTAAAATAATGCTTCCTGATGTTACTTTTAAACCTTTGCCCCTCTAATCTAAGACTATGTCCTCTTGTTTTGCTACTTTGTTTCCGTTTAAATATACTTCCTTCCTCTACCTTGTGGATTCCCTTTACGTATTTAAATGTTTCTATCATATCTCCTCTGTCTCGTCTTTTTTCCAAGCTGTACATGTTAAGATCATTAAGCCTTTCCTGGTAACTTTTCTCCTTCAAGCCGTACACCATTTTAGTAGCCCTTCTCTGAACTCTCTCTAAGATGTCTATATCCTTCTGGAGATACGGTCTCCAGTACTGCACACAGTACTCCAAGTGAGGTCTCACCAGTGCTCTGTACAGTGGCATGAGCACTTCCCTTTTCCTACTGCTAATACCTCTCCCTACACAACCAAGCATTCTGCCAGCATTTCCTGCTGCTCTATTACATTGACTACTTACCCTTAGATCCTCTGAAATAATAACCCCTAAATCCCTTTCCTCAGATGTTGAGGTTAGGACTGTATCAAATATTCTATATTCAGCCCTTGGGTTTTTACGTCCCAGGTGCATTATCTTGCACTTATCAACGTTAAAACTAAATTGCCACAACTCCGACCATTTTTTTAGTTTACCTAAATCATTTGTCATTTGGCTGATCCCTCCAGGAACGTCAACCCTGTTGCAAATCTTTGTGTCATCAGCAAAAAGACATACTTTTCCATTAATACCTTCTGCAATATCACTAATAAAAATATTAAAGAGAATGGGTCCAAGTACTGACCCCTGAGGTACCCCACTGGTAACAAGACCTTGCGCCGAATAAACTCCATTTACCACAACCCTCTGTTGCCTGTCACTCAGCCACTGCCTAATCCATTCAACAATATTGGAATCCAAGCTCAAAGATTGCAATTTATTGATAAGCCTTCTATGCAGAACAGTATCAAAAGCCTTACTGAAATCTAAATAAGCAATGTCTACTGCACCACCTGTGTCTATTATTTTTGTTACCCAATCAAAAAAATCAATAAGATTAGTTTGGCATGATCTCCCTGAGGTAAACCCATGTTGTTTCTGATCGTGTAATCTATGTGTTTTTAGATGTTCAACAATTCTTTCCTTTAACATGGTTTCCATTAATTTCCCCACTACTGACGTAAGACTAACTGGCCTATAGTTCCCAGATTCCTCCCTACTACCCTTCTTGTAAATGGGCACAACATTTGCTAATTTCCAGTCTTCTGGGACGACTCCCGTTAACAAGGATTGGTTAAATAAATCTGTTAACGGTTTTGCTATTACATCACTGAGCTCTTTTAATAATTTAGGGTGGATCCCATCAGGCCCCATTGACTTATTTGTCTTTACTTTAGACAGCTGCTGTAGAACCTCCTCCTCTGTAAACTGATATGTAAATGTCTCATTAGTGTTTCCTCCTAACTGAGGTCCCTTTCCTTCCTTTTCTTCTGCAAAGACTGAACAAAAATATTCATTGAGGCAGTCAGCGAGACTTTTATCCTCTTCTACATACCTTCCTTCCTTTGTTTTTAATCTAACTAATCCTTGGTTTACTTTTATTTTCTCGTTTATGTATCTAAAAAATGTTTTGTCCCCCTTTTGTACTGACTGAGCTATTTTCTCTTCTGCGTGTGCTTTGGAAGCTCTTATAAATTGCTTTGCCTCTTTCTGCCTAATTTTATAGGTTTGCCTATCTTCTTCACTCTGAGTTTTTTTATAATTATTGAATGCTATCTTTTTGTTCTTCACTATTTTGGCCACTTCTGCAGAGACCACAGTGGTTTCTTCCCTTTTTTGTTTTTGCTAACAAGCCGAATGCAATTGCCTGTGGCCTTCAATAATGCTTCCTTTAAATAATCCCATTTCTCCTGGACTCCCTTTAAACTCCTCCAGTCTGATAATGACTCCTTCACACAAAATCTCATTTTAGAAAAATCTGTTTTTTTAAAGTCTAAAACTTTTGTTTTTGTGTGGTGCGGCTCCATCCCTGTTCTTATATTAAACCATACTGACTGGTGATCACTAGATCCCAAATTTTCACCTACAACAACGTCCGATACCAAACCTCCATTTGTGAGTATTAAATCCAATATGGCCTCTTTACGGGTCGGCTCCTCAACTACTTGTGTTAGAGATAATCCCAGTAGGGAGTTTAGAATATTTGTACTCCTGGTGCACCCAGCTGTTTTGGTTTTCCAGTTCACATCAGGAAGATTAAAGTCCCCCATGATAATAACTTCCCCCTTCATTGCCATTTTGGCTATTTCCTCAAGCAGCAGATTATCTAGCTCTTCTACTTGTCCAGGGGGTCTATAGATCACACCTACACGAGCTACTGTATGATTGCCAAATGTTAGCGTAACTCAAACTGACTCTATGTTCACCTCGCTCACTTTTATTTGGTTAGTTTTTACAATGAATTATCTTTTTCCTGGTTATAATGATAAGAATATTCCTTCTCCCTGGAAATCCAAGATTTATTTCAAGCATAAAGGGTTCGAGCACCACTTGTTGAGTTTTCTCTATTCATTAAGTTTGACGCTTTGTGAAATTTAATGCTCTAATGCAGTGGTTCCCAACCGCGGTTCTCAAGTAACCCTAACAGATCAGGTTTTCCAGATATGTGAAGCACTGCACAGGTGATATGATTTGCAGCTCAGTGATTGCAGGATTCTGGCTGCTTTTCTCCAAGGTAATCCTTAAAATCTGACCTGTTAGGAGTGCTTGAGGACCGCGGTTGGGAATCACTGCTCTAATGTTATTCTCTTTTACATCTGTCCTGCTTGCCATTGGTAGGTCTCTCCACACCTCCAGTATTTCCTCTTCCCTGCAGCATTCATAAGACGCCTCTCCTGCCACGCATCATTCATAAGACACCTCTCCTGCCACGCAGCATTCATAAAACGCCTCTCCTGCCACGTAGCATTCATAAGATGCCTCTCCTGCCACGCAGCATTCATAAGACACCTCTCCTGCCACGCAGCATTCATAAAACGCCTCTCCTGCCACGTAGCATTCATAAGATGCCTCTCCTGCCACGCAGCATTCATAAGATGCCTCTCCTGCCACGCAGCATTCATAAGACACCTCTCCTGCCACGCAGCATTCATAAGATGCCTCTCCTGCCACGCAGCATTCATAAGACACCTCTCCTGCCATGCAGCATTTATAAAACGCCTCTCCTGCCACGCAGCATTCATAAGATGCCTCTCCTGCCACGCAGCATTCATAAGACGCCTCTCCTGCCACGCAGGATTCATAAGACACCTCTCCTGCCACGCAGCATTCATAAGACGCCTCTCCTGCCACGCAGCTTTCATAAGACGCCTCTCCTGCCACGCAGCATTCATAAGACGCCTCTCCTGCCACGCAGCATTCATAAGACGCCTCTCCTGCCACGCAGCATTCATAAGACGCCTCTCGTGCCACGCAGCATTCATAAGACACCTCTCCTGCCACGCAGCATTCATAAGACACCTCTCCTGCCACGCAGCATTCATAAGACGCCTCTCCTGCCACGCAGCATTCATAAGACGCCTCTCCTGCCACGCAGCATTCAAAATACGGCTCTCCTACCATGCAGCATTCATAAGATGCCTCTCCTGCCACGCAGCATTCATAAGATGCCTCTCCTGCCACGCAGCATTCATAAGACGCCTCTCCTACCACGTAGCATTCATAATATGCCTCTCCTGCCACGCAGAATTCATAAGACGCCTCTCCTACCACGTAGCATTCATAAGATGCCTCTCCTGCCACGCAGCATTCATAAGACGCCTCTCCTGCCACGCAGCATTCATAAGACGCCTCTCCTGCCACGCAGCATTCATAAGACGCCTCTCCTGCCACGCAGCATTTATAAGACGCCTCTCCTGCTACGCAGCATTCATAAGACGGCTCTCCTACCATGCAGCATTCATAAGATGCCTCTCCTGCCACGCAGCATTCATAAGATGCCTCTCCTACCACGTAGCATTCATAAGATGCCTCTCCTGCCACGCAGCATTCATAAGACGCCTCTCCTGCCACGCAGCATTCATAAGACGCCTCTCCTGCCACGCAGCATTCATAAAACGCCTCTCCTACCACGTAGCATTCATAAGATGCCTCTCCTGCCACGCAGCATTCATAAGACGCCTCTCCTGCCACGCAGCATTCATAAGACGCCTCTCCTGCCACGCAGCATTCATAAGACGCCTCTCCTGCCACGCAGCATTTATAAGACGCCTCTCCTGCTACGCAGCATTCATAAGACGGCTCTCCTACCATGCAGCATTCATAAGATGCCTCTCCTGCCACGCAGCATTCATAAGATGCCTCTCCTGCCACGCAGCATTCATAAGACGCCTCTCCTGCCACGCAGCATTCATAAGATGCCTCTCCTGCCACGCAGCATTCATAAGATGCCTCTCCTGCCACGCAGCATTCATAAGACGCCTCTCCTGCCACGCAGCATTCATAAGACACCTCTCCTGCCATGCAGCATTCATAAAACGCCTCTCCTGCCACGCAGCATTCATAAGATGCCTCTCCTGCCACGCAGCATTCATAAGACGCCTCTCCTGCCACGCAGCATTCATAAGACGCCTCTCCTGCCACGCAGCATTCATAAGACGCCTCTCCTGCCACGCAGCTTTCATAAGACACCTCTCCTGCCACGCAGCATTCATAAGACGCCTCTCGTGCCACGCAGCATTCATAAGACACCTCTCCTGCCACGCAGCATTCATAAGACACCTCTCCTGCCACGCAGCATTCATAAGATGCCTCTCCTGCCACGCAGCATTCATAAGACGCCTCTCCTGCCACGCAGCATTCATAAGACGCCTCTCCTGCACGCAGCATTCATAAGACGCCTCTCCTACCACGTAGCATTCATAAGATGCCTCTCCTGCCACGCAGCATTCATAAGACGCCTCTCCTGCCACGCAGCATTCATAAGACGCCTCTCCTGCCACGCAGCTTTCATAAGACACCTCTCCTGCCACGCAGCATTCATAAGACGCCTCTCGTGCCACGCAGCATTCATAAGACACCTCTCCTGCCACGCAGCATTCATAAGACACCTCTCCTGCCACGCAGCATTCATAAGATGCCTCTCCTGCCACGCAGCATTCATAAGACGCCTCTCCTGCCACGCAGCATTCATAAGACGCCTCTCCTGCACGCAGCATTCATAAGACGCCTCTCCTACCACATAGCATTCATAAGATGCCTCTCCTGCCACGCAGCATTCATAAGACGCCTCTCCTGCCACGCAGCATTCATAAGATGCCTCTCCTGCCACGCAGCATTCATAAGACGCCTCTCCTGCCACGCAGCATTCATAAGACGCCTCTCCTGCCACGCAGCATTCATAAGACGCCTCTCCTGCCACGCAGCATTCAAAAGACGGCTCTCCTACCATGCAGCATTCATAAGATGCCTCTCCTGCCACGCAGCATTCATAAGATGCCTCTCCTGCCACGCAGCATTCATAAGACGCCTCTCCTACCACGTAGCATTCATAAGATGCCTCTCCTGCCACGCAGAATTCATAAGACGCCTCTCCTACCACGTAGCATTCATAAGATGCCTCTCCTGCCACGCAGCATTCATAAGACGCCTCTCCTGCCACGCAGCATTCATAAGATGCTCTCCTGCCACGCAGCATTCATAAGACGCCTCTCCTGCCACGCAGCATTCATAAGACGCCTCTCCTGCCACGCAGCATTTATAAGACGCCTCTCCTGCCACGCAGCATTCATAAGACGGCTCTCCTACCATGCAGCATTCATAAGATGCCTCTCCTGCCACACAGCATTCATAAGATGCCTCTCCTGCCACGCAGCATTCATAAGACGCCTCTCCTGCCACGCAGCATTCATAAGAAGGCTCTCCTACCATGCAGCATTCATAAGACGCCTCTCCTACCACGTAGCATCCATAAGACACCTCTCCTGCCACTCAGCATCCATAAGACGCCTCTCCTGCCACGCAGCATTCATAAGATGCCTCTCCTGCCACGCAGCATCCATAAGACGCCTCTCCTGCCACGCAGCATTCATAAGACGCCTCTCCTGCCACGCAGCATTCATAAGACGCCTCTTCTGCCACGCAGCATTCATAAGATGCCTCTCCTGCCACGCAGCATTCATAAGACGCCTCTCCTGCCACGCAGCATTCATAAGACGCCTCTCCTGCCACGCAGCATTCATAAGACGCCTCTCCTGCCACGCAGCATTCATAAGACGCCTCTCCTGCCACGCAGCATTCATAAGACGCCTCTCCTGCCACGCAGCATTCATAAGATGCCTCTCCTGCCACGCAGCATCCATAAGATGCCTCTCCTGCCACGCAGCATCCATAAGACGCCTCTCCTGCCACGCAGCATTCATAAGACGCCTCTTCTGCCACGCAGCATCCATAAGATGCCTCTCCTGCCACGCAGCATCCATAAGACGCCTCTCCTGCCACGCAGCATTCATAAGACGCCTCTCCTGCCACGCAGCATTCATAAGACGCCTCTTCTGCCACGCAGCATTCATAAGACACCTCTCCTGCCACGCAGCATTCATAAGACGCATATACTGGGAATTTCATTGCTGTGGATATTGTGATTGATTTACACACGCGCACATTACTGGGAATTTCATTGCTGTGGATATTGTGATTGATTTACACAGGCGCACATTACTGGGAATTGTATTGCTGTGGATATTGTGATTGATTTACACAGGCGCACATTACTGGGAATTGTATTGCTGTGGATATTGTGATTGATTTACACACGCGCACATTACTGGGAATTTTATTGCTGTGGATATTGTGATTGATTTACACATGCGCACATTACTGGGAATTTCATTGCTGTGGATATTGTGATTGATTTACACATGCGCACATTACTGAGAATTTTGTTGCTGTGGATATTGTGATTAATTTACTCACGCGCACATTACTGGGAATTGTATTGCTGTGGATATTGTGATTGATTTACACAGGCGCACATTACTGGGAATTGTATTGCTGTGGATATTGTGATTGATTTACACAGGCGCACATTACTGGGAATTGTATTGCTGTGGATATTGTGATTGATTTACACACGCGCACATTACTGGGAATTTTATTGCTGTGGATATTGTGATTGATTTACACATGCGCACATTACTGGGAATTTCATTGCTGTGGATATTGTGATTGATTTACACATGCGCACATTACTGAGAATTTTGTTGCTGTGGATATTGTGATTAATTTACTCACGCGCACATTACTGGGAATTGTATTGCTGTGGATATTGTGATTGATTTACACAGGCGCACATTACTGGGAATTGTATTGCTGTGGATATTGTGATTGATTTACACAGGCGCACATTACTGGGAATTGTATTGCTGTGGATATTGTGATTGATTTACACAGGCGCACATTACTGGGAATTGTATTGCTGTGGATATTGTGATTGATTTACACACGCGCACATTACTGGGAATTTTATTGCTGTGGATATTGTGATTGATTTACACATGCGCACATTACTGGGAATTTCATTGCTGTGGATATTGTGATTGATTTACACATGCGCACATTACTGAGAATTTTGTTGCTGTGGACATTGTGACTCATTTACACACGCGCATGCCGCCCTGGGATAAAAACACAGAAAAAACAACCAAGATCTGTGCTAAACAAAGATGAGGGAGGTGTAGCAGGTATCCCTGACAGCGCATTAATAGTGCAAAACACTGGAATGCAATTGGAACATTTGCATATGCAGATATAAATAATGAAATAAAGTGCATCAATAGTAGGCACAATAGTGACATAAAGTGCAACAAAACAGTAAAGTGCAGCGGTGCCTTAAAAGTGATTGATGTACACACGCGCACATTACTGGGAATTTTATTAGTAGATGGAGGGTGAAATATTAGGATTCAGGCAGACAGCGTATAAGGCCGTTGGTCCCATGTTATCCCACTGTTTAACTCTTTAATGTGCTGGGAGCTGGACACGTCTTGGTGAATGATTTTATAAGCAGAGAGCAAGGCCCTGTAACTACTACTATTTAACTAATTCTTCACAATCCAGTTACTATAGCAGTAGTTACAGGGCTTGCTCTCTAAAAAGAGTTAATCAGTGTTAGGATTACAAAGCCCCAACACTAATTACCGTTCGGCTGCGGTTAATGAAAAGTTAGTCACAGCCAGGAGCTGGTGCTCAGTGATACGGCTTCTACAGAAAAAGTCAGCACCAGCAGAAAAACACCCCTAAAAATCACATACTCACCTCCCATCCTGCAGCGAGAACGGTGGCTCCATCCGCTTTTTCTTGTCGTCGGGAGCAGAGAGAGACTGTGGAAAAAAGTCCCCCAGTCTCCCTCTGCGAATCACTACGCCGACCTGAAGGATCTCACGAGATCCGGCAGCGGAAGCCTCAATGGAGTCCTATGGGAGGGGATGGCTTCGGCGGCACTTAGAAAAATAATTTATTTACTGGAGCAGAGCACATATAGTGAGAGAAAGAGGGGGGTGTGAGGGTCCTGAGGACGAGCAGCGGCACTAGTGGCTGCTCTACGGTGCGGCCGCTCAGGTCTCACAAGGTTTTATCTTGTGCCATTACAGGGATGAATGCTCCATATGCAAATCAGCTGCTCTCACCCAATGAGGGCGGCCAGTACTGACTGCAAAGGACGTCATCCCTGCACGAGAGGTGCAGCAAACCCCGACGATCGTTTCGGCCTTGTTAGGCCTCGTCAGGAGGGTATAGCTGACACCCTTCTAGCACATCAAGCAAGAGGTCCATGTCTGGATGACATATATATATTGATATAACAGCAGTCAGGGAAAGGATACTCATAAACGTACCGGCAATGGCCGCCGCGCTGCGCTCTTGCTCTGCGTTTGGCCACTCCTCCCTTGCCTGCTGTGAGGTGGACTTCCCATCTTACCTCAAGCTGCTGGAACCTATGAGAATATGGCATGGACATTTCCATAAAACATCCTTAAGCCAATTCAATGGCTGGGGGGCAGAACCTTCCGAAAGTGAGCTACAGGGCATGTGTGGAACGGCTCCAGGCTGGACTGAAGGCAAAAAACGTCCTAATGAGGCAATTCTATAACATTAGCTGTATGTAAAAACAGAAAAAAAGGATTTTTTTGCACAAATCAAACCTCCCCCCACCAGAAAAAAATGGGATCACATTAAAATATATATATATTATTTATTTTTCTTTAAATTTCCTCGATTTGTTTGGCAATAAACTGGTGGGGCGCTGCCCAAATGGACGAGCCTCCACTGGATGTTACACTAAGATCTAGAGCCGAGACTCAAAAGAGCCCGATACATTAGCTTAAATGCTTCCCCAGCAATGGTCAGCCCTGCGAGCGGCTCGCATGGTGCGCGAGCTTACTGTAAATCCAAGTCTTCCATAGTTTGTACAGGAGATGTGAATTTACGCCTCCCTGGAGAAGAACAAGCTCGTCCTCTTCTAAACATGACAGTATTCAGTATCTGAACAGCATCTTCTAAGACCTGTTAAGACATGAAGTACCGGAGACACAGGGGTCCAACGGACAGGATTTATGAAGAACCAATAGACCAGGAGGTCAAAGTGTGCAAAGACATAGGTTAAAAACATAACATTATGTTACAGTACAGGATAACAATGTGTTTTATAAATCATTTAATAATATAAACAATGTATATTGAGCCGCACAGCCGCCCTGCCCAACTCATTGACTGAATTTACATTAAATCAGAGGATTTCATCATTCTATGGAAATGGAATATACTATTATTCTCACTCTGTCTTAGACCAGCACGTCTTTTATCACAAGATGAAAACTCGAAGGCGATTTTTCTCAGAAAGCCTTTTTTTCCCCCAAACCAGACGGGATCAAAGAAAACAGGCAAATCCATAAGCTGCATAATGAGTCCAGTGACCCGTCTCCTGCTTCTCGTGTTACATTCTCTCCAGCTCCACCAATGTTATTTGGACGGTGAACGTCTGATTTGTTATTGACATAAAGTACAGCGCCCCCTATTGCAGGCGATATATGCTGCACCAAACACATTGTAAAAATATCTGAAATTAACAGGGATTTTTAATGTTTTACCTTTTTAATAGTAACAGCGGGTTATTTAAAATTATTTATTAAGCGCCAACACATTCCGCAGCGCTGTACAATGGTGCAATGGGTAACATATTTATATCTTATTTACAGAAAGTGATGTTATTAAACTAGAAACTTCCCTAAACAGACCCTCAGGCTGGCGGTGACTATATATTATATTCGCTCGTTAATATGTAGCATCTATCATGAATATACAGAGAGAATAGAAAGGTGATACATTGTAATATTTTGCTGCAGTTTCCCTGTAGAGTTTTGTTTGTTTTTATAGAATGTACTGCTTTGTTACAATGGAATCCAAAGTGATCTTTCCACAGTCTAATCCTCAATGCTTTGCCGTATTCCGGCAGCGGATCCTTTCCAGACAGGCCTCTTTCAGTTTAGGGTTCCCAAAAATAATAAGAAATGACTGAACTGGGGTGAAAGAGACAGATATTATTACAACTAAGTAAAACCCAAAATTTACCGAAGGGAAAACACCAAAGCAATAAAGAATCAACATGACATACATGATTAAAATAAACAGGAGTAGTCTGATCATGGTATTGGCGGCGGTTTGATGAGCTTTCAGACTGTCGCTGCCAACTGACCCGGCCTTCATCCTATGACTGTGCAGCTTAAGGTACCTAAAAACACAAAACGTAGTGATAAACCCAAGCAGGAGAGGGATGCCCATGGGGATGAAGTTGGCCCATATAATGTTATCTCCATCATCAGTACTTCCCAGAGTATCACTGGAGAAGGAATTCACTGCGATGCTTGTATTAGATATCGGAATAGTATATACGGACACCATGCTTAAACATCCACTGCCCAGAGACACCACTTCAACCACCAGTATCAGACGAGGAACATATGTATCGATCTTCATCTTCACCTGGGTGAGGAAACGTGAGCTGAAGCTTATGATCTTGAAGAAGTAGAAGATACAGAGGAAGGAGGTGAGCCACGCGCAGGATGTGAAGCTGAATGTGGTCGCGGATAATAAAATGTGTCTGTATTTCTGGATGGAAAGTATCGCCGGCCAATTAAAACGAATGACCACATTGACTGCACTCATGATGGCATAGAACACATTGGCGGAACACAGGGCAAGCAGGATTTTATAGTTGGTGCTCAGATAGTGCTCCTGGTGGAAACCATAAAGAATAACGAATATAATGAAGACATTGGCACAAACCCCTGTGATTATCTCAAACAATAACACCGCTTGTAATATTGTCCAGATAAGATCCATCGTGTATCTTCTAGCTTTCTAGACGTAAGAAGTGATTCTGCTCAGTCTGCTGACTAGTGTCCCATTCAGGCTGTATGTGGCTTCAGGCTATGGATATTATGGAGACCTTCCTGGTCGTTGTATCAGTGTCTTACGGACTGTTTGACTTCATGCAAAACCATATACATATATATAATAACCAGGATAACAAACACGTGAAGCAATTTGAATTGCAAAATGTATCAGTGACAATGTAAAGTGCTGACATGATGTGTATATCTGTGTAACCCTCCTACTCCATGTAACCTTAACATCGGTGTGACAGATCTCTGTACCCCAACCGGGTCACATCTGCCAATGTCGCTTCCTCGCAGGACCCCCCGTGTTCTAACCCAGCCAGGTATCCATCCTTTCCTCCAGTCCTTAAACGATGCTTAAGGACCGGGTCACATAGAGCCTGCTAGCAACCCCAGAAATAAGATAACGCTGTAGATCTGTGATCTTTCAGGGTTAGAATCAATTGCTTTAATCAGAGGCACATTTATACAGTCAAACATAGGTCATTTACATACACAAAATCACAACATCTCCAGTGGGACCTAATTATACTGACATATAATTGCACAAACATTGACTTGTTGGAATGATAAATCTAATTCCATTCGGTCAGTAACAGTAAACATTACTTAACATTTCTAACAATGCTGGACAAACAGAAAACTAATTACATTACCTACAGACAGCGGATTACAAACTATTCAGATAGAAACAGATAGCAGGTAGACAAAGACTAGACAATGCATTCCTAAATAATCACACATCACACATTCTGCACACAAGAGAGCAATGAAAATAATAACGAAAGTCAAGCCTGCACCCCAAACCCATCTTCATGCCCACACACCCCAAGTCTAAAGTGACGCATCACAATCAGGAAATGATGTTGTGGTTCAGATCTTACCGACTCCTATAACACTGGGTGATGGTCATTCGGATTATGAGGCTAAAACTTTATAGGTTCTTACAAGATATTGGAACTTGAGGGAATTTACCAGAATTCATCACATATGGAAACCATGACCTACATGTGTCTATAATTATACAATGTTCTTCCACTCATTCCGAGGCCGGCACAGCTCAGGTTGGACAGTGCCGAATAACAGCCACCAGCGATGGACACACAAGGCAGAGAGCTATGAGCACAGATCAGGGCATGTATAGAGGATGCAGTGTCCAGGTCCTGATTACAATGAATTATCTTATTCCTGGTTATAATGATAAGAATTATGTTACTCCTGAAGAGCACACAAGCAACTTCTACCCTGAAAAGTGCTGAGTTTGAGAAATTGAAGCAGGAGAAGGAATAATGTGCAATGTCAAACAGCAGCCGCCAAGACCAGCAAGGTATCGGCATTAAAAGGGGAATTCACTCTCGCCATGAAAACATAATTTTACCTCTTTATCAATCAATGGTCAGACGCACCTTGAATATGCCGTGTGATTCTGACTAGTGATGGGCCGAACACCCCCGTGTTTGGTTCGCATTCGAACTCGAACATTGGAAAACGTTCGAACGTGAACACGAACACGATTCGAACACAATGGAAGTCAATGGGGCTCAAAAGTTCGAAAATTAAGGTCCCCTCCAGAAGGCATATATGCAAGATATTGGTCATAAAAGGTATATGGGGGTCTGGGTACTGCCTTGGGGGAAAGGAAACAATGAAAAACAAATAAAACATTTTTAACCATCTCCCTGCTGAGTGCTGAGCCATTTCACCACTGTGCGCTGAGCAAATTTTTACCGTTTTTGCTCATGTTTAAATGCGATTTGAAGCCATGGGAAATGTTTTATCACCAACGAGTGGAAAAAATTACAATCTTAACGCAAACGTTAACACTCATTTGCGTGAGCATTAACGTTTACTGCAGTGTTCACAGCATATTACAATCCAAACGCAAACGGGTTATGTAACCCGTTAGCGTTTGGTACCTTGCGCTTTTCAGCACGAGGTTACTGTACTTTGCGCTCCCTATACTTAACATGGGGAGCGCAAAGTGTTAATCAGCGCTGGATTACAAAGTCCCAATGCTGATCAACGTCTGGCTGTGGTTAGCGGAAAAGTTACTCACAGCTAGGACTTGGTGTTACCGGATTCCGCTTCTGCAGAATCCGTTAACACCAGGCTAAAAAATAAAAAATTCAATCAGATACTCACCTCCTGTCCCACGGCCTTGACCGCCTATTCTGTCCGGCGGGAGCAGGGAAAGACTTGGGGGAAAACTCCCCCCAGTCTCTCCCTGCGTATCACTATGCGGACCCAGGGGCGGATCCAGACACAGATTTCAGGGGGGGGGGGCTGTCATAGAACTGACATAGCACTCCCCGCGTCAAACCCCAAGACTTTTATCCCCATGGCGAAAACCCCAAAAGACACAGACATTTGCCTCAGGAAAGACCTTATGTTCATTTATATTGTGTGGTTTTAAATGTATTATACATTGCTTGGTTTTAGTTTTAAATATACCTTTATTTCTTTATGTAAATGAGAACTAAGATGTGTTTTGAAGTTTTTTTTCGTATAGAATGTAAATAGGTTTGAGTAACTTGTGATTATGCAAATGAGCTTTCTCTTTGTTTATCTGTTTATCTGTTTACATGTCTGAAAGGTTGGGAGTCACCATTGTCTCAGCCACCGACTATCTGATTCCCTTTACAATGGGTTATGTAAATCACTGTGTGTGGTCACTGTAGGGTCAAGACTTCATCTGCATAAAGCCTGTGGACCTAAGTGAAGCCTGAAGAGGACCTGAAAGAAACCTGCAGTGGTCTTGGAACCAACCAATCAGAACTGTTGGGGTGGGCGGGAAGTTTGAATGTGCATTGCTGTATTTTGTATAAATATCCCTATGAATCCTTCCATAAAGAGAGAATCCTGTTTGTACATTCAGCTTGTATGGTGTCTCATTCATCTACACTACCTACACTACACTCAACATCAGAAGGCACAGAGCGGCCCTCTGGAGATTCATAACGGCTCCAGGGCAGAGAATCAGAAGCAGACGGGTCAAGCTGTTCGAGGCGCTGAGGACGGCGCTCCCAGTAGCCGGGCTGACCGCAACGAGGTGGTGTCTGGAGAGCCAGGAAAGGCGGAACGAGTGGGGTTTCCCGTCACAGGGGCATTCAGCTTTTATTTTTTTCTCTTTTGATATCTGTCATGCCTGCCTTTGGTATTCGTGTCTATACTTCTAGAATTTCCTCTGCCCTGCATCATTCATAGGACACCTGTCCTGCCCTGCATCATTCATAGGACACCTGTCCTGCCCTGCATCATTCTGAGGATTATATATATACAATACAGGGCATCTAAAAGTATTGTCAGGAACCATGCCTGCTTATCAGAAATTATGTCCGCTGCTGGAGCAGCTACAGGAAAAGTGCTGCCCTCATGTCTGCAGTAAACCTTCAGCATTGATAGGGGTTAATTATGTCAAGCACCAAACACTCACACAACCACACACCCCTGTTTGTCCATAAAGGACCTTTCCTTCCTCTGTGAAAACACCTCAGTATTGGTCTATATCCTGATCTGTTCAGTCATTCTATATGCTCTATCCACCGTGTACCAGACCCCTATGCTTTGCCCACCGACCACCGTCTTGTGATATCCTCTGACCTCAGACCTCCTATTGACCACTCTTCTGCCTACTCCATTGTACTGCGCTCTGCCATAACCCAGTATCCACTTCCATCAAGGTACTGTACTGTGGGTTACTCTGCTTACTGGGCTCAATAACCCCTGCAATTGGGTCCCACCATGGCCCACACTTGGTGCAGCCCTGACAAGTATAAATAAATAGAGCATATCAGATAATACCCCCAATACAAGGAAAATATATAAAGGAGCCAATGAGTGTGAATGGATCTTCCAATCCAATCCGCCTGCATGGAGTAGAGGTAGCATCACTGCTCTGCGTGGAGAGAGCCTGTGGAGTCATGCGTTTCATCCCGATGAGCACCTCTTCAGTAAGTGTCCTTGGACAAGACAGCTAACGGTACATACTCGCCACCCAGGACATACTTGAAAACGAGAGAAATCTCAATGTATCCTTCCTGGTAAAATCCTTTCTCAAAAACACATAAAAAAATTATGAACCTTCAAAGGGAGCATACGACACAATACGCAGACAGCCAGGTAGAACATAAAAGACTGCATTTATTGCACTTACAATCTATACTATAAAAGAGTAAGGCTTTGGCTGTCCGTCGCCAAAGCCTTACTGCGCATGCGCGCGCAACCAGCGGCGGTTGGTTGCGCGCGCATGCAACCGCCGCGGCACGAGCCGGCTGCCGGCTCGCCGCGGCGGTTACACATGCACACAGCAGCCGGGTAGAGGCTGCGCTCGCAGCCTCTACCCGGCTGCCGCGCGCATCCAACCCCAGAGCGGCGAAGGGAAAGTTTCCTCCGCCGCTCGGGGGTTGGATGCGCGCGGCAGCCGGGTAGAGGCTGCGACCGCAGCCTCTACCCGGCTGCTGTGCGCATCTAACGGGTCCCCCGAGCGGCGAAGGAAAGTTCCCTCCGCCGCTCAGGGGTAGGATGCGCGCGGCAGCCGGGTAGAGGCGCAGCCTCTACCCGGCTGCCGCGCGCATCCTACCCCCGAGCGGCGGAGGAAAGTTCCTCGCTTCCGCTTTGAAGGACCCAAGCCCCGGTCACGTGACCGCGGCTTGGGTCCTTCAAAGACCGGAAGCGGGGAAATCTTCACTTCCCTGGCGCCGCTCGACAGGTAAGTATGAGCGCTGGTGGGGGGGGGTCAATATCCACGAGCTGGGGGGGTCTATATCCACGAGCTGGGGGGGTCCATATCCACGACCTGGGGGCAAATCCACGAGCTGGGCAAATCCATGTGCTGGGCAAATCCATGAGCTGGGCAACTCCATGAGCTGGGGCAAATCCATGAGCTGGGGCAAATCCATGAGCTGGGGGCAAATCCATGAGCTGGGGGCAAATCCACGAGCTGGGCAAATCCATGTGCTGGGCAAATCCATGAGCTGGGGCAAATCCATGAGCTGGGCAACTCCATGAGCTGGGGGCAAATCCATGAGCTGGGGCAAATCCATGTGCTGGGCAAATCCATGAGCTGGGGGCAAATCCATGAGCTGGGGCAAATCCATGAGCTGGGGCAAATCCATGAGCTGGGCAACTCCATGAGCTGGGGCAAATCCATGTGCTGGGCAAATCCATGAGCTGGGCAAATCCATGAGCTGGGGGCAAATCCATGAGCTGGGGGCAAATCCATGAGCTGGGGCAAATCCATGAGCTGGGGGCAAATCCATGAGCTGGGGCAAATCCATGAGCTGGGGGCAAATCCATGAGCTGGGGGCAAATCCATGAGCTGGGCAAATCCATGTGCTGGGGGCAAACATCCATGTGCTGGGGGCAGTATCCACATGCTGGGGCAATATCCACGTGCTGGGGAAGTATCCACGAGCTGGGGCAGTATACCCACAATAGACTGCCCTCTGGGCAGGCTGGGGCAGTATCCACGTGCGGGGGCAGTATCCACGTGCGGGGGCAGTATCCACGTGCTGGGGCAGTATCCACGAGCTGGGGCAGTATATCCATGAGCAGGGGCAGTATATCCACAATAGACTGCCCTCTGGGCAGGCTTTACAACTAGTGTATAATAACAGATAAAGCCTGTAAATATCACCAAATCCTCAGGATGTTATGAAGGCTCATAGCCCGGACAGGTTATTATTAGATTACGTCTTATTTTGAGAAATAAGCTGCCACGTGCGTTTTCTAGAATTCCTCTTTCTGTCCAGCGGGCGATACATGCTGCACCAAACACATTGTAAGAATATCTGAAATTAACAGTGATTTTTAATCTTTTTCCTTTTTAATAGTTCACATTTAATAGATAACATTCCGCAGCGCTGTACAATGGTGCAATGGGTAACATATTTATATCTTATTTACAGAAAGTGATGTTTTTAAACTAGAAACTTCTCTCAACAGACCCTCAGGCTGGCGGTGACTATATATTATATTCGCTCGTTAATATGTAGCATCTGTCATGAATATACAGAGAGAATAGAAAGGTGACACATTGTAATATTTTGCTGCAGTTTCCCTGTAGAGTTTTGTTTGTTTTTATAGAATGTGCTGCTTTGTTACAATGGAATCCAAAGTGATCTTTCCACAGTCTAATCCTCAATGCTTTGCCGTATTCCGGCAGCGGATCCTTTCCAGACAGGCCTCTTTCAGTTTAGGGTTCCCAAAAATAATAAGAAATGACTGAACTGGGGTGAAAGAGAGCAGAATTATCTTCATTAACCAAAACCATAAAGTTAATGGGGAAAAAATTCTAAAGCAAAAAGCAATTATTACTACATACATGATTAAAATAAACCCGAGCAGTCTGATCATTGTGTTGGCGGCGGTTTGATGAGCTTTCAGGCTGTCGCAGCCAACGGACCCGACCTTCATCCTGTGACTGTGCAGCTTAAGGTACCTAAAAACACAAAACGTAGCAACAAACCCAACCAGGAGAGGGGCGCCCATTGAAATGAAGGCCGTCCACGTGGCTTTGAGTTCAGTATCTCTATATTCCTGAGTTCCATTGGATGAGGTATCCCTGGGGCAGATCTAGGAAATATTTGATCAATATTTATGGAGAAAGTGATAATAAAGCCGCTGCCCAGAGACACCAGCTCTGCCGCCAGTATCAGACCAGGCACGTATGCGTCGATCTTCATTTTCAACCGGGTGAGGAAACGGGAGCTAATGTTCATGATCTTGAAGAAGTAGAAGATACAGAGGCAGGAGGTGAGCCACGGTCAGGATGTGAAGATGAATGTACACAGGGATAATATAATGTATGTGTTTGCCTGCACAGAATATATCCCCGGCCAATAAAAACAAATGGCCACATAGGCTGCGTTCATGAAGGCGTAAATCACATTGGAGGAACTCAAGGCAAGCAGGATTTTATAGCTGGTGCTCAGATAGTGCTTCTTGTGGAAACCATAAAGAATAACGTATATAATGAAGACATTGGCACAAACCCCTGGGATTATCTCAAACGCTAACACCGCTTGTATTATTATCCGGATAAAATCCATCTTCTGATTGTGTAGGATATAGACTTGCATCTAGTGTCCCATTCCTGCTGTATGTGGCTTCAGGCTTTGGATATTATGAAAACCTTCAGGACATGTTTTTCATTTGTCAGAGAATTAAGTAACATTTGCGGAATTCACAGAAATTCTTCTCTGGTTCTTCCAGACGCCTCAATTTAAAGCAGACACAGGACGCGTCTGAGAAAGCCGTGACGAAGACTCCTCTGCTATTTATATCCGCCTCTTACTGACTGTTTGGGTTCATGCAAATCCACAAACCTAAATATAGTAACCACCAAAACAAACCTGTGACGTGATGTGTCACACACTGTATCCCTCATCATTTATAACCTTAATATTGGGAAATGGTGTCTTGGTTCAGACCTTACGACTCCGGTAACACCGGGCGACTTACGATATAACGTTAAACTGTAAATCAAGGTTCATTTTGACAGATTTTCATTTAGTCTTAGTCATATTTTAGTCGTGTGAATTGTTTTTAGTTTTAGTCGACTGAATCTAGAGGAGATTTAACTAAAATCTAATGAGTTTAAAGTGTATTATTCATTAATTCAGCATTTCTCTACAATTTCCAAACTCATTATATGTTCCAGGAGAAACATCTTATCTGATTTCTATCATTCGTCGTTTCTCTTAGGGATGTGCGTTTCGGGTTTCGGAATTTCGGAATTTTCACGAAATTTCCCGATTCGTGTTTTCGGATTCGGACGATTTTCCGAATTGGATCGGACTCGAAAACCGACAGATCCGAAACGTTTTCTGAGCCGAAACTAAATATTTTCGGAATTTTCGAATGGACTTGAAATGTGTCAAATCGAAATTTATTTTCGCTCTATTCATGATTTCGGTTCCATTCGTGATTTCGGTTCCATTTCGGTAATTCTGGACATCGTATATTTAACTATTATCGGTTATATCGCTGATTCTGTAAATTTTGTATTTGTAAATGCGTATCACTTGTTTTTGTTTCCAATGATCCGATAATTCTGTCGATACGATAATTCCTTCGTAATCGGGTCGGATCCGATTCGTCCACGGGTCGCGCATGCGCGCGCGGATGTCGTAACTTTATTGAGCCAGTTTTTTGACAACTTTTGGACAGGCCAAAATCATGGCTGCAAGAAGAGACGAGTGCCATTCGGACACCTCCTCATCTACTTCTTCCACCCATGAGACACCACCCAGGAAGAAGCAGGCCAGCAACATGGCATTTGACGAGATGCTGGAGCTGGTCCGCATCTTTGATCGTAAAGACTACGACTGCCGTAAGGGCCCTTATGGCAGGAAGAATAATGCTCGAAAGGATCGTATCCTCAATAAGGTTCACACCACCATCCTGGAGCTGTTCGGGAAGGACCGGACAAAGGACCAGCTCTGAAAACGCTGGTCCAACCTCAAAGCGCACGAGCAGGAGCAGCTGAGGCACAGCCGTTACGTCATAGCCAAACGTAAGTGTCATGTTATATTGTAAAGCGCTGCGCAAACTGTTGGCGCTATATAAATCCTGTATAATAATAATAATGTGCTTGCATGTGCTAATGTGCACAGAAATACCTTGATTTATCTAGTCCTTTTTTCATGCAATGTGATTGTGTATAGCTTTGCGTTTTCACGACTCGTCATACATGTATTTTTGCCATAGCTCTTCCTTTTTGTGATTTTATGTATTCGTGAAAATTGTGACATTTGATGTATGTAGATGAAGTTACAATGCTGGATTTCTTTTGGCACTGTGTGTAGTCTGTAGTGTGTTGGGGGGAGGTTGTTGTGATTGAGTGATGCATACGAGATGACCCGCAGCTTGCCCAATATTGGCTCCCACCTGCGCATCAACAAAAATCTCTGCGTCTCTGCTAAGTGGTAGGATGGGACATGTAGTTGTTCTGAAAGTGCATCCAAACAGAGCCGCTTTCAATACATCCTCAGCAGCTGCTGAATTGTTGCAGCGCAGCAATTCAGTTTGCTGCAGCAGTGTCATTATTGAACGCTTTAGATGCAAATTTCAAAACAAAATGGCGGATTTCTGTTGTTTCTGCAATATCCAGTTTTATTAGCAGAAACTGAAAGTGATTATGGATTTTTTTACTTTCTAACTTTTTAAAAATATTTTTATTTTTCTTTTATCTTTGATTGCGTTATTATTTGATGTGAGCTGTCTTAATAAATTTTTGCACAAGCCAACCTCCTGCTGCATCCAGTTGCCATCTTTTAACATCGCCAGCAACCAGAAAGCACCGTATAAAAGGAAGCCTTCTGCAGTATCCTGGACGAGAAAATTCAAAAGACAAGGCACAAAGGAGCAGATACAAAGAGGATTTCTGGGCAGAGCGCAACAGACAGAGCAGCATCCATCACCGCACTAGCGTAAGTGTACCAATCCTTACTCTCTGGTTTATCTGACAGACGCGGACGTATCCTTAATCCCCTCTTTCTTTCTTGGAGGAATTTTGAAGGGACGAGAGGAGCGGAAGCAGTCAAGACCAAAAGGACACACTCAATCATTAAGAGGAAAATTATTATTATTTTTTAATTACTTTTAATTATTTTTCTTTTCTGTTTTTATGCAACACAAAGACTGATTTATTGTGCTTTTTAGAGACTGAGATTCATCACCCCCGAAGCCAGGGGGTGTATGTTTGTATCAATATAAAAGACTGATTTATTGTGATTTTTAAAGTCTGTGATTCATCACCCCCGAAGCCAGAGGGCGTATGTTCTTAATATGAATATTTACACCTTTTTTCTATACTCGGTTTTAATTTTTTATGGTACACAAAGCTGTTAAATTAGCATTGCTATACCTCATTATATTGTTGAAATTTCTTAAGAGCGATTACACCGCTACTTTAACAGACACGACTAGCGAGTAGCGCCTGACTAAGGGGTACCCCACACTTTCCTGAAAGTGAAACTGAGGCTGAGGCATCTATAAAATAACTAAAAGCAGTCGCACAATCCGTTTTGTACGCACACAACACAAATAATAGTTTTATTGAATAAACGTAATGTTTACTTCTGAAAAAAATATATAATTGACCGGTAATATATGTCTATGTGCAGAGGAAATAATAAATATTTTGTGACTTTAGAACTATGAGATGGGAGTAGTGGTGGGTCAAGCTGGTAGTGCTAGTGGGTAGTGGAGGGGTGTCGCAATACTTTCGGCAATATATTGTATAGATATACCATTTTTTCCAGTCTGCATTATTTACGTGTTATTTTTTGGATTTGGCAGAAGACAGGAAGAAGGCAGCATCTGCCCCGGCGTGCACCAGTGCCCCAGTGGAGGAGGAGGAGGAGCCACGGGTGACCACCAGCGCTGGTATATACTGTTTTATTTTGCAACGACTTTTGGTCAAACACAGAAACATTTTTTGTTTACTGTATTTTAATTTAAATTTTTATGTATAGCACAAGAGGAGCAGGAGGAGGAAGAGGAGGAGCAGGAGGAGGAGCAGGAGGAGGAAGAGGAGGAGTCGGAGGAGGAGTCGGAGCCTCAGGAGGCCGAAAGCACTGGTATATACTACTGTTATATTTTTTCAAGACTTTCAGTCAAAAATAGAAACCTGCTTTACTTACTGTATTTTCCTTCTTTCATTTATTGGATATATAGAAGGAGAAGCCAGACCGGACACATCCAGCATTAGGATGATAAATAGGATGGCGATCGGCGAGCTACGCCTGGCTGTTACGTCCATAGATGCCATCCAGGAGTTGCTCCAGGAATTGCGGGAGCATATAAGCAATGCCGCTGACATCCTGGAGTGGCAGTGAGACCAGCCTCCTCCTCCCCTATGTTTGTTTGTGTTGTTTGTGCCCCGTTGGGCAGTTTGCCATCCTTGGCATGTTCCCTTCCCTTCCCCATGTTGTAAATAAATTTTCTATTTTTTCTATATTTTCCGGTTTGTGTGCATTGCTTTTCCTTACTTAATAAGTTAATATGTATTGCTTGGTTTCCACACTGTTAAAATTATATGTACATAAATTTATTGACATTTCTATGGACCCTTTGTCATAAATTTGTCAACATATTTGTGGCCATGAATGTGACTGTGCACATTCTACACTTCCTGCCTGGCCAAAAAATGTCACACACTAACACAACCTTGTTGTACTGCCTTGAGATTTGATTACCGACGTGGCCTGGTTTTGTTAAGCTTAGGCGATGTCACAACACGGATTTTTGTCCACAGTCACATTCATTGTATAATCAAGAATTTTTAAAAAAATATTGATGGCAGCACTGCGTGAAGTCTTCTCCAACACAACCCAAAGATCCTCAGTGCGGCTCAGGTCTAGTTTATTTGTCCCTGTTTGCAGCTTCACGCAACACCTCCTCCCAGCTATGAGCTCTCTCTCTCCCACCGCTGCCCGCTAAGATGCTGCCCACCAACATGGTCACGTCTTTGCAGGAAGACAACAGCGTGGGGGAACGGCAGCTGCCGACAGTCCCAAGACCTCGTCACAATGACGTCAGTTCTGGAGTTAACCCCTAACTGCGACCAATGGTGGAGATAGGGGGTTCATTGGAACCCCCTATCTCCCGATCCGCGGCAGCTATCGGTTGGTTAATGTTTGGTATCTTTGGATCGGCCAGAGCATGGCCTTTCCAACAATACCAAACATGACAATGTTAAAAATTATAAAAAATTAAAATATAAAAAAAATAAACAGGTTTTTTGTTTTGTTTTGTTAATGCAGCAATATTGTTGCCATTTCAATTATAATGTGAACAATGATGCTGCACTAAGGATTTTTGTATGGGGTGCGTTTGTTAAAAATAGTGTAATTGTCACCCAAAAAAATATAACAAGTCCCCTTTTCAATTTTTTTTAACAAACGCAACTCATAAAATATAACGCAAACACTCGCATGTTAAAATGTGAAAAAACACTTTACACCTTGTAAAACAAACATTGAAAATTCAAACTTTATTGCATTTTTTGTTATAATATACAGACAGGACATGACGCATACATATGATAATGATATATTATGAATCATCTGCCGAGTCTGCCGGAAAGAACGATATATAACATGTCTGGGTCATATTATAAAATAAGGCTTCAAAACGCGTTTAAACAAGAGGAGCGAAACTGTTAAAAATTAGCTCAGCAGCAGACCGCAGTGCCGCACACAGGCGTGAAGGGAAACCGTGAAATGCCTCAGCAGCGAAAGGGTTAATTTTTTTTTGGGTCTGTTCTAAATCTTTTTTTTTTTTTCGCTTCAGATCATTTTGATCAACTATTTTTCCGTTTTAAAACCTTTTGTTCTGGTTTTTATTTTTAAAGTCAGACCATTCGGGTCAGTTTAGCGTTTTTTAAATCATTTTTGTTCATTTTTTTTGTTCCTTGGCTTTCATACCATTTTAATGTGATTAAATAAAGTTGTGAAATGTATATTCATAAGAAAAAAAGGATCTTTATTTAATTAAAAAAAAACACGATAGAATCGCCAGAATTATCGTATCGACAGAATGAATTATCGGATCCGAAAAACAAACCAAAAATTTATTATAAAAAAATATAAATTAAATAAATATAAAAAAGTAAACCATAGTAGTTTACGTCAAAATGAATAGAGTTAGACAGCTTTGAAACGAGGAGAAGAGACGTTCCGAAAAAACGAAAATTTCCGAAATCACGAAAAGTCGATACAAAAAACGAGCAAAGTGACACGAAAATACGAAAAATGGTCGATATTCCGAAAAAACAATGTACACGAAAAAACGAGTCGAGCCGAACCGAATCGAAACAGAAATCAGTCGAAACGAGCCGAATCGAAAAGTTTAAACATCCGAACAAATCGAACCGAATCGAACCGAAAAAAAAATCGGTGCACAAGTCTAGTTTCTCTCTTACTGGATATTCATTCTGATTGTATCTTCCCCATAGCCCCTCCCTAACATTTTACTCTAGTTTTTATTTGTTGACTAAAATGTCATTAGGTTTAGTCATAACTTGAGGGGTTATTCAGAGAAGGGTAAAAACCAGGAGAACTGGCAGGAGAGAACAATCTAGACCAAATAGCTGATTTGGAAAGTAAGAAAAATGGGAGAATTTTTCTGGTTTGATTATTTTTACCTAGAATTTTCACTTCTCCAGTCATTCTCCTGAGTTTCACCTTTCTTTGAATAGAACTGTGTGTCTTTGACAAAAATTATTATTCAATGAAATTAATGTTGCTGTAAATTCCGTTACAACACATTAGAGTTTTATAAAGCACATCATGTGTGGATGGGAAATGAAACACACACTATAGGGGGGGCGGAGCTGACTACTGACAGGAGAGGACGCTGCCCGCTGAGCTCTCTAGCTGACACTCGAAATACTTTGGATTTCAGCGTCCCCCTGTCAACTTTGTGAGCCCCATCCAGACGATCTGGTGCCTTAGAGGTGGGGACCGATTCTCCAGACGAGATCTGGGTGTTTTAGAGCTCGTTGGAGCCGATACCGGACTTCGGACCTGCAGATGCGGCCTACTTTCCGGCGGCCATCTTTGCAGCCTCTTAAAGTTTTGGATTTAATTCCTATGCCCAGCGCCACAGCTACTGGACCCCTGATGACTTTACCGCCAGACACAGATGTCTCCGGGAGGAGAGGCTCTTTTGACCGGATGGGGGCACCAGGTGGGGACTCCGGGTGCTGCCCACAGCCGTTTGACCACCGGCCTGGTAATGATCTCCCCGCTACTAGGGAAGACCTGCGGCTCCTCCTTGACGAACTGCTGGAGATCTGGAGAGCTGAGATGTGGATGCTGCGTATCTGTCTGGATATTTCTGATGTTGGCGACGCCGGAGGGCACCTTTTAAGTGGGCGACCGAGTGCGGAGCCACACGAGCTCGAGGCTGCGGTTTTGCAGACGGATCCTGGGACACTATCGGGGGCTGTGGAGGGGGGGAGGCCGGCGGTGCTACCTGAGGTACAGATGATGGCGCTTCCCTGGAAGCCAAAACCCCGCGACGCTTACTGTCTGGACCCGGTTGTTGCAGGGAGCTCTGGTCGGCCCATAGGGGAGATGGCCCTGCAGCGCATTTTGTGCCATGGCAGAGATTGTTTTCCCGTGGGGACGCCCTCCCTGCCTAACTGGATTCTCCTCTTGGCTGCTGGCGTGCCTCCCACTCTGGAGCCCTGCGGTGCTGTGCAGCTGCCTCAGGCCACTGAAGCTGATGGAGATGGCGTCTCGTGTGACTCCATGTTTCTGGACTCTGTTGGTGCCCTGTGCGTCCCTTTGAGTTTAGACACTGGTTGAGACATGTCCTCCCCCCCTGCTGCCCTCTAACACTACTGATTCTGGACTGTGACCTAAACCCCCCACTGCTGACACCCCCACCGCGCTCTAGCTGAAAACCCCCCTTGATGTTTTACCACTGAATCTCATTTGTCTTTTAACTGTTGTCCCCCCCCATGCACTCTTAAATGGTATTGTAGTTCTGCCTGCCGACTTTTTGGGCTTAATGTTATGTGTCGGAGGGAGCACCGGGACTCCCCACCACCCCCCATTTTTTTTTTTTTTGTGATGTGGGACATTGGGAAGAAGCCTGGGCGAGCCGTCAGGATGGCTACCTAGGCCCTGCCCGTCCTCTCGGCCCCAGGTCTCCCCGGCCTCGTGGCCTCTTCCATGGCCCTCGGTTCCCTTAGTGTTGCCGGGGTGAGCCAGGAATGCCATGATATACCTGGCAGGCCATTATCATCTTTTTTTTTTTTTTCTTATTTCCCCTGGTGCTCCCTCGGCGACCACCATCGCTGGATCAGCCCTCCTGCTGAGTTTTTGTACCCCCTTGTTATTGTTCCCCCCCACATTTTTTTTTTTTGACGTTCCGCAGCTTCCCTTGTGACCCCACTTCCCCCCTTACTTTGTGTGTGCTTTTTCTGTGAGTGTCACATCTGGCCCTGCGAGGCCATCTTGCTGGTTGGTCTGTGACCCTTTGTCTATTATAAAAATAAAAATCTTGAATAAGAGAAACACACACTATATTGCCAAAAGTATTCACTCACCCATCCAAATAATCAGAATCAGGTGTTCCAATCACTTCCATGGTCACAGTTGTATAAAATCAAGCACCTAGGCATGCAGACTGTTTTTACAAACATTTGTGAAAGAATGGGTCGCCCTCAGGAGCTCAGTGAATTCCAGCGTGGAGCTGTGATAGGATGCCACCTGTGCAACAAATCCAGCCTTGAAAGTTCCTCGCTCCTAAATATTCCACAGTCACCTGTCAGCTGTATTATAAGAACGTGGAAGTGTTCGGGAACGACAGCAACTAAGCCACGAAGTGGTAGGCCACATAAACTGACGGAGCGGGGTCAGCGGATGCTGAGGCGCATAGTGCGAAGAGGTCGCCAACTTTCTGCAGAGTCAATCGCTACAGACCTCCAAACTTCATGTGGCCTTCAAATTAGCTCAAGAACACTGCACAGAGAGCTTCATAGAATGGGTTTCCATGGCCAAGCAGCTGCATCCAAGCCATACATCACCAAGTGCAATGCAAAGCGTCGGATGCAGTGGTGTAAAGCACGCCACCACTAGACTCTAGAGCAGTGGAGACGCGTTCTCTGGAGTGATGAATCGTGCTTCTCCATCTGGCAATCTGATGGACGAGTCTGGGTTTGGCGGTTGCCAGGAGAACGGTGCTTGTCTGACTGCATTGTGCCAAGTGTAAAGTTTGGTGGGGGGGGGATTATGGTGCGGGGTTATTTTTCAGGAGCTGGGCTTGGCCCCTTAGTTCCAGTGAAAGGAACTCAATGCTTCAGCATACCAAGACATTTTGGACAATTCCATGCTCCCAACTTTGTGGGAACAGTTTGGAGCTGGCCCCTTCCTCTTCCAACATGACTGTGCACCAGTGCACAAAGCAAGGTCCATAAAGACATGGTGACAGAGTCTGGTGTGGATGAACTTGACTGGCCTGCACAGAGTCCTGACCTCAACCCGATAGAGCACCTTTGGGATGAATTAGAGAAGAGACTGAGAGCCAGGCCTTCTCGTCCAACATCAGTGTGTGACCTCACAAATGCGCTTCTGGAAGAATGGTCAAAAATTACCATAAACCCACTCCTAAACCTTGTGGACAGCCTTCCCAGAAGAGCTGAAGCTGTTATAGCTGCAAAGGGTGGAGCGACGTCATATTGAACCCTATGGATTAGGAATGGGATGTCACTTAAATTCATATGTGAGTCAAGGCAGGTGAGCCAATACTTTTGGCAATATAGTATATATACAATACGGTGTTTATAGTTACGTAAGGTTACATTTAGTTGTAGGCAAAAGACATTAATTTGTAAATATCCTTTACGACACTTTTTTAGTTTCATATCATTTCATTAGTGTTGTCAGCTGATTTGCATGAAGCACCTGCAGCCACTATTATGGTGTCTTTGTGTATGTACCACTTGGTGGTGAAAGGGTTAATTTGGGTTGGCTCCATCCTGGATCCACACACTCGCTCTGTAGTAAAATGACTCGTCTCACAATGTAACAGAATCCTGCGAGGTTTGATTAACCTTTTGCTGGAGATTTGCATCGAGAGTGACAGGAATTTGTTTAGAGAAAAGATGGCATTCAAACTAAACACCAGAAACATCCCCAGAATGACCCGGAGAGGAGATGGAGGGACTAGGTGTAAATCCAGAGACCACCACAGCTGTATGCATGTTCCCTATGACATAATATATGATTGGCGCAATCAATAGATTTGTGCGTTTTGTTTCGTCCAGATAATGAATGATAACGAAACGATTCCTTATATCGTTTCACTTAGACTCAGTGCTGCATCCCTCTCCATTGGCCGTGGTGCTGAATCTATTGTATTCAGCACCACAGACCATGGACAGCGCCATACGGTGCTGTCCGATGCGATTCGGCGGCAGTAAAATTCCCATAGAGAAGTAATAGTTAGAGACACCGAGCAGCCTCAAAATGTCAGTGAAGTGCCCTGATGTTCAGTGGTTTCGTTCAATAAGTTTAAACAGGCGAATCCCAAAGGTTTCAATGTAAAAAAAAATCCCATTTTTATTAAATATTTATTCAAATGTTTATTCTTTTCATTTGCAGCAAAAAGTCTCTTTATTTAATTTATTTTTTTAGTGTTTCTTTGTATTTTTTTATGGTGACATTTTTTGATTCGCCATTATTTAAAAAAGACGAGTCTTTTTTAATTTTATTTTTCTTACATAATTTTTTGTTTTCCTGAGAAAGATGCTTCCTGCGGTGGGAAAATTTCCCTGTGGAACTAAAATAAATATTTGTAAACAATTTTTTAACCTAACATTTTAAGACTTTTTGTAGTCTACGGAAAAATTGCGGAAAAAGTAGCATAAAAAAAATGGCACGGTGAAAAGTTGTGTCTTGATAAGAGACCCCAAATTTTTCTGAAGCCGAGATGGATGCTCAGGCCAACATGGAGTGTCGTTTTCCATAGCTAGGGTTAGAAATTAGGGTTACAGTAATATTTTGTGTACTTGTTTTAGGGTAAAGTAATTCTGCCAGTTTTGGCATTTTTCGGGGCGTTTCAGATTTCTGTCCCTACAGGCTTCCGAAGTGTAAATCTGGCCCAGACACAAACATACCCTGGAAGTTCTTCAACCTACATGCGCAACTCACTGACAGCCAAGGATGTGGAACATATTTTATTTCTAGCTTTAATGGCAAAACATGTTCCTAATCGTCCAATCATTATTAGAAACAATATACAATGTGGATTTTTCACACCTTTAACCCTGTCAGTGATGATCACCATAGATGAAAGCTGTATTTAGTGATATTTCTCTGTGAGGCGCCAAATTTGTTCTTGTTTTATTGATCAAACCATCCTCTTTTACGCCGAAACCTTTTTGTGCATAAACATACTGTCATACTATATAGTCACAAAACACATTTTTATGGCATTTATGAGTATTCTGCTTCCCTAAGCAAAGCTGTGAGGCGTGGGTGCTTTAGATTAGCCAAGTCTATATTTGACCAGTACTCACACGATGAAGTTCGGCAGATAGCTTCAACTCAGCAAAACTGACACGTAGAAAGATGAATCCAGTTGAAGAGTTTAATGATCAGACTGACAATCTTGAATAGTGTACAGCAATGCAGGTAAAAAGACATTAGATTTGTGAGCACAGAATGGCTGCTATATAACCAGGAAGTAACTAAAAACAAGACACTGAGCAGAGGGGTGGAAACTAACTGGATACAGAAAGCTAAGGATGCCCCGCAGAGACAAAATAGCTATGAACTGAATAGCATGTGAGCAGCAAAGACAGATTCAACACAAAACAGAAAAATATACAATAAATCCTAAATCATGGGGCATGACAATGAGGGTCTGCAACCTGAACACCAGCGCAGGTTCCATCTTCTCTTAAAGAATGCAAAACAGATTTTGTGGCTCCAAACTCAGCAGGTCTTCATGAAGGAAACGGTTTTATACAAATTACTTTATATGAAAAATGCTAATTGAAGTTATGGCGATAAACTTTCCTACCATATAAATATTAGGGATGAGCCGAACACTCCCCGAGTTTGGTTCGCATTCGAACTCGAACTTTTCAAAAGTTCGAATTTGAACTCGAACACGAACTCAATACAAGTCAATCGGGCTGAAAATTCGATTTTTAGAGTGTCCTCCAAGAGGACATACAGTATATGCAGAAGATTTGCCATATAGAAACATAGAAACATAGAAACATATAAGGTGTATGGGGGTCCGGGTAGTGCCCTGGGGGACAGGAAACAAGGACAAAAAGTAAAAAAAAAACGTTTTTAAAGGTACAGTGAGTTTTCCATGAAATAAGGGTTAAAAATAAAAACGAAAAATTCCTTCACATATCGTGCCTAGGAGGTCCCCATAACCTGCCCGTGAAGTGGCGGATTTCTAGGATGTATAGAAACATTTAAAAACAATGTCCGGGTCCGGGTAGTGCCCTGGGGGACAGGAAACAAGGACAAAAAGTTTTAAAAAAAGAAGTTTTTAACCCCTTCACTGCTGACAACGTGTGGGACACGTCCTCAGTTACTCCCGCTGTTTGCTGAGGAGGACGTGACCCACACGTCATCAGCTTTGCGGGACCCCCGGCGGAGATACTCACCTCTCTGTCCAGGGTACCGCGGCGTTCTGACTTCAGCGTCCTCAGGCGCTGAAGTCAAACTCCTCCTGATGTAAATTACGTCATCGCGCCATGCGCGATGACGTCATTTCCAGGCAATCCCCTGGCAATGCCGTGAGATCGCCTGGAAGGGAGGGGGAGGATCCGTTCGGATCCTCTCCCTCCCGATCGGGAGGTCCCACAAAATAAAGCCAGGTACCGCTTAAAAGGAGAGAGTCTCCCCTTTTAAGTGGTACCTGGCTTTAACCCCTTAGGCACCGGGTCGCACTTTGGCGCCTCGCGGCGCCGAAGTGCGGCATAGCTCCGGTGGGGGCCGCCATCTTGGATGGCAGCTCGACCCCCGGGTCCCCCCTCACTGCCTGACGTTCTCACGCATACGCTTGTTTTTTTTTTGTGTTTTTTAGTATTTTTTAAGCATTTTTTATACTTTTTTCAACTTTTATTTTTTTTTCCAACTCTAACCGAACACGCCAAAAAGTTCGAAGTTTGAGAACTTTCGAACTGCCGATGTTCGAATCGAACTACGAACTGATCGAACTGAGCAGCTCATCCCTAATAAATATATACGAAGGTTCAAAAACTGCTAAAATGTCTGATTCTCCAAAGTGGTGACATATTCTTTAACAAGTGTAAAAATAGCAAAAAGTAATGAATACTAATAATGAAGAAAAGTTTAATCAAAATGAAAGCGACGCGGCATTCACCAAAATCATCCTAAACAAACCGTTTTACATTCACCCAGCTCTACTATTCGTTTTGACATTTGCAATTGTTTGTTTATATCAGAAAACCTGGGAAACCTGAGCCCCAGCAGCAAAATCACAATAAAATGAAGCTAGTAGTCGATAACAGGTTAGCAGTATCACTGCAGTGGACACTTTATAGTTACGTATATGTCAATATATAGGAGTGTATATATATGGTATGTGTGTATATATCTGTGGTGTGGATATACCTGTGTTTGATGTGTGGATATACCTGTGTTTGATGTGTGGATATACCGTGTTTGATGTGTGGATATACCTGTGTTTGATGTGTGGATATACCCGTGTTTGATGTGTGGATATACCCGTGTTTGATGTGTGGATATACCCGTGTTTGATGTGTGGATATACCCGTGTTTGATGTGTGGATATACCTGTGTTTGATGTGTGTATATGTAAGAGATGTGGGATTTGCTTCAGACCTTTTCAGTATTGATATCGGTAATGATGCACTTTGCATTGATCCGGATTCGGCATTTCCAATATCTAAACTGAATTCCACTCCGGATAAAAACAAGTCTGAATATAATCTGCCAGATACAAATATAATCCGATTAATTCAGAATTTTACACTTAATAAAAAAATCGAAAGCCTAACTATAACCCCAGCTCTAATCATGACTGTTAATATTGGACGTGGCCCTAATGGAGCGCGAAATATCTTCTGCAGCCGAACAGGGCATCTTTTCTAAAGACTCAACGCTTATAGCGCGTCTTTTAGCGCAGCTCCTTCCTCTGTATATTTCTTATAGGATGCGATTCTAGCACAATCCTTATACGGGAATGTCTGATTTATTGACTATCCTCTCTTTATAATCTTTTATATTTCAGTTGTGATGAAACGCGTAATATCCACATACAGTAAGTGTGAGCGCAGCGTCCCCTAATGCTGTGGAATACACACAACGCTAAATAAATTGAAGCATCAGATCCCTTCTGTCTTTTAATCTCTTTTTTCACCATATGTTTTACCTTTCGCATGGACTTTTATTTTACGGCCGCCGGGGGCTTCAAATTGTTTTTTTTCAGGTTTATATTTTATTTTACAGAAGGAAACAAGCGATGCTGTTAAACACAAACTAGAAACAACTCCATACAGAGTCTCAGACGGGCGATGACTATTTATTATCACTTTAATATGTAGCATCTCTCTGGATCGTACAGGCAGAAAGAAAAGGCAGTTCAGTCGTTATTGTGTTGGAGCAGAGGTTCCCCGTATAGATTGTGGTTTTTGTTTGTTTTTGTAGAATGTGCTTCTTGTGCCGATGGAATCCAAAGTGATCAGTGATCTTTCCACAATCTAGTCCTCAATGCTTTGCCGTATTCCGGCAGCGGATCCTTTCCAGACAGGCCTCCATCAGCTTTGGGTTTCCATGAATTAGGAGAAATGACTGAACTGGAGTAAAAGAGAGATTTATTATGGCGACTAACCAATTTCCTGCACTTAATGGAGGGAAAATACCAAAGCAGAAGCCACATAGCGCTACATACATGATTAAACAAAACACGAGCAGTCTGAGCATTGTGTTGGCGGCGATTTGATGAGCTTTCAGGCTGTCGCAGCCAATGGACCCGGCCTTCATCCTATGACTGTGCAGCTTTATGTACCTAAAAACATAAAACGTAGCGACAAACCCAACCATAAGAGGGATGCCCATGGGGATGAAGCTGGGCCATAGCATGGCTTGTCCGGTGTCAGTACTTCCCAGAGTCCCATTGGTCGAGGAGTTCACTGCGGCATTTCTAGGAGATATTGGAATAATATATAGTGACATGCTAGAAAAGCCGCTGCCCAGAGACACCAGCTCTACCGCCAGTATCAGACCAGGCACGTATGTATCGATCTTCATCTTCACCTGGGTGAGGAAACGGGAGCTGAAGTTTATGATCTTGAAGAAGTAGAAGATACAGAGGCAGGAGGTGAGCCACGCGCAGGATGTGAAGCAGAATGAGCCCAAGGAAAATATAATGTATGTGTGCGTCTGGACAGAATATATCCCCGGCCAATAAAAAGTAATGTACAGATTGGTGGCAGTCACGAAGGCATAAATCACATTAGAGAAACACAAGGCAAGCAGGATTTTATAGCTGGTGCTCAGATAGTGCTTCTTGTGGAAACCATAAAGAATAACGAATATAATGAAGACATTGGCACAAACCCCTGTGATTAGCTCAGAAGCAAAAATAGCTTGTATTATTATAAAACCCATCACGAATCTTCTAGCTTTCTATAGGTAAGTGTTGGTTTTGATCAGTTTACGGTTTATTGTCCCATTCGTTCTGTTTGTGGTCTCAGATTTCGGTTATTACCTTCGACCTTCGAGAAATGCTCCTCAATCAGAAACGTCAGCTGAGAATTGAACCTGTGTAAGTGTCGAATCCTCAGTAATTCTTCTCTTCTGGTGCTTTCAGATAGTAAACTCTGGACCATGTGACAAGGCTGTGACAAAGACACTCCTGCGGTTTGTATCGTCCTCCTTCTGACTGTATGGATTCATGCAAATCCACATACATACAAATAGTAACCACAGAAACAAACACGTGAAGTGATTTGAATGACACATTTAGCAACGTAAGCATGTGTGTAAGTCAATGTATCCCTCCTCATCCATTTAACCTAAATATTACACTTCTGCTCACGCAAAAAATGTGGTTCGGAATATTTTGGAATCCAAAAATACATCCTAAATCATTTGGAAACAGTATATCAATTTGAAACATTTGACACGTCGGATATATAGCGTGATTTCAACTATTAGAGAACATGGGGTATTTAGTGTTAGGATTATTATTATTATTATTATTAATTTATAAAGCGCCAGCATATTCCGCAGCGCTGTACAATAAGCACAGTATAGACAGGGTTACAATACATTGAACAACATTTGACAAACAGTACAGGAGGAGATGAGGGCCCTATTCCCGTAGGAACTCACAATCTGGGAGGGTTGGGGTTGGAAACAGGAGGAGAGGACTGTAAGGTGAGAGTGATTGATGGTTGCGTCAGTGAGTTGGGTGGTAGGCTTCCCTAAATAGGAATGTTTTAAGGGAGCGTTTGAAGGAAGAGAAGTTAGGGGATTAGGGTTGGATTTACTGTCTCTGCTTGATTTAAGGTCAGGATTAGGGTTAGGATTACTGTTAGGGTTACTGTAAGGTTAAGGGTTAATGTTAGAGTTTCTGTTTTAATTAGGGTGAGTGTTACAATAAGGGTTAGTTCTTTAGTTAGGGTTAGGTTAGATTTGCATTCACGGTTTCAGTTACACTTATGGTAAGGGTTACAGTTTCTGTTTGTTTTGAATTAGGGTAAGGGTTACAGTTAGGTTAGGCTACACTTAGGGTAAGGGTTATAGTTAGGTTCGGGTTGCAGGTTCCACAACCTTATCACATAATTAGTCGCTCAAAACCAAAAAAGTGAACGGCTGGTCCTCGGCGACTTTAATGTTGATTGGCTAAATCCTAAAAATAATAAACACTGCTCACTGTTTAAGGTTTTGCAGCTAACACAATTAATCTCCTCCCTCACTCGCATTAATATGAATAGCCCTAACCACACCTTGCTGGACTGGATTCTTTCCTCATGTCCTGATCGTGTACAGGAGGCAGACATTCTCGCTAACAGTTTCAGTGATCACTGCCTAGTGTACTGTGTGCGCAAAATAAGGGCCACAAAATGTCCACCAAAGGTAATAATCACCAGGTCTCTCAAGAAATTTAATCTTGAATCCTTCCGAAATGATCTCAAACAGCTCCCATGGTACAGACTAAACCTAATCCCAGACCTGGACTGTGCAATTGAATACTTTCAAGTGAGCTCCTAAAAGTCTGGAACACCCATACCCCGCTGCGCAAAGTGCGAGTAAAAGGGGCCCACCTCCCCTGGGTTACAGCTGACCTCACGCATATGTACCAGTTTAGAGACTCCCTGTGGTCAAATTTCAACAAGAGTACTGGATCCATGAGCTATCACTGTGAATACCGAAAATGACGGAATGAATGCACAAAACAAACAAAAATGGCTAAAGCCCAGTACTTCAATGAAAATTTAAACAATAACATATCAAACCCCAGAAATTTTTGGAAAATCATAAGTAACATACAAGCACCTCCTGTCCACTCCCAACCGGCTGCTGTCTAAGTAAACAACCAAACTGTGCAACACCCCCTAGATGTAGCAAATGCTTTTACTAATTATTTTGTTGGATGCGCCACCACCCTGATTGCTAAGCTAGGAAATGACACGCAATCAGAAAGGCCGCACACAGATCAGGCCCCACCAACAGTGCAAAGACCCTGTAACGCAGAGAAATTCAGTTTAAGACCAGTGTCTGTCAGTGCCATCACTAAACTTCTCCGTAACCAAAAAATTAAATACCAGTCTGGACCTGATCAAATCCCAGCAATGCTGCTGAAAATCAGTGCGCCAGCAATTGCAAAACCTGTCGCAACCCTAATCAATGAATCACTGGCGACTGGATACATACCCAAACTTTGGAAGACTGCAAGGGTGGTACCTATCCATAAAAGTGGAGACAATACTTTGGTATCCAACTACCGCCCAATATCACTGCTCCCTGTAATGTCAAAAATTCTGGAAAAATGTGTCTACACTCAATTACGTGATTATTATCAGTATCAGAACTATTTAACCCCAGATCAATCAGGCATTCGTCCAAATCATTCAACTACAACTGCCCTTTTAAAAGTTTGTTATGATATCCAAGCGGGCATGGAACAAGGAAACCTAACTGGAGCCATCTTCCTTGATTTTGCCAAGGCTTTTGACACAGTAGACCATGGCATCCTATTACAAAAACTTAAAAACTCTGGTATTGGTGATAGCACGTTAACCTGGTTCCAATCATATGTGTCTGATAGGTCACAATTTGTGTCCATTTCTGACAGCACTTACCTTCCCCTCCCAGTCACGTGCGGTGTACCCCAAGGCTCAATACTCGGCCCCCTGCTATTCACTATATTCATAAACGATCAGCCCAATGTCTGCAAAGCCTCAACTGTACACATGTATCCAGACGACACTGTAATCTGTACCAGCAAACCAAATCTCCCACAGCTGGAGGCAGTGCTGCAAGAACAATTCACAGAGGTAGAAAAGTGGATCACAGATAACAAACTTTTTCTAAATGCTGACAAAACTGTTACAATGCTCTTTGGAACAAAACCTAAACTACACAAATTGCAAACACCCCATCTATGTGTTAGGACAAAATCAAATGGCACACTGACCACAGTCACTTCTCTCAAATATCTAGGTATGTGGTTACACCCAAATCTATCCTTTGGCCCCACATTGAAAAACTCTCATCTAAACTTTACCCCAAACTAGGTGCCCTGTACAGAAACAAATCCTGCCTGAGCCCCGCGGTAAGAAAGCAGATTGTACAACAAATGCTTATGCCAGCCATTGAATACGGAGATGTAGTGTATGCAGCCGCCCCGCAAACACACCTCCAGAAATTTACTACATTGCATAACTCATTCTGCCACTTTGTGCTACAATGTAACTACATGACCCACCATTGTGACATGTTAAAAGAACTAAACTGGCCATCACTGGAGTCTAAAAGCACCCTTCACCTTTCCAACCTGTTGTTTAAGAGCTTTTCTGGGAAGCTACCACCCTACCTGAATATGCTGCTTCCCCCGGCAGTTCCCTCATCCTATAACCTCCGATCCAGGACCAGCACCTTACTTGCAATACCACAATACAAAAAGACAGTGGCTCGATCCTCATTTTCCTACACAGCACCGCAAATATGGAATAACCTCCCAGACACCATCAAATCTTCCCCCAGTCTAAAGTCCCTTAAGAGTTCCCTATTAACATACCTCAATACGAAATGCACCTGTAAACATGTAACATAATGACTTTATTTCCTCCATATTTATTTTTCTGTTAATCTGTATATTTGGTTTTGTGTTAATATCTTGCATTTTACTACTTTGTATTTCTGTAACAATTCAATGTTCTCGAACCGAGGACATACTTGAAAACGATAGAAATCTCAATGTATCCTTCCTGGTAAAATCCTTTTATAAATAAAATAAATAAAATAAATGTCTCATAAATACTGGGAAATGATGTCTTAGTCCAGACCTTACCATCTTCTATGACACGTGGTGACGATCACTCGGATTATGGGACTAAAACTATAGAAGCTTTTCCAACATATCGGGATGTTATAAAATATATCAGAGCAGATCTCAGCGTGTATTGAAAATGAAACATACCTTCTCTGCTGTGACTATAATTACACCATGTTCTTCCACCTCAATACCTGGACGGTACAGCTCAGAATGTAAAGAGCTAATGAGCCGGCGCCAGTGACAGAGGCAGAAGCCAGAGAGCTGGATCAGGAGTTCAGGACATGTTTAGAGGATGCTGCGCCTGTGTCTCGTCCTGGTCATGACATATTATGTCTGGTTATAATGAAAAGAATGTGATTTTCCTGTAAAATACTGTTTATCTCAAGTTGTTTTTCCACCACTTGCTGCGGGTTGTTTACTTTGCACTTTGAAGATTTGTGAAATCGAATATTTTTTTGTTTTATATTATTTTTATCACTTTATACTTCATTTAATAGAATAACAGACACTTTGTTTAATTTAATGATCCTGTCCCCTGGTCGCCGCGTGGCTTCCAGATTGGGGTCTTTCAGTTTTGGACAATAAATACAATATTTAATTGCTGCACTTCTCTCAAATATCTAGGTATGTGGTTGGACCCTAATCTATCCTTTGGCCCCACATCGAAAAACTCTCATCTAAACTTTACCCCAAACTAGGTGCCCTGTACAGAAACAAATCCTGCCTGAGCCCCGCGGTAAGAAAGCAGATTGTACAACAAATGCTTATGCCGGCCATTGAATACGGAGATGTAGTGTGTGCAGCCGCCCCGCAAACACATCTCCAGAAACTTACTACATTATATAACTCATTCTGCCGCTTTGTGCTACAATGTAACTACATGGCCCACCATTGTGACATGTTAAAAGAGCTAAACTGGCCGTCGCTGGAGTCTAAACGCACCCTTCACCTTTCCAACCTGGTGTTTAAGAGCTTTTCTGGGAAGCTGCCACCCTACCTGAATAGACTGCTTCCCTCAGCAGCTCCCTCATCCTATAACCTCAGATCCAGGACCAGCACCTTACTTGCAATACCACAATACAAAAAGAAAGTGGCTCGGTCCTCATTTTCCTACAGAGCACCGCAAATATGGAATAACCTCCCAGACGCCATAAAATCTTCCCCCAGTCTAAAGTCCCTTAAGAGCTCCATATTAACATACACTATATTGCCAAAGGTATTCGCTCACCTGCCTTGACTCGCATATGGATGGGTGAGCGAATACTTTTGGCAATATAGTGTACCTCAATAAGGAATGCACCTGTAAACATGTAACACAGTGACTATATACAGAATGCACCTGTAAACAAGTAACATAGTGACTATATTTCCTACATATTTATTTTCTGTTAATCTGTATATTTGTTTTGTGTTAATATCTTGCATTGTATTACTTTGTATTTCTGTAACTGTAACATTTCAATGTTCTTGAACCCAGGACATACTTGAAAACGAGAGAAATCTCAATGTATCCTTCCTGGTAAAATACTTTATAAATAAAAATAAATTAATTAATTTAGGTAACTTGTTATGATAAGTGTGTTTTACTGAGAGTAAGAATACGTTTGTTTATGTTTTGGTAAATGGTGTTGTTCTTATCGCTCTGGTTTCATGACTCTCACTCTTAGCTCAGACGCTTGAATTTCTGAATCGTCAGTATCTGTATAATTCATCTTTCTGAGTAACCTCGTCCTGGATCCACTCACTCGCTCTGTAGGAAAATGACTCGTCTCACAATGTAACAGAATCCTGCGGCATCTGAATAACCATTCGCTGGGGATTTGCATCGACAGTGACGGGGATTTGTTTAGGAAAATATATCATTCAAACTAAACATCAGAAACTCACACTAAATAAACAAGCACTGCACGACACGGAGAGGAGAGAGAGTGATGGAGGGTTAATATCTATGTACCTAGCGACGCAAAGCAGCATGCATGGACTCCATGACACAGCATATGATTGGCTCAATCACATTTAATTACCTAATCCTATATGTAGCAGTTTCTTTATATATTGACAGGTTATTGGTGCTTGGTTTAGGTTGTGTCAATGTGTGTGGATTATCTGAGCTTTTGTAAAGACACTTAACCAAACCCGTTACTTAGAATCACCTTCTAATAATATAATAATATCAGGCATTATATCCTTTATTGATATAGCGCCACATATTCCGCAGCGCTTCACAACATCAGTGTACCAGGGGTTAATACATTGGAAATCACACATGGATGATACATTCTGATTCACGGGGTCCCTGTTCCCAAGAACTTACACTCTATGAGATGTTCAAGTATTTTGTGAAGCAGACGCATCCATATTGTTAGGTGTTTTGCCCAAGGACACTCGCTGGTGGCGTCTTCTGAGTGGGATTGAGTCGGTTCTCCATGATTGTAGAGCAGTGACCTGGTAGTCAGGTTGAACCCGCTTCTCGTAAAGTCGAGACTTGCTTCTCCACAGTTGTGTTGGAGGGATGTGCTGAACGGGACTTGATTTGATTCTCTTCGGGCCAAGGGTAGAGATGTTACCACCGGAATCCACAGCCAATTTGTGTGGTAGGTAAGTATGTACTGTTAGGTGTCTTGCCCAAGGACACTTACTGGAGAGGTGCTCTGGCCAGGATTCCAACCTGGGTCTCCAGTTATAGATCAGTGATGTTACCTCTACTCCATCCAGCTGATATAGTAGCTATTATTTTTTTCCCATTTTGCGTTTTTTTCTTTTTTCTGTAATATCCTTTTTATTATCATTCATAGGATTTTATATGTAAATTTCAGGCATTTTCATTCAGTAGTTTTTTTTGCAATCAGCGTTTCAATTTTAGCACTTTCAACTTTTTTTTTTCTCTACCCTATCCAGCGGCTTGTGGGCTTTCTTCTGTGGCTGGACTGCGCTGTGTTCGGCAGCTCATCAGTGACCCTCCTGTGTGTTTGCGGCAGATGTTCGGGGGGTTGGCAGCGATGGGATTGTGGCAGCATTCAGCTGCCAATTCCCTGCACTCTGGGGACCCTGCGGTGAATGCTGAATTCACTGCAGGGTGGGGAACTTTGATTCCAGAAGTGCAGGGAAGTACGGGGAACGAGAGAGCAACGAAATGTCGGCATCGGGGTGGCATTTTTCATGCACTGCCCATCAGCTTGAATATATTATATGTTTCCCTTTTAAACATCACTGATCTGGTCACCCTATCTGGGGATTTTTATCATTTTTGTGCAACACCACCACATTTGATGCACCCCTCACTCTTATTTTAGCAACATCGTAACCGTCATGACCTAGTCTCTAAGTTCGTGGAGTCTTATTTATTAATATGTTAATTCTCTTTGTAACCGAAGCTCCCACTACCTTTGCGCCCTCGCCCTCGCCCTTGTGGATGCTGGTCTCCTACCAGGAGATCGTGGACCAATTTGGCAAAGCCAGTTATCAAAGACAATGGGCATAAGTGTCACCTAAGAGTTAATGAGTTAAACGTGTTTGAAACTATCTTGTGTTTTGAAGTATCTTAAAACTGTTTGTATTTTAGGAGTTAGTTTGTGTTAGAGATACAATGTAGACATATTGTTCTCCTATCTGTTTGTCCTTATATTGATCTGATGCTGTGTGTTTGTTAATCCCATCTAGTCTAACTAATTAGGTTTCTGCGTCTTCTGATTCACCCCCATCATGTAGACAAAGTATTCTGCGGATTATATCATGTTACCTCCCCCTCCCTGTTTCCCATATAGCTGGCCCCATTTCACATTAACCCTTTCACTGCTGAGGCATTTCACCCCTGTGTGCTGAGCTCATTTTTACCGCTTTTGCTCATCATGGTTAAACACGATTTGAAGCCACGTTTAATTAAACGACTCAGACATATTATAAATTGTTCTTTCCAGCAGATTTGGCAGAATCATAATATATCATTATTATATGTACAGTATACGTCATGTCCTGCCTGAATATTATAACAAAAAATGCAATAAAATTAGAATTTTCAATCATCTACAGCGTGTAAAGTGATTTTTTTCACATTTTATCACGCAAGCGTTTACATTAAAATTTTCTATGGGGTGCACTTGTTAAAAAAAATAGAAATGGGGACTCGTTACATATTTTTTGGGGGAAATTACGTGATTTTTAGCAAACGCCCCATAGAAAAAATTGTTAGTGCAGCATCATTGTTCACATTATAATTGAAATGGGAACAATATTTCTGCATTAACAAAACAAAAAAAAAACCCATTTTTTAAATTTATTATTTTATTTTTATTTTTAATTATTTTTCCTTTAGATTTAACATGGTCATGTTTGGAATCATTGTAAAGGCCATGCTCTGGCTGTTCCAATGATACCAAACATTAACCACTAGCTGCCAGTGTCACGGATCGGGAGATAGGGGGTTCATTGGAACCCCCTATCTCCACCATAGGCGTCCGTGGCAGCTAGGGGTTAACTCGTGAACTGATGTCATTGTGCCATGCGCGATGATGCCAGTCGACAGGGGGAGATCCTGGATGCTTGGCCGACATTCAAGATGTTGGCCAGCTCCGGAAGGGACCGCGATCCGGCGCCTGTTGGTGCCGCATTGCGATCCTGCACCCAAGGGTTTAAAGGCAGCCACCGCTTGGAAAGGCAGGCTGTGCCCTTCAAAGCGGTGCCTGCCTTTTTTTGCTGCCCCTTACTGATGGGGATGGAGGTCCAAAGGACCCCCCCTTCCCTTCAGGCACCTTTCCTGCACTGGCGGGGGGTGAGGTGTGCCTGGAATAGACGTCATCGCGCCCAATGCAATAACTCTATTCACGTGGCCGGGGTCCCGGAGGCTGGGCTGACATCCAAGATGCCAGCCTGCACCAGGTGGCCACAGCGATTGGCCGGAATGCCGGCCGATCGCGGCTGCAATGGGAGGACACGCTCAGCTCATCCCCCGCAGCCAAGACCCCGCGCAGCTGGACGCACTCAGTGCATCTGCTGCAGCGAAAGGGTTAAAGCATATTCTTCTTCCCTGCATTAAGCTGTGTCTGGTGCTAAGGGAGAGATACATAGAATTATGCAGCACTTTCTCAAGTTCTGGCTGAGGGTTGTGTGAGAAGGAAAGCTGCTGCAGATCAGCTTGGCTGAAGAGAAGGGACGGACGCTGTAATGGGTTCGGGTCTGGTCCTCAAGCTTTAGACCAGTAAAGCCCAGTTGCTGTTACACTCTTTATTTCATCTTCTCTTGTAACCACACTCAGGGCCGGATTAAGGGTATCAAGGGCCTGGTGCTGAGGATTTCAGTGGGCCTTTTTATTTATATGGAGGCAATAATTGGTCCGCAGTGCTTTCCCGTTTAGAGAGTCGGGTGGTGCAGTGTGTGTATGTCATACTATGCCAATGTCAGAGGGACTGGGAGACCAGACTGGTGACTCTGACGTGGTGTGCCATGAGGCATAGTGCAACTTGCAATGCGCCGGATCACAAGCCTCTTGCTGGATTAGCGTGCGTGGCCCATATATCAGTCAAGCACTGCCTGATGGCAGACTGACATTACTTGGGACGGGGGGCCCCCAAACCAAATAGAGCAAGGTCCCCCCAATGACTGAAATCTGTATGGGTTAATAATGATTCCCCAAAACTCAGCCTGGCTATAGATTTAATATCAATATCAAAGTTCTATTTAGTCTGGGGGCCCCCCGCCCCAAGTAGTGTCAGTCTGCCATCAGGCAGTGCTTGACTGATATATGGGCCACGCACGCTAATCCATCAAGAGGCTTGTGATCCGGCGCATTGCAAGTTGCACTATGCCTCATGGCACACCACGTCAGAGTCACCAGTCTGGTCTCCCAGTCCCTCTGACATTGGCATAGTATGACATACACACACTGTACCACCCAACTCTCTAAACGGGAAAGCACTGCGGACCAATTATTGCCTCCATATCAATAAAAAGGCCCACTGAAATCCTCAGCACCAGGCCCTTGATACCCTTAATCTGGCCCTGAGTGTGTGGACCAAATGGAAACTTCAGTCCCCTTACAAAACTAGTGGAGGAACTTTGTCCCACAGGTTCCTGTTTGACTTGACCCCTGCACGCTCCCCTTAAAGAGCCACAACCTCCATAAAATGACATGTCCTTATTGTGTGTATGTTGCTGATTAGGGATGAGCTGTTCGGTTCGATCTGTTCGGAGTTCGCATCGAACATCGGCCGTTCGACAGTTCGCGAACTTCAAACTTTTTGGGACATTTGCCAAAAGTTCGAAAATTTTATTTTTTTGAAAAAAGTATAAAAAATGTTTAATAAATACTACAAAATCGAGAAATAAAGAGACTCTTTACTGCAGAATATTATAAGCAATGGTTTATTAGATATTGAATTAAAACGGGAATATTTTTAACATTGAAGCCTATGGGATAAAACATTCTTGTTACTAAAACATCAGGCACGCATGGCCCTCTAATCAGGCACTGTAGAGGGCAGCCTGCCAGGGCCTCCCAAGGATCCCCTTGAGGAGCATGTGGCTGCTGGATGACAGAGCTGCGACTGTGCGGGCTAGCCGCCCGGGTGCATGTGGCAGAGACAGGCAGCGCAGGGAGGGAGCTACTGCACCAGTGGCCATGGCAGACCCCCCCTCAAGCAGGATGCAGGGAGCACCCACTAACCACCAGGCTAAGGTAAGGTGACACATTTCTATAAAAAATTTAATCCGAGGACATTTTTAAATGTCCCCGGGAACATAAAATAAAACTTTTTTTCTTTCTTTCTCTACCTGGCTGAGTGTATTTAATTATATATATTAGATACATTCAGCCAGGTAGAGGGGGGTGGCATGTGGACTGCGTGGGGTCTCAGGCAGTGGTTTGTTTTTTTTGTGTATATTTTTAGCAAATTTATAGGGGAAAGTAAGGGCATGTATGATATATATATATAGATATATATATATATATCATACTCTTATAAATATATATATCCAGACCTGTATTACACACACATTTTGGCAACTAATGCCCCCCCCCATAGAGCAGAGAATAATATATATATTCTCTGCTCTGTCGGGTTCAACATTTCTTCTGGAGGGATCAGCCAAATGGGAGGGGGTGCATTTAGTTGAGATTGTCCACATGCCACCCCCCCATGTGCGTATGTGTATATATGGTCTGAGGTCTGTGGGTGGGTGTAGGTATATATCTGTGTGTTGATATATACGTATATATAGGTCTGCGTGTTGATATATACGTATATGTCTGTGTGTGGTATCAATGCATCCCTACTCTATACACAGCGCTCCGTGTCCCTATAATATATATGATCAAAGATTAAATTTTTTTATATTTTTATACTATTCCTATTAAATTAACAGTAATTTTTGATGTATTTTATTGAGTAGAAACTTTTTTTTGCCTGTATAACATGTGCTTTGTGAAAATAAAACGGTTTTGTGTGTACATTTTAATTTAGTTAGTGGATTCCTGTCCAGTGCGGTGAGAAGCAAACGTAATGCAGTGTAGACACGCTGCGAGGCGGAGCGGAGTGAAGTCAAGCCTGCAAAATGTTTGCGTCTCTTCGCTTTGCTACGCTGTGCGTCGCTACATGCTCAGTGTGTCTCAGCCTTTATTCCTGCATCGCTAGTTTACCGAATCAGTTTGTATACTTGTTACTGACCCTGCTTGTTCTGAGGACCCGATCTGTTTCCGACTTTGCCTGCCATTCGACTATTCTCTCTGTGTATTCCCTGCCTGTTCTGTTTTCTTCCTGTTGCTACTGGTGTGCGCTGATTCTCACCATATACAGTAGCGCAGTACAAGTGCCTAAACATTGCTGACCCAGTTTTGATATAGCTGCTGATGTAATTGAATAGATCGGGGACCTCTTCTGCATTACCAAAACCTCCACCACTGCACTCTTCCACAATACCTCAGAGGGGTTACGGTGTAAAGGCACTTGCTGCCACCAATGGCACAATATTTGGGTGCAGTGACACTGACGCCTATACCAGATTCATATCATTTTAATATTGGACCGCAGGGTCCAACCCTGTACTCTTCCACAATACCGCAGAGGGGTTACGGTGTGACGGCACTGTTACCGACACTAGGCCCAATTTTAAAGCACCTATTGTTACTTTCATCTAAAGCCTACATAAGTTTCACGATAATTTAGCCAAAAAAATCATTAAACTTGTTCTGCGTGTCCTAAAACTTCTCCTCTTTTCATACAGGCTGCCGCCCCAAGCAATTGTTTATGAATAGATTAAAGGAAAACCATTTACCATCACTTGAAATGTCATTTTTTTGTTTTTAAATGTTTCTATACATCATAGAAATCCGCCACTTCACGGGCAGGTTATGGGGACCTCCTAGGCATGATATTTGAAGGAATTTTTTGTTTTTATTCTTAACCTTTATTTCATGGAAAACTCACTGTCCCTTTAAAAAGTTTTTTTTTTTTTACTTTTTGTCCTTGTTTCCTGTCCCCCAGGGCACTACCCGGACCCCCATACACCTTTTATGGCAAATATCTTGCATATATGCCATCTTGGAGGGCACTCTAAAAATCTAACTTTTGAGTCCCATTGACTTGCATTGAGTTCGGTTCATGTTCGAGTTCGAACTCGAACTTTTGAATTTGTTCGAATGCGAACCGAACACGGGGTGTTCGGCTCATCACTATTGCTGATATGTTATATGTTTAGTTTTTCTCTTGTATGTTTATTGGGTTTATTCTTTATTGGGTTTATTGGGATTATTCTTTATTGGGTTTATTCTTTAATGGGTTTATTAGGAATATTCTTTATTGGGTTTATTGGGTTTATTGGGTTTATTCTTTATTGGGTTTATTAGGATTATTCTTGGGTTTATTAGGATTATTCTTGGGTTTATTCGGTTTATTGGGATTATTCTTTATTGGGATTATTCTTTATTGGGATTATTCTTTATTAGGTTTATTCTTTATTGGGTTTATTCTTTATTGGGTTTAATCTCTATTGGGATTATTCATTATTGGGTTTATTCTTTATTGGGTTTATTGGGATTATTCTTTATCGGGGTTTTCTTTATTGGGTTTATTGGGTTTTCCCCATTTCAATGTGCTGAGCATTTTTTTTTTTAAATTCTTTATTTTAAGATTTTAAACATAAGGTACAATATAGAGATCACGACAAGTGGATGGAAATACAGAGATCAAATGGCATGTACCAAGACCTAGCCTCATCCAATGACGAGGATAAACATGGGAAACCAATAATGACAAGGGGAGAGGAAAGAAAATGAGGGGGGGAAGAGAGAGGGGGAATAATTCCAACCAGGACTCATAAACCAAGTTAAAACTCCAGAGATGAACGATTTAACGTGTAACACCCATGTAATCATCCCACAGATGCCACGTTTTCTCAAATTTGGGAAGGGTTTGACGTACGATTGCGGTCAGCTCCTCCATGAGTCGCACATCAGACACTTTAGCTTTCACAAGGCGCACTGATGGCAGAACGTCCGAAAGCCAGTGAGTAGCCATGGATCGGCGAGCGGCCAGGAGGATACACCGGAGCAGGGCCTGTTCGGGGTTCGTGAAGTCAGACAGTGGCCGAGACAGCAAAAATTCCGATGGAGTCACATGGACAGGTCTTTGAAATACCAATATCAGTAAACGTCCCATCCTACCACACTAGTCCCAGGCCTTCGGGCAGTCCCACCACAAATGTATAAATGTACCCTGCATCCCACAGTTACGCCAACACAAGTCAGTGGTAGTCTTCCCAATCCTGCAGAGGAGTACTGGGGTCGTGTACCATCGGAATAACATCTTGAAGGACTGCTCCTGGTGGGTGACACATATGGATGACTTTGCCGTGGCCTCCCAAATCTCCTCCCATTCATCTCCCGTCAATGACTATCAAATCAGTCTCCCAGTGCGTGCAGTAGGCTAAGTTGCCCCATTCCATAGAGCCTGAGCATAACGAATAATAAATAGTGGAAATCAGACCCCTAGGGACCCTTGCCGCGGGGCAGAGATTTTCAAACCAGTTCAAAGGAGTGGCGGCTATGCGACCTATGGCCCCCGAGTCTATGAAATGCCGTAGCTGCAAAAAACGGAAATAATCAAAGGGTCTAAGTACTGCTCTGTCGGAGATGTCCGCAAAGGTAACCACCCTACCATTAGTCATTACATCGCCAAAGCGTCTAAGTCTTGCTGCCTCCAGTGCTCTGAAGTCTGAAAGGGTCAGTCCCAATGGAAATGCTGGGTTGCGGTAGAGCGGGGTCATAGGTGATGGTGTGTCTGCTAGTGAGAATTTGGCGCAGGCAAGGTCAAAGACGCGCAAGGAATTGGTTATCGCCAGGCAAACCGTGCAGGGCAGCGTGCGCGAAGATTTTGGCAACCATAAGGACATATGCGGGTGGTTTCCAGTGCCACCCAAAGCCTGTCCACTGCTGGCGCATGCCAAGCAACTACCTGCGCCAACTGAGCCTCGCAATATACATATAAAAGTTGGGGAGGCCCAACCCCCCCTAGTTTTACAGTATTTTCCGGGCTACTCTTCGCCTTCTATTCTGCCAAATGAAAGCGTCGATTGGCGACTGGAGCCCTGCTAAATCCCTTCTAGTAACCGCAACCGGTAGTGCCTGGAAAAAGAACAGCAGCCTGGGTAGAATGTTCATTTTTACGGAGTGGATCCTCCCGATCCACAAAATCGCCTTCTTAGTCCAGTCCTCTAAATCCTTCTTAATCTGGCGTATCATGGGTGGATAGTTCGTAGCGTATAGTCGGGCGGGGTCGCTGGTCAGGGACACTCTGAGATACTCGAGTGTCATCTTCGTGATCGGAATGTGGAAACGGGTGGCAATGTTGTCAGCTAACTCCGGTGGAAGGTGTAGGGGCATCGCCCGGGATTTTGTAAGGTTGACCTTAAATCCCGAGATGGCTCCGTAGGACGTCAAGAGGTCGTGGAGATGTGTCATGGATTGGAGGGGGTCCGTCAGGGAGAGTAAGATGTCGTCCGCGTAAGCCGAGACTGTGAACATTTGGGGGCCCAAGGGGACACCGCGTATTCGTGGGGAATGGCATATCCGCGATAGGAGGTGTTCCAGAGCAAGGTCAAAGAGGATCGGGGACAGCAGACACCCTTGCCACGTGCCATTGGAGATGGTGAAGGGGGTACGGGGGGCACCCTGGAGTTTAACCTGAGCTCTCGGGTTCTGATAAAGGGCCCCTACTACAGGAATTAGTCAGACAGTCCCAGACGCTCCAAAAGGCGAAAAAGGAAAGGCCACTCCACCCTGTCGAAGGCCTTCTCCGCGTCCAGGGAGAGGAGCAGAGAAGGCGTTCAAGTCGAGTCCGCCCACCAGACCAGGTCGGCCCCATGGTGCATATTCTCATACAACTGACGGCCGTGTATGAAGCCGACCTGGTCCGGATGTATCAGAGAGTGCAGTAGGGCGTTCAATCTATCTGCCAGGGTTTTGGCCAAGAGTTCGATGTTAAAGTTAAGGAGGGAAATGGGGCGGTAGTTCTCGGGTCTCGAGGAATCCTTCCCCTCCTTCGGGATAAGCGCGATGTCGGCCAAAGCCATGTCCAGATGTAGGTGAGTATCCCCAAGCAGCGCGCTAAACAGACTAGTCACGTGTGGGAGCAGGACCTTCTTAAAGGTTTTGTAGTATCCCTCATGGAAGCTGTCAGGTCTGGGGGCTTTCATCCCATTAAAACCGGCGAGTGTCCCACTAACCTCCGCCACGGTGATCGGTTCACAGAGGGCGGCCGACTGGTCCTGGGTGAAGACGGTCAAGGGCGTGCCGTTTAGGAAGTCATCTATCAAGTCCAAGGTGCATCCGTCGCCCCCCCCCCCGAGAGCCCTGGAGTGGTTATAAAGGCGGTCATAAAAATTGGTAAAAACCGCAGAGATAGTGTCAGGGGTCGTAACCACCCTCCCGTCGTCAGTCTTAACAGAGGAGACCAGTTTATAAGTCCCTCTGGGTCTGAGGCTCCTCGCTAAAAGAGTATCTAGTTTGTTGGAATGTTCATAAAAGGTCCACCTAGACCACACTAAAGATTTGGCCACATCATCCATAAAGAGCTGTTTCAAGGCTCTCCTGACATCATTAAGGGTTATAAGTCCGGTGGGGGTGGGATCCGCCTTGTGTTGCTGCTCAAGGCGACGCAGTTGTGCCTGGAGATCTAGGGACAGTCTACGTTTCTGTTTCTTCTGATACGTAGCCACTTTAATAAAGTGACCCCGTATTACATCCAGGAACGAATTTGCACCTCAGGATCCTGTAGGCACAGAAATGCGGAGCGCCCCTACCCTCCCCAAAACTGAAACTGTTTTTCTCTGCGCTCAAATCAAAAGAAGAGGCAGAATCTGTTGCCTTAGTTGAATTAGTTACAGTTACAAGTATTTATAAAGCGCCAACAAATTCCTTAGCGCTGTACAATGGGAGAAACAGAATAACAAATATACATATATGTTACACACATGGAATAGAAGGAGGAAGGACCCTGCTCAAGAGCTTACAATCTAAGAGAGGGGTGACACATTAGGTGAGGATGAATAGGGTATTTGAAGTAGCGGGTTGTATGAGGACTGTCTGGGAAGATGGAGCAGGAAATTACAGTGGGGGCTCATGGAGTGAGCTGATAGGCTTCTCTATAGTAATGCGTTTTCAGAGACTTCTTGAAGGACTGGAGAGACGGGTGAGTCTGATGTTACGGGGGAGGGAGTTCCATTGAAAGGGTGCAGCTCGGGAGAAGTCTTGAAGCCGAGTCTGGCATAGACGTTCATTACAGACTGCAGAGGTAGAATCTGGGATCTCTTAAGGCCAGAGAGAAGTAGGTTACAGTAGTCAAGGCGGGTGATAATAAGAGCTTGGATGAGCATTTTAGCAGAGTCTGGATTAAGAAAGGGACGGATGCGTGCAATGTTTTTTAGGTGAAAGCGGCAAGATTTGGTTAAAGACTGAATGTGAGGAGTAAAGGATAGATTGGAGTCCAAGAGGACCCTCTGGCAATGGAGCTTGAGAGGTAGAAGTAATGGTGGCACCATTCACCTGAAGAGAAATTGGCGCAGGAATAGAGGTTTTAGAGGGAGGGAAGATGAGAAGTTCAGTTTTAGAGAGGTTGAGATTTAGAAAATGGGAAGTCATCCAGTCAGAGACAGCCGATAGGCCGGCAGTAACACGGTCCAACACCGGAGGAGAGAGATCAAGAGAGGAAAGGTAGATTGTCCGCATGGGCAGGTTAGCAGCATATATATCACATTCCTGGAGAAACAAGTCATAACTTCCCTAATTTTGATTTTCTCGCCATTTCTTTCTATTTCTGTGGTTGTATGTTTCTTGCCTTTGGTATTTCTACAATTCAGGCAATTACCACACTGATGAAAACCTGCTCTTATTCCAAACTGGTTCATTGGTCCTTTCTTTCCTGGCTTATGTCTAAGTTTCATTTTCAAGTTCTTGGCCCCTCTGCAGATAATACGTGGTACCGTGGGCAGAATTTCCCTCAACATAGGGTCCTTACATAAAATTGGCCGATGTTTTTGATACTTCTCCTAATTTCTTTATTAAAGGGATTAAACGAGGAGATGAAAGGAACATCCTCCATAAATCCTCCTTTTACTGTAGCCTTCTTCTTCAATAGATCCGATCTAGTCATAGTTCTAACATCCATTCTGGTATCTTCCAAGATCTCCTTCTTATAGCCCTTATCCATGAACTCCGAACAGAGTTTAAGTGATTGAGTGTCGTATTCAGATAAGTCTGTACAATTCCTTTTCATTCACATAAATTGTTCCTTCGGGACAGTATCCAACCATTGGGATAGATGGCAACTTGTACGTTCGATGAAGCTATTGCAGTCTACATCTTTAAAATGTGACTTAGTCTTGATCATGTTACCTTCAACATAGATCTTCAGATCTAGAAAAATAACTTCTTTATCGTTGAAAGTGGTTGTTCAACTGATTCCCCTATTGTTATCACCCAGGGTATCAAAAAACTCTTTAAGAGTCTCTGCTCCACCTCTCCAAATAAAAAATATATCATCGATATATCTGCGATAAGTCACTAAATGTGCCCTCCAAGTAGGTAAGAACGAGTACTCCCAGTAGGCCATAAATAGATTGGCGAAGCTAGGGGCAAATCTCGTCCACATAGCTATACCTGATACTTGCAAATTGAACTCTTCCTGGAACCAGAAGTAATTATGTTCTAAGATCCTCTGTATGCCACTAAAATATGAGTCAAAGCAGGGACAGTAACTGGTAGGACAGGCCGAATAAGGTGTGAGGGGATGGAATTAAGTGGACAGGTGGTCGGGTAGGAGGACATAAGAAGTTCTGTTACATCCTCCTCCGAGACGGTAGAAAATGAAGACATAGTAGAAGAGGGGGCAGGGAGTGAGGGAGTCAGTCGGGTAGAATGGTTAAAGGAGGAGGGCAGTGAATGCAGCGGCATAGTTTGTTTTATATGTAAAAGCATATATTGCCTCTGCTGTACAACAGAAAAAAAATATTTTGCATTTCCTTTTTTCCTTTTTTTTATTTTTACACATTACATGGTCATGTTTGGTATCATAGTAAAGACTAGACTCTGACCTTTCCAATGACACCTCACTTAACCTTGTGTGCTGTACAATTCAGGGATGCAGGTTCCAAAGTCCCCCTGTCCCTCCTCACTGCAGCGCTACTGTCTAAGTTTTGGTTTACACACTTGCTGACAGTATGGTAAATGAGGTGAGTTAGTGCAGCATCACTGTTCACTTAATAATTGTAAACTGAATAATAATGCCGTGTTGAGCATTGAGAAAAATATTATTTTAATAGATATTTTATTTTTACATAAATCTAACCTGGTTATAGTTGATATCACTGGAAAGGCTATAAACTGACCTTTCCAATGATACCTCATATGTCCCTCTAGCCCTTAGGGCTCCAGAGATACAATTTTTTTTTTACACACAGAGCAAGGCGCCGCCTTGTGGCAGGCGCCTGTAGGCACATGCCTACTGTGCCTAATGGGAAATCCAGCCCTGATTACATCTTTGTTGGTGGCCCAGCCCGTAGCCGGGGACACCTCATTCGAGACATTCTCAGAAAAATATTGTTCAGGAGTCACTCGCGCTTGCGCTACCACGTCCGGGTCGCGGAGGAGGGAGGCATTCAGCTTCCACGTCCACGGGCCAGAGGAGTGGGGGACGGCCAGCTGCAGGGAAATGTTTGCGTGGTCCGGCCATGTAATGCAGTTGATGTCTGCGCTTTAAACCTTGGCCATGCTAGTTGAGTTGCAGAGGAAGAGGTCTATGCGTGAGTAAGAACCGTGTGGGGCCGAGAAGAATGTAAAATCCCACTCGTCAGGGTGAAGAACCCTCCAAGTATCCAATAGTTCTGTGCATCTGTGGAAGGTGTAGAAAGCCTTGTCCTGTCCGCTGGGTCCCAGTGCACTCACTGTCTCAGCTGGGGAACGCCTGTCAACAGTTGCACAGGGGACTGCGTTCATGTCGCCACCCACTATAACCATTCCGCGAGGGAGGGAGGTCACTAATGCAGTCAAGTCCCACCAGAACTGTTCAGATTGTGTGTTAGGGGCATAGATATTAAGGAGATGACCGGTCGATGCAAACAGCGAACCCGATACTCGGACAAATCTACCTTCGCCGTCACACACCTCGGACACAACCTTAAAGGGGCATGTCTTTCAAAGGAGGATGGAAACCCCATTGCGCTTAGCAGCGGAATGGGCAGAGATCGTCACTGGATAAGAGTGATCTGTAAGCCTGACCTTGGCCGCCTTGCTAATATGGGTTTCTTGGATAAAGGCGATGTTGGATTTAGCAAATTTAAGGGCACGCAGTAGGAGGCGACGTTTATTCGGGGTGTTCAGGCCCTTCACATTCAGGGAGGTGATCTTAATGGACATAAGGGGGTGTGGTTAGGAAAAGCGTTAGGTGAGACACGTTACCCTTATCCTAAACTGTCTCGGGCACCCTCCCTTCTCCAGTCTCAGCGAACAAGCATGTGAGGTTATCCTGGTGGAAAAAACAAGGGGACAAAGAAACGAAAACATTGAACACACAGAACTATATACAGTTGTGCTCAAAATTATTCAACCCCCAATGCTGTAAAGGGTTTTAGGGAATTTAGTGACATTTGTAATTGTATTCAGAATGAAATCCTACAAGGACTTTTTAAAGAACCATATGCAACTAAAATGACATCAATTGGTTTTGTAATACAGTAGTAAATGTTTCTTTTGTGAATTCTTCATTGACACAATTATTCAACCCCTTAAAGACTACCACTCTGAAGAACAGAGGTTCATTCAAGTGTTTTCAATCAGGTATTGAAAACACCTGTGGATGTCACGGAGCAGCAATAAAGCATAATAAGCACCAATTAGGCAGCTTTAAAATGACTGTGATACTCAGCTCCTTCTAGACATTTACTGGTGTGGTTACAAACATGGTGAAGTCAAGAGAATGGTCCAGGAAGACAAGAGAAGAGGTGATTACTCTTCACAGGAAGGGCAATGGCTATAAGAAGATTGCAAAGATGTTAAACATACCAAGAGAGACCATAGGAAGCATCATTCGCAAATTCAAGGCAAAGGGCACTGTTGAAACGCTACCTGGTCGTGGCAGAAAGAAGATGCTGACTTCGACTGCTGTGCGCTACCTGAAGCGTAGAGTGGAGAAAAATCCCCGTGTGACTGCTGAGGAACTGAGAAAAGATTTGTCAGATGTGGGTACTGAAGTTTCAGCTCAGACAATACGGCGCACACTGCGTAATGAAGGCCTCCATGCCAGAACTCCCAGGCGCACCCCCTTGCTGTCTCCAAAGAATAAGAAGAGTCGACTGCAGTATGCCAAAAGTCATGTGGACAAACCACAGAAGTTTTGGGATAGTGTTCTGTGGACTGATGAAACAAAATTAGAACTGTTTGGGCCCATGGATCAACGCTATGTTTGGAGGAGGAAGAACAAGGCCTATGAAGAAAAGAACACCTTGCCTACTGTGAAGCATGGCGGGGGGGTCAATCACGCTTTGGGGCTGTTTTGCTTCTGCAGGTACAGGGAAGCTTCAGCGTGTGCCAGGTACCATGAATTCTCTTCAGTACCAGGAGATATTGGATGACAATGTGATGCAGTCCGTCACAAACCTGAGGCTTGGGAGACGTTGGACCTTTCAACAGGACAATGATCCCAAGCATACCTCCAAGTCCACTAGAGCATGGTTGCAGATTAAAGGCTGGAACATTTTGGAGTGGCCATCGCAGTCACCTGACTTAAATCCGATTGAGAACCTCTGGTGGGACTTAAAGAAAGCAGTTGCAGTGCGCAAGCCTAAGAATGTGACTGAACTGGAGGCTTTTGCCCATGACGAATGGGCGAAGATACCCGTAGATCGCTGCAAGACACTTCTGTCAAGCTATGCTTCACGTTTAAAAGCTAAGTACTAAGATTGAATGTCACTTGGGGGTTGAATAAAACTGATAATGATGTGAGCACAGAAAAGACATTTGTGGTTATTTCATTATAAATGTTATGTTATATTTGTCTGACCTACACGTGCCTCTTTGATTTAATTGTAAGCAAGATGACTGAATGATCAAAATCAATGTCAAACTGGCCCAAACACTCAATTTCAGTGGGGGTTGAATAATTTTGAACACAACTGTACATTAAAAACCTTGGAAAAGGTATAAAAAAAAGAACCAAAAGAGGCCTGGGCTTACATAGTGCCAGGTAAAAAAAGGTGGGGGAGGGGTATCCCAGAGTTCGGCTTTATTACAAGAGTCCAAGACGCTCCCTCGCCCGCCACAAGTGTCCTATGGCTTGTGAGACCCAAGAAAGAGCCAACCCAAGGGTCCACACCGCCACCCTCTTGGGATCCCATTATAAATGGAGAGCTTGAGTCCCTTAGTTCAGTCCCGGGCAGGCAACAAGAGGGGGGGGGAGAGCGCGGCCAGTCGGATATGCCTCATATAGGGGGGATGAGGGGTGAAGAAAGGAATACACGGCAGACGCACCGTGCTGACCAACGGCCCAAAGTACCTTTGAGAAAAGAAAAGTTATAGGGCAGACTGGGAGAAAAGGTAAAGCCGCAGTCGCCGGTAGCAGGCAACTGAAGAACAGGGTACGTCACCTCAGGTCGGGGATCTTCCAGAATGTCGGCGCCTGCCGCTGCCGACGGTGTTCCACTCTCTGGGGAAGTGCTGATGGGGGGGAGGACGGTGCTCCAGGAGTTAAAAGACATCCAGGGGAGTGATTTCAAGGGCTTTGAAGAATCTCCCAGGATCCGCCTGGGGTTGGAGGACATGGGTGCGACTGTCTAGAAAAGCCAGGATCTTCAGGGAGTGCCCCCAAGCGAATTGGATCTTGTGGGCTTGGAGCAAGTCTGCGACGGGCTTCCATTCTCTCCGTCCCTGCAGCGTGATCGGGGTAAAGTCTTGGAAAAGTAGGATGGGTGTCCCTTCATAGGATATAGAAGAGTTGTTGCAGAGGACGAGCTCTTTGGTGGAGTAGTGTAGGAAACACATGATTACATCTCTTGGGCTTTCGTCATCTGCTCTCTGGGCGTGCAGGGCGCGGTGTGCGCGGTCGAAAATCCAGGCATGTTCCGGCAGGTCCGGGGCCAGGGGGAGCAGGAGGTCCCAGATTAGCAAGGGAACCCTCACCCGCTCCCTCAGGAAGGCCCCTGATGTGAAGATTATATCTGCGCGTGCAGTTTGATAAGTCCTCCATCTGTACCTCCTGTAATAACGAATTTGTACCGTCCACCAATGCATCGTGAGCATCAGCCATATCATCGACTCTGGTTTCGAGAGTGGCCGTTCGTGTCCCCAGCGCCATGAGGTCTGCTTGCATGATTTTCGTGCTCCGGTCGATCTCCCCTGCCAGGTATGGGCGCATCTCTCGCATATGGGCTAGGATGTATGCGGCATCCGTGTCTGCTGGGGCTCCCTCCGACATTTCGTCCTCCAAGGCCTGCGCCATGCGGTGGGTAGAGGACCGGCCACCATCTTGGGAGGAAGCCTGTCTCTTGGCGGAGAACAGCACGGCCATGGAGTCGTCCCGCTGTTTACCGCGCTTCGGTGATTTATGTGTTGCCAGCATCGTGGAGGTCCTCGTGGGAACCCTCGGGGGCTCAGAGTCTGCGGATAGTAGCGGATTACAAGGTCTCACGGCGGAGCTAACAGCTCAGGTGGCCATTTCCATCGGCTTCCCACTTAACGCCCCTTCTGTGCTGAGCATTTTATTGTTTTTTCAGGAGAGATTTACCCTAACGTGGCCTTTCCATGTTTCTGACATCAAAAAGCTAGACATAGACGCCTCATTTATTACTTTACGGAAACACAGAGCGCAACGTCAGGCTTTTCATCTAGGATTAGAATCAGTAAATTAAGAAACCGGCTGCCATTTTAATCATGAGATGGTGGAATCCAGCACCATGTGTCCAGAGCATTGGAACATTTCAGTCTTAATGACAGGGACACCCGGTGAAAAGCCTCCTTTAATCTCAGGTTTGCAGAAATAAGCAGTAAGGATTGCACCGGAGTAAAGGAATACGCCATGACTAGATGTATAGAAAACCACCAAGCCGGGAGGTCAAAGTGCACAAAGGAATAGGTAAAAAACTCTAAATAAAAGATGAAATAGTACAATAAGAGTCTGGTCATCACAGTCGCTGCACAATGATGAGATTCCAGGTTGGAGACACTTGTTGTCGCCATGTTCCTCTTCATTCTGTGAACATGCATCTTGAGGAACCCAACAGTACAGAATGTGGTGACCATCATGACCAAAAATGCCGGACAGAGGGAAGTAAAGAGAATGTATAAGGTCTTTGAGGCTTGAACATTTCCTCCAGTTGATACGATGTTATGAGAGATAATTGTTGCGTTTTTGATGGGTCCTTGAGCCTCTTCTCTAGTGAAAGCCAGTATAGTCATAAAGCTGGTACAAAGACCCACCAATTCTGCCACCAGTATGAGCCGGGGAACCAGAGCATCGATCTGCGCCTTAACCCGAGCCAGGAAACCCCCAGTGAAATGGACTATTTTAATGAAGTGGAAGAAGCAGAGACAGGCCGTCAGCCACGAGCAGGAGGTGATACTGTACATCGAAAAACAAAACGCAACTAATCCAATGGAATGTGCTGTTAAAAACAGGGCTGAAGCATTGCTAATGAATAAGATGTTGAAGAAGATACCGGAGATGCTCAGAGAGAAAAGGATCTTATTGTTACTGCTCATGTGTTTATATTTAATAAAATCCATAAAAAACACAAAGAAAATAAAAAGACTGAGAGACAGTCCAGCAGCGCTCTCAAACATGGACAAGAAGATTGCCTCAACATAAGGATAACTCTCCATGATGGGATTTCTCCTGGTGATTGTGTTATTCTCTCTCCGGTAAAAGTTTTGGTGTGTTTATATCTTGGTGACAAATCTCATTAAAGAGGAGATTTCAGAAATGTTTTCTCAGTCCTCCTGTCAGTCTCTCGGCTGTTTAAGGTCCTCGTGGAGCAGAAATAAACTGCAGACAATCCGTGGCTCCTGCAGAGACAAGCCCAGTCCCTCTGCCGGCCCGGGTCACACAGCCGTCTCTTATGGGACCAGTTTTGGTTAAATGCAAATCTGTCAGATCAGACACACAAACGGCCGACACTCTACATGCAAATTCACACACAGGAACAATAACATCTCTAAAAACCCCAGTCTCTTCAAACACATCACATTTACCTCCTCTGGCTTAAAAAAATCTAAATGCAATATTTATTTTTTATTTTGTACTTTATTGGTATTATTACTATTTTTTAGTATTTAATTAAATTATTATTATCCTGATTTTATTTTGTATTGATTGTCAGACAGGTCCTCTGGAATAAAATGAGGCTCCTAACTTTCCAAATTGTCTGAAATTTGGACTAAATATTTTTTGTACTTTATTATTAAATATTATTATAATTTTATGATATTATTATTATTATTATTCTTATCCTGATTTTATTTTGCATTGATTGTCAGACAGGTCCTCTGACATAAAACGAGGTTCTTAATTTTCCAAATTATCCAAAATTTGGACTAAATTTTTTCTGCATTTTATTATTGTTGCTATTAATTTTATTATTATTATTTTAATTATTATCCTAGTTTTATTTTGTGATGATTGTCAGGTGCACCGTAAAAAAAAAATTGGCTCTTAATTTTCCAAATTGGCCGAAATTTGGACTAAATATTTTTTGTACTTTATTATTACTATAAGTTTATGATATTATTATTATTATTATTATCCTGAGTTTATTTTGTGCTGATTATCAGACAGGTCCACTGGGAAAAAAATATGGTTCTTAATTTTCCAAAATTTGGACTAAATCGTTTGTGTATTTTATTGCTGTTGTTGTAATTATTATTAATAATGCTATTCATTTTATTATTATTATTATATTGGTTTTATTTTGTGATTCTTGTCAAACAGATGCACCGGGAAAAAAAAATGTGGCTCTTACTTTTCCAAATTGTCCAAAATATAAATATAAATATATTAAATATATTTTGTACTTTATTATTTATATTATTATTATTTATTATCCTGGATTTATTTGGAGATGATTGTCAGACAGGTTCACTAGAGAAATATGTGCTTCTTAATTTTCTGATTTGTCAGAAATTTGGACTAAATATTTTAATTTTGCCAAAATTGATTTGTTGTTGGATGAATTTTGAGGGTCTGAGCGGTCACTGGTCGCTGCATATTGAAAGTGTTTTGTATTGTTATCACAATTTTCTTTGTGATTTCCTGTTGTCAGTGATTATTTATCGCGGCGTTTGGAATTATTCCTTACAGCAAACAGTCTGGTCAGATATTTCTTCTCTGCTTCTATTTTCTTATACATTAGTCTTATAAGTTTGGATTGTGTTGTCGCAGTTTTTTGTCTCCGTTGTGCGGGTGTAAAATGTTCTGAAGTTTAATTATAATATGTAAATGTAATTAATTGATAATTCACTGGTCAACAAAAAAAATTAATTCTGGCCTGGAGTTTTGCAGCTGTTTTAGGCTAGGGTCAGACTAACGCATTTTTCGCAGCGAACGTCGAAAAGTGTGTCCGAACGCATTGACGTATTTTTTCACGGAATACGCGATAGCGGTCATACGATGAGCATTTTCGGCGTGATTTTTTTACGGATCATCAATAAAACCCATTTTGCGTCTGGACGTTATGTTGGCCGGACATTAGCAGGGTCTGACATCTCCTAATCACGCACATACGCCGCTAGCGGACGCAGCGCACTCTGTACGTCCGTACTAGCGGTTCTGCTTTCTCGAAAAAATCCGTTCATTCTCCACTTGCGTTGCGCGGCCGGACTCTCGTGCGACCGTACTTTGTATATTGGCCGTCATTACCCGTCATTTGCTGCTAGTGCGGCCGTGATTAAGTGCGCCTAAACGCATGTTAAAAGTGCGCTGGTGGTCTGACCCCAGCCTTAGACTAATTTCAGGGTGCTGATCTCGGATTTGCTCCATCACATCTCATTTTTATGCTATCGGCATATCGGCGTATCGGCGTATCGGCATATCGGCATATCGGGATATCGGCGTACCTCATTTTCATTGATTTTACCCAAAATGACCTCTTTGTCACTAATGATTGCAAGTTATTGCGAGTCAGTGACTGCTTTAGTGTTAAAATTTGGTGCCGCATTTTTAGGATAATGTTTTTATAGTATCGTTTTATGTAGATATCCACATTTATTTAACCCCTTAGTGACCGGGCGGTTTTACCAAAGTCTGTCCTTTAGTGCCTGCTGCTGTTTTTACGTTTCTGCACTGTTGGTGTTTAGGTCAAAAATTTTTCTTGCCCGTTTAGGCAACCCAGGGCCGGCCCGACAATGGAGCAGTGCGGAGCCAGGCGGCGAATTTTGGGACAAATTTTGGGGCGGCATATTTTTGCCAACGTCGCTGCCCTTTTTTTTCATCAGCACTGCGCCGGCATCTCTTGAGGCCAGCGCGTGCTATGACTGCTGACCGCGCCCACCCACATGCGGCCAGGAGGGGGAGAGCAGCGTGAGAAGGATTAAGACGCCTGTGGGCGGGCCGGATCTCCTCCAGCGGCAAGCACGAGCAGGCACGCAGTTGGGCTCTGTGAAGGCGGGGGATTCCCAACCCGCTACCTCCAAGAAGCTGCGCCAAACGGAAGTTGTGCTCCCTCCCCCCCAACAGACCCAGCGATTTGTCTCTCGGACAGCTCACTGAGGCAGAGCAGCGGTTTCCCGGTAAGTTACTACTTCTGCTGGGGTTGGGAGGGAGGTCTCTCTCTCTCATCCTGCCTCTAGTGAAATGTAGACAGGGTGAGGGGAGCGAGCCAGGCCCGGGGACCCCCCCAGTGATAAATGTGCAGTGCAGCAGGAGCTGCTCAGTGGGGGGGGGAGAGGGAGAGGGATCTCTCAAACTGTGCATAGAAAGTTCAGTCACTGAGTGTATCTCACTGTATGAGGTGGCCCTGTGTGTGAATCCAGAGCTGCCTCATACAGAAACTGCCAGGATGCACATTTAGGGGAAATAATTCATATAGAGAAAGCTGCCCTATATACATAAATACAAAGGATATATCTGTATATAAGGCTGCTCTCTCTAAGTTATACATCAAAATACATTGCATATAGTTGTATATAAGGCAGCTCTTACTCTCTGTAGAAGACCTATGCTTTGTATTAATTTATATGCCCTATACAGAGAGCAAGGGCTGCCTTTTATAAAGCTATATGCATTGTATTTTGGGGTATATCTTACAGAGAGTGGGAGCAGCCTTATATACAGATTAATTATATATGCCTTTCACATTGAGAGAGCTGCCTCTCAGTATATATCTATATAGAAGGTTGCTCTTGTTCTGTATCAGATATATACTTAAATACAAAGCATATATGTGGATATAAAACTGCTCTCAGACACTAATAAATAAATACAAACCATATGCCTTATAAAGAATGAGAACTGCCTTTATATAGCAATATATGCTTTGTATTTAGGTGCATGTGTGTGTATTGGTTTGTGAATATTTAAACACAATCTCTGTATAACACATATCCTTGTATTTACAGCAGTGGCACCAGTCTATGTCTAAGGTAGATCCTTTTCTACATAGACAAAGCAATATATATATATACACACGCAGAAACGGTTTGTATAAGCGTATTATAAAGCTCAACATAATGTGTGCTGTGTATGAACAAGTGATAATAAAACTCACAAATCACAGTAATGTGTGGTGTGTGTATGAGTCGTGTGTTTTATTGTGATATGCTCATACACAGCACACATTATGTTGAGCTTTATAATACGCTTATACACACACCGCAAATTATGTATCACAAAGCTCCACAGCAATAAAGCTCACAGTAATGTGCGGTACGTATTAGCGTATCACAGAATCAGTGGCGGCTGGTGATGTCTGAACCTGGGGGGGCGCCTGACCACAACCCTTTTCTGGCCACACTCACAGTAGCGTTTTAAGCCAACTTCTGAAATACATTTAATGAAAACTATCTGCTGCTGCGGCCCAGCTCAGATCATTAAATGTGTGGAAGAAGTTAAAGTGAGAGATGTTCATACACACTGCACATTCCGACGTTTTATTGCTGTGGAGCTCTGTGATACTCTCATAGATTTTTTTTGGGGGGGGCAGCATTTCATCCATCGCTCCAGGCAGCACAATGGCTTGGGCCGACCCTGATGCAACCCACACATATTATACACCGTTTTTCCCGCCATTGAATGGACTTTCTAAAAATACCATTATTTCCATCATATCTTATAATTTACTATAAAAAAATCTGAAATATGATGAAAAAAATGGAAAAAAACACACTTTCTTGAAATTTAATCCACAAAATCTACAACCGCCAATCTATCTCCACTTGGCAGCTAGGGGTTAACTGGCCCGCTGACGTCCTCACACATAGTGGGTGGGGGGTGACCCGGAGGCTTGGCTGACACCCAAGATGTCAGCCACCTCCAGGTTTGAATCGTGATTCGGTGCCGATTGGTGCTGAATCGTGATCCAGCAGCAAAATAGTTAATGCTATACACCCCTGAAAAGTGGAGACTCTCCCTTTCCAGCGGTGTAACTTTTTCCCTACGGTGTATGGTTGGGTAGATGGAGGCCCCAATGGAGCCCCCCTTCCTGATTTTTACTGCAGGTGCCGGTGGGCGCCTGCCAATGACATCATCACATCTGTGGGCGGACTTCCAGCCTGTCAGACCGCCGCAAGAGCCGGCAAGGGAGGTAAGTATCGGACGGGAGGGAGGTTAGGAGATGTCCGCGGAAGGGAGACTTCCTGATCGGACGTACATGGTACATCAGGGGTCGGGAAGGGGTTAATGTTTTACTTCTGCAGGGCGTGATCTAACAATGGCTACAACATCCGAAAGAAGGAAATGCAGTAATGACCCAGATATCTTCTGCTACACCTGCGGCAGCTTCACTTTGCAGGATCAATTTGCTGTTTTTATTGAAAATGCAATATTTGAGATCTCAAAAACCTGATGTGATAAGATAAAAACCTGATGTGATAAGATAAAAAACTGATGTGATAAGATAAAAACCTGATGTGATAAGATAAAAAACTGATGTGATAAGATAAAAACCTGATGTGATAAGATAAAAACCTGATGTGATAAGAAAAAAACCTGATGTGATAAGATAAAAACCTGATGGGATAAGATAAAAAACTGATGTGATAAGATAAAAACCTGATGTGATAAGATAAAAACCTGATGTGTGATAAGATAAAAACTGATGTGATAAGATAAAAACCTGATGTGATAAGATAAAACAGATGTGATAAGATAAAAACCTGATGTGATAAGATAAAAAACTGATGTGATAAGATAAAAACCTGATGTGATAAGATAAAAACCTGATGTGATAAGATAAAAAACTGATGTGATAAGATAAAAACCTGATGTGATAAGATAAAAACTGATGTGATAAGATAAAACCTGATGTGATAAGATAAAAAACTGATGTGATAAGATAAAAACCTGATGTGATAAGATAAAACTCTGATGTGATAAGATAAAAACCTGATGTGATAAGATAAAAACCTGATGTGATAAGATAAAAACTGATGTGATAAGATAAAAACCCGATGTGATAAGATAAAAACCTGATGTGATAAGATAAAAACTGATGTGATAAGATAAAAACCTGATGTGATAAATAAAAACCTGATGTGATAAGATAAAAACCTGATGTGATAAGATAAAAACTGATGTGATAAGATAAAACCTGATGTGATAAGATAAAAACCTGATGTGATAAGATAAAAAACTGATGTGATAAGATAACAACCTGATGTGATAGGATAAAAACCTGATGTGATAAGATAAAAACCTGATGTGATAAGATAAAAACCTGATGTGATAAGATAAAAACCTGATGTGATAAGATAAAACCTGATGTGATAAGATAGAAAACTGATGTGATAAGATAAAACCTGATGTGATAAGATAAAAAACTGATGTGATAAGATAAAAACCTGATGTGATAAGATAAAAAACTGATGTGATAAGATACAACCTGATGTGATAAGATAAAACCTGATGTGATAAGATAAAAAACTGATGTGATAAGATAAAAACCTGATGTGATAAGATAAAAACCTGATGTGATAAGATAAAACCTGATGTGATAAGATAAAAAACTGATGTGATAAGATAAAAACCTGATGTGATAAGATAAAGACCTGATGTGATAAGATAAAACCTGATGTGATAAGATAAAAAACTGATGTGATAAGATAAAAACCTGATGTGATAAGATAAAAACCTGATGTGATAAGATAAAAACCTGATGTGATAAGATAAAAAACTATTGTGATAAGATAAAAACCTGATGTGATAAGATAAAAAACTGATGTGATAAGCTAAAAACCTGATGTGATAAGATAAAAAACTGATGTGATAAGATAAAAACCTGATGTGATAAGATAAAAACCTGATGTGATAAGATAAAAAACTGATGTGATAAGATAAAAACCTGCTGTGATAAGATAAAAACCTGATGTTATAAGATAAAAAACTGTTGTGATAAGATAAAAAACTGATGTGATAAGATAAAAATCTGATGTGATAAGATAAAACCTGATGTGATAAGATAAAAAAACTGATGTGATAAGATAAAAACCTGATGTGATAAGATAAAAAACTGATGTGATAAGATAAAAACCTGATGTGATCTAGATAAAAATCTGATGTGATAAGATAAAAACCTGATGTGATAAGATAAAAACCTGATGTGATAAGATAAAACCTGATGTGATAAGATAAAAACCTGATGTGATAAGATAAAAACCTGATGTGATAAGATAAAAAACTGATGTGATAAGATAAAAACCTGATGTGATAAGATAAAAACCTGATGTGATAAGATTAAAAATGGATGTGATAAGATAAAAACCTGATGTGATAAGATAAAAACCTGATGTGATAAGATAAAAACTGATGTGATAAGATAAAAACCTGATGTGATAAGATAAAAACCTGATGTGATAAGATAAGAAACTGATGTGATAAGATAAAAACCTGATGTGATAAGATAAAAACCTGATGTGATAAGATAAAAAACTGATGTGATAAGATAAAAACCTGATGTGATAAGATAAAAACCTGATGTGATAAGATAAAAACCTGATGTGATAAGATAAAAACTGATGTGATAAGATAAAAATCTGATGTGATAAGACAAAAACCTGATGTGATAAGATAAAAACCTGATGTGATAAGATAAAAATCTGATGTGATAAGATAAAACCTGATGTGATAAGATAAACACCTGATGTGATAAGATAGAAAACTGATGTGATAAGATAAAAACCTGATGTGATAAGATAAAAAACTGATGTGATAAGATAAAAACCTGATGTGATAAGATAAAAACCTGATGTGATAAGATAAAAACCTGATGTGATAAGATAAAAACCTGATGTGATAAGATAAAAAACTGATGTGATAAGATGAAAATCTGATGTGATAAGATAGAACCTGATGTGATAAGATAAAAAACTGATGTGATAAGATAAAATCCTGATGTGATAAGATAAAAACTGATGTGATAAGATAAAAACCTGATGTGATCTAGATAAAAATCTGATGTGATAAGATAAAAACCTGATGTGATAAGATAAAAACCTGATGTGATAAGATAAAAACTGATGTGATACGATAAAAACCTGATGTGATAAGATAAAAACCTGATGTGATAAGAGAAAAACTGATGTGATAAGATAAAAACCTGATGTGATAAGATAAAAACCTGATGTGATAAGATAAAACCTGATGTGATAAGATAAAAAACTGATGTGATAAGATAAAAACCTGATGTGATAAGATAAAAACCTGATGTGATAAGATAAAAACCTGATGTGATAAGATAAAAAACTGATGTGATAAGATAAAAACCTGATGTGGTAAGAAAAAAACCTGATGTGATCTAGATAAAAATCTGATGTGATAAGATAAAAACCTGATGTGATAAAATAAAAACCTGATGTGATAAGATAAAACCTGATGTGATAAGATAAAAAACTGATGTGATAAGATAAAAACCTGATGTGATAAGATAAAACCTGATGTGATAAGATAAAAAACTGATGTGATAAGATAAAAAACTGATGTGATAAGATAAAAACCTGATGTGATAAGATAAAAACCTGATGTGATAAGATAAAAAACTGATGTGATAAGATAAAAACCTGATGTGATAAGATAAAAACCTGATGTGATAAGATAGAACCTGATGTGATAAGATAAAGACCTGATGTGATAAGATAAAACCTGATGTGATAAGATAAAAAACTGATGTGATAAGATAAAAACCTGATGTGATAAGATAAAAACCTGATGTGATAAGATAAAAACCTGATGTGATAAGATAAAGACCTGATGTGATAAGATAAAACCTGATGTGATAAGATAAAAAACTGATGTGATAAGATAAAAACCTGATGTGATAAGATAAAAACCTGATGTGATAAGATAAAAACCTGATGTGATAGATAAAAAAAACTGTTGTGATAAGATAAAAACCTGATGTGATAAGATAAAACCTGATGTGATAAGATAAAAACCTGATGTGATAAGATAAAAAACTGATGTGATAAGATAAAAACCTGATGTGATAAGATAAAAAACTGATGTGATAAGATAAAAACCTGATGTGATAAGATAAAGACCTGATGTGATAAGATAAAACCTGATGTGATAAGATAAAAAACTGATGTGATAAGATAAAAACCTGATGTGATAAGATAAAAACCTGATGTGATAAGATAAAAAACTGATGTGATAAGATAAAAACCTGATATGATAAGAGAAAAACCTGATGTGATAAGATAAAAAACTGATGTGATAAGATAAAAACTTGATGTGATAAGATAAAAAACTGATGTGATAAGATAAAAACCTGATGTGATAAGATAAAAACCTGATGTGATAAGATAAAAAACTGATGTGATAAGATAAAAACCTGATGTGGTAAGATAAAAACCTGATGTGATAAGATAAAAACCTGATGTGATCTAGATAAAAATCTGATGTGATAAGATAAAAACCTGATGTGATAAGATAAAAACCTGATGTGATAAGATAAAACCTGATGTGATAAGATAAAAAACTGATGTGATAAGATAAAAACCTGATGTGATAAGATAAAAACCTGATGTGATAAGATAAAACCTGATGTGATAAGATAAAAACCTGATGTGATAAGATAAAAACCTGATGTGATAAGATAAAAACCTGATGTGATAAGATAAAAAACTGATGTGATAAGATAAAAACCTGATGTGATAAGATAAAAACCTGATGTGATAAGATAAAAACCTGATGTGATAAGATAAAAAACTGATGTGATAAGATAAAAACCTGATGTGATAATATAAAAACCTGATGTGATAAGATAAAAACCTGATGTGATAAGATAAAAACTGATGTGATAAGATAAAAACCTGATGTGATAAGATAAAACCTGATGTGATAAGATAAAACCTGATGTGATAAGATAAAAACTGATGTGATAAGATAAAAAACTGATGTGATAAGATAAAAACCTGATGTGATAAAATAAAAAACTGATGTGATAAGATAAAAACTGATGTGATAAGATAAAAAACTGATGTGATAAGATAAAAACCTGATGTGATAAAATAAAAAACTGATGTGATAAGATAAAAAACTGATGGCAGATTTGGAATTCCCAAATTACCTTAAAACCGTTGGAATACCTTATGCCAGAAAAAGTTTGATGACCAGTGGTAAGATTTCGATGTTCCGGCAGAGGATCCGGCGCGCAAGCGTTTTCTACTGGACACATTAATATGTCACTAAACCCTCACGCATTGATGGTGGGTAAAGAGTTAATGGAGAGCTGGAGAGCCATGGGAAACCCAACCGCTCCCATGTCCATGGGACACAAACATAGAAGACTCCTGTCCCTATGATTCCCTCCTATCAGCAGCCAGCAGTTAAAAGGTTAAATTAGAAAAGGTCAAACAGCCCATCCACTCCCAAACCCACAGAGCTCGGGGAATCCTGTCCCCCTCATTTCCCTCCTGACAGCGGCCAGCAGTTGATGGATTAACTCAGAGTAGGTCATACAGGCCACCCATTCTGATTTAACCCCAGACATGCTGGCATTCGGTGGTGGGAACATAGGGGTCAGTAATTGGGTGCTGCTGATCAGCCCATCCTCTCTGATTTCAATCTAATGCAATACGCCGACACGTTGTGCTGACATGAAGCGCATACTAAACCCGTTCCCGTGAGGTTTGTTTTTTCAGAACGTCCGTACATTGGAAATGTCTAGTAACACTTAATTGGTTATTCAAAGAGATCCGAATTGCTGCCGAAAAGTAACCGAACGCTGAAATTCAGTGTTCGTTTACCTTTCCTGGCCATTCGGCTATTCAGAGAGCAGGCAATACGCCAAATCCTGGTGAATTGCCTGAACATACGGTGCCTGTTCGGTGCCTGTTCGAGGGAAGTGAATCTCCATAGAGAAGCAATGCTTCGTCTATTCAGAGAACACAAACCAGCAGTGAAAAGTTGCCGAATTTCCCTGCTGTTCGGTGGTTTAACCACTTGGCTGCTAAGGACGCGCTCAGCACGTCCTGCCAAGTGTTCCTTCTGTGCTAGGGACACACTGAGTGTGTCCTAGCACAGGAGGCAGCAATCAGCCGGGATTGCGGCGGCGCGATAACATCTATTTCAGGCGTCCCCCCCCCACGAGTGCGGAGGAGGTGCCTGAAAGGGATGGGGTCCTTCAGACCTCTCTCCCTCCCGATCGCCGGGGTCCAGCGGCTGAAGGCAGGCATGGTTTGGAAGGGCTCAGCCTGCCCTTCCAAACCGTGCCTGCCTTTAACCCCTTGGGTGCCGGATCAGGATTCGGCACCGAAAAGCGCTGAATCGTGATCCTCTCCCGGAGTTGGCTGACATCTTGGATGTCAGCCAAGCTTCCGGGAATGCCACCTGATGACTGGCTTCATCGTGCATAGCACGATGACGCCAGTCCTGGAGTTAACCCCTCACTGCCACCAATGATGGAGATAGGGGTTCCAATGAACCCCCTATCTCCCGATCCGTGGCAGTTAGGGTTTAATTTTTGGTACTGGAGCATGGCCAGAGCATGGCCTTTCCAACGATACCAAACATGACTGTGTAAAAATTAAAGAAAAAAAATAAAAATAAAAATATAAAGTAAAAAATATTTAAAAAAATAATATAATAAAAAATGAACAAGTTTTTTTTGTTTGATTTTTTTTAATGCAGCAATATTGTTCCCATTTCAATTATAATGTGAACAATGATGCTGCACTAACGATTTTTGTATGCGGTGCGTTTGTTAAAAATAGCGAAATTGTTCCCCAAAAAAAATGTAACGAGACCCCATTTATAATTTTTTTAACAAGCGAACCCATACAAAATATAACCGCAATTGCTCGCATGTTAAAATGTGAAAAAAACACACTTTACACGTTGTAAGTTATTGAAAATTCATATTTTATTGCATTTTCTGTTATAATATACAGACAGGACATGACGTATACATATAATAACGACATATTATGAATCTGCCGAGTCTGCCGGAATGAACGATATATAACGGTTAAACATGATGAGCGAAACCGGTAAAAATGAGCTCAGCACAGAGGCGTGAAATGGCTCAGCAGCGAAAGGGTTAATCCGCAGGTTTATTCAGGCGAATCCCATAGGCGTCAATGTTAAAAATATTCCCATTTTAATTCAATATCTAATAAACCGTTTATTATTTTATTCTGCAGCAAAAAGTCTCTTTAATTATAGAATTCTTTATGATCTTTTAAGCATTTTTTTGGATTCTTTTGCAAAAAAATTTTTTTTACGACTTTTCTTTTAAACATTTTTTCTTTTTTCTGTAACAGCCTTTTTATTATCATTCATTGGATTTTATATGTAAATTTCAGACATTTTTGCTCAGTAGTTTCTTTACAAACAGCGTTTCACTTTTCAAACATTCAAGCAAACTGTTTTTTTTTTTCACTCCATTCGTCTGCGGTGTCGGGTTTTTCCGGCGGCTGCTCTGCTCTCTAAACAGCTCTTGCTCATGTTTCTTCGCCGTCTTCGGCGGGTTAATCCAGATGTTTTTGCAGGTTTCGGCACGCATTCGCCTGGGTTTTGCGGTGAGTGTTCGGCAGGTTTGCGACAGCTTTTCCCTGCGCTACGACAGCCCTGTGGTGCGTGCTGAATACACCGTAGGGTCGCCGAAATGGGATCACCGAATCGCACCGAATTGAAGAGAACGAAAAGTCACCAAACGTGCGATGACTTTTCGATTCTCTTTGAATAACCCTGATAGAGTTTTGTGAGTGTTTGCAGTTCCTAATCTGCCTGTTCTATTTTTGGAGGTGGCCATGTTTTCTGCCTCCTTTCCTTTGGGGGCGGGATTAAACATCTAAACTGTGTGATTGACAAAAAATCTGCCCAGAATAGCTGGGGGGGGAGGAGGGGGTTCAGAAAGCAAGGAGTCTTGTTAACTCTCAAAGGCTCAGGGTTTTTTCCCCATCACACTGCCAGGCTACAGTGCAAACACGCACATATTGCAGAGAAGGGTTAAAAGTTAAACCTTACCCAGGATCTAAACAAGGGAGGGAGGCAGGACAGCCCACGCATATGCAAATACTCTCTGGAGGTTTTGAGATCAGACAGTGTCAGCTCTGTGGGAGTGTGTCCTGCTGTGCAACCATAAACTCCTCCCCAGGGAAACATGTCATGTGGTATGCCACAGCTCTGGGGGGAGTGTCTCCTGCTGTGCAACCATAAACTCTTCCCCAGGGAAACATGTCATGTGGTATGCCACAGCTCTGGGGGGAGTGTCTCCTGCTGTGCAACCATAAACTCCTCCCCAGGGAAACATGTCATGTGGCATGCCACAGTTCTGGGGGGAGTGTTTCCTGCTGTGCAACCATAAACTCCTCCCCAGGGAAACATGTCATGTGGCATGCCACAGTTCTGGGGGGAGTGTTTCCTGCTGTGCAACCATAAACCCCACCCCAGGGAAACATGTCATGTGACATGCCACAGTTCTGGGGGGAGTGTTTCCTGCTGTGCAACCATAAACTCCTCCCCAGGGAACATGTCATGTGGCATGCCACAGTTCTGGGGGGAGTGTTTCCTGCTGTGCAACCATAAACTCCTCCCCAGGGAAACATGTCATGTGGCATGCCACAGTTCTGGGGGGAGTGTTTCCTGCTGTGCAACCATAAACTCCTCCCCAGGGAAACATTTCATGTGGCATGCCACAGTTCTGGGGGGAGTGTCTCCTGCTGTGCAACCATAAACTCCCCCCCAGGGAAACATGTCATGTGGCATGCCACATTTCTGGGGGGAGTGTTTCCTGCTGTGCAACCATAAACTCCTCCCCAGGGAAACATGTCATGTGGCATGCCACAGTTCTGGGGGGAGTGTTTCCTGCTGTGCAACCATAAACTCCTCCCCAGGGAAACATGTCATGTGGCATGCCACAGTTCTGGGGGGAGTGTTTCCTGCTGTGCAACCATAAACCCCACCCCAGGGAAACATGTCATGTGGCATGCCACAGTTCTGGGGGGAGTGTTTCCTGCTGTGCAAGCATAAACTCCTCCCCAGGGAAACATGTCATGTGGCATGCCACAGTTCTGGGGGGAGTGTTTCCTGCTGTACAACCATAAACCCCTCCCCAGGGAAACATATCATGTGACATGCCATGACACCAATCAGCAAGCTCGGAGAGATTTCTTTACAAGGGTTTTCTGAATAATCTCAGTCAGCGGTTTGGTAACAGTGTTTGAGTAGATTTGTGAGAACATTCAAATGAGCTGAAGTTGTTTTGGGTGCGATTGGTGCAATCTAATTGTATTTTTTAATAGTCTTTATCTCCTGACCAAATAACAGACGGCAGAACATACAGACAGGAGAGGCTGCAAACACAAAATGCAATTTATTAAAAGCTGCTAAAACCTGGATCTCATCGAGTAATCAGGATTTATTTACAGAGCAGTGACATATTCTGCAGGACGTCAGGAAAGCGAAATAATAAGCCTATCCTGTGCCAGGCCCACTTTAACCTCAGATTGGCGCAGATCAGGAGGATAGATTGCACAGGCGTGAAGGAGTATGCGAGGACCATCTGTATAAAAAAGCAATAAGCCGGGAGGTCAAACTGCAAAAGTAAAAAGGTAAAAATCTCCACATAAAAGACAAAGTAGAAGAAGAGAAGTCTGGTCATTGCTGTTACTGCAGTTTGATGGGATTCCAGGTTGGAGATGCTCAGTGTCCCCATGGTGGTCTTCATTCTGCGAACGTGCAGCTTGAGGAAGGTGACCGTCCACAATGTACTGATCATTATGACCAGGAATGGGGGACAGTTATTAACAGCCACGATTGTATAGAGTGCAGCAGCAGATAGATTTTTCGTGGGTGTCGTGTCAGTGGAGAGAGATGTTGTATTTTTGAAGGATAGTTTGTCTCCTTCTCCAATGTAAGCCACAAAGATGACAAAGCCACCACACAGAGACACCACTTCTGCCACCAGTATGAGCCAGGGAACCAGAGCATCAATCTGCGTCTTAACCCGAGCCAGGAAACCCACAGAGAAATGGACGATTTTAATGAAGTGGTAGAAAGAGAGCGCGGCCGTCAGCCACGAGCAGGAGGTGACACTGAACAGCAACATGGAGTTGAGAACGAATGCATTGTAAGCCAAGGTGGAATGCTGGGTAATTACAGTGTTAGTCAGTAGAATGTTGTAGAAGGCGTGAGAAACGCTCAGAGCTAAAAGGATTTTATCATTACTGCTCACACCTTTATTTTTACCAAAACCAGGGAAAATAACAACCCAGATAAACAGACTGAGAAATAATCCCAGCAGAGCCTCCAGGGCTGAAACGCAAAGAGCGAACACCACGTAACCCGTCTCCATCACTAGATTTCCCAATGGGAAGGCAGCACTTTCACCTCGTCACCGTCAGGAATAACGTGCAGACAATCTGAGGCTCCTGCAGAGACGAGTCCAGTCCCTCTGCCGGCCCAGGTCACACAGCCGTCTCTTATGGGACCGGGTTTGGATAAATGCAAATCTGTCGGATCAGACACACAAACAGCCGACACTCTACATGCAAATTTAAACACATATCTCTCTGCAAACTCAGCATTTGTCAGCTTTATACCAAAAATGCCGCTTTACCTTAACATTAATTAACTTCACACCTCATGTCAAATAAATTATATATTATTTTTTTAAAAGTGCTTGGGAGTGAAGGGGTTAAACGATTACGGTGACTGGTCGTTGAATCAGAGTCATATTTTCTTGTGTGAGTGACATCATTATATGACTCTGTTTCACGGAGATGCATACCAGAAGAATTATGTGGCCCAGGGGACGTGGCCTCGCTCCCTCCCGTGCCAGCCGCCCCGGTATAGGATCGATCTTTTACTATTTAATCTTTCAGTTTAATAAATAATATATTACAGACGTTGGCTCCAGGACGCGTCGCGGTAACGAGAGGAATTAAAGCCATTTCTTCACCATTAAACATAATAAAATCACTCCAGTCCTGAGTTTCGGTGACGTAGACTGAGTTCAGTTTTATTTTCTTAGCATTTTCGGAGATCTAAGGAGGCCTTCAGGCTGGGGCTGGCATTGATCAGGAGACAGGACTGCACAGGAGTAAAGGAAGATCCTATGAGAAGATGTACATCGTACCAATATGAAGGTAAGTGACTGTATGTGAAGGAAAAGATAAAAACTTCCAAATAGAAGATGACATAGAAGAGGAGAAGTCCCGTCATGGTGGTCGCCACCCTTTGATATGATTCCAGGGACGATTTACTAAGTGTCCCCATGTTCCTCTTCATTCTGAAGACGTGCAGCCTGAGGAACCCGGCGATACAGAAAGTGGTGACCGTCATGACCAGGAATGGGAGACAGTTGAATAAAAATACAATATTGAGGACCTTCAGAAGGCTATTAAAGCTTCCAGACGTGGTGTGGATGTTACCAGTGGTCGATGTATTTGTGAAGGGACCGTGGGTTCCTGAATCAATAAACGCTGCAAGGATAAAAAATCCGCTGCACAGAGACACCACTTCTGCCACCAGTATGAGCCGAGGAACCAGAGACTCGATCTGCACCTTAACCCGAGCCAGGAAACCCCCAGTGAAATGGACTATTTTAATAAAGTGGTAGAAAGAGAGCGCGGCCGTCAGCCACGAGCAGGAGGTGATACCGTACATGGTCAAATAATCCAGAATATAAGCACCATAATGTGAAGACTGGATTAATAATAAATTAACAAATGTAATGCTGATGGTGAAATTGGAGACGCTCAGAGCCAGGATGATCCTCTTGTTGCTGCTCAACATGTGCAGGTCTTCAAAGAAAATAACAAACCAAATGGAGACACTGAGAAATGACCCCACGATGTTCTCAGACACTGAGATATAGGTGGTGATGGTAGACTCATCACCCATGATTAGCTCCTCCCTGGTAACGTCTCTCCTGGAAGTCCTCTACTGCTCTGGTAAAATGAGGGTTTTTGGGGACACAGAGAACTTTCTTCAGGAAATGCGTATATCCTGGTCACAAATCTCAAAAACGAGGACCCTTTCCCAATCAGAAATGTTCTCTCAGTCCTCCTGTCAGTCTCTCGGCTGTTTAAGGTCCACACGAAGTGGAAATAAAGTGCAGACAAACCGTGGCTCCTGCAGAGACGAGCCCAGTCCCTATGCCGGCCCGGGTCACACAGTCATCTCTTATGGGACCAGTTTTCGTTGAATGCAAATCTGTCAGATCAGTTTTACATCCGGCCGACACAATACATGCAAATTCACACACATAATATCTCTCTGCAAACTCAGCATTTCGACCTTTTAGTTGACGTTCAGGAATCCAGTGAAATATGTATTTACTCCAGGAAAGTCTCGGCTGTCACCGCGTCTGTCCCGGCTGGGCGCAATTTCATGTTAGGAAATCGTGAATTTGAATAGTAATAGAATAAACTTTTCATGTCTGAGACTCATTCCGCTGAGGTACGCAGAGTGCTATTAATCATTTAACCCCTTCCCTACCAAGCACTTTTTGTTGAAAAAGCTGTTATCATTTTTAAAACCTGGGACGCAAAGTTTATTATATATTGGATGAAATAGAATTTTTGCACAGAAATTGTTATTCTGAGATTGTGAAATGTAAATGTATGGTTTATCCTTTACAGAGATATCACTGGGATGAAAGGTTGTAAACTCTAGATGCCGTCCCTTATCTGGGACAATGTCACACAAGGTCTGCATTATCAGCATACAGGCAGAAATGGCCTTTGTGTCAGTAAATGTGTTGCAGACAGATAATACAATGGTGAGATCTCCTGCTTACACGGGTCTACATTATCAGCATACAGGCAGATGCAGTAAATGTGCTGCAGACAGATAATAAAATGGTGAGATCTCCTGCTTATGGGGAGTTGTAGTGATCAGAATGAGATTATTAGCAATGCAATATCTGTATGTGCCGCATAATGCCTGTGTATGGCAATTACAGCAACACCTTGTATCTGTATGTGCTGCATAATGCCTGTGTATGGCAATTACAGCAACACCTTGTATCTGTATGTGCCGCATAATGCCTGTTTATGGCAATTACAGCAACACCTTGTATCTGTATGTGCTGCATAATGCCTGTGTATGGCAATTACAGCAGCACCTTGTATCTGTATGTCTCGCATAATGTCTGTGTATGGCAATTACAGCAACACCTTGTATCTGCATGTCCCGCATAATGCCTGTGTATGGCAATTACAGCAACACCTTGTATCTGTATGTGCTGCATAATGCCTGTGTATGGCAATTACAGCAACACCTTGTATCTGTATGTGCTGCATAATGCCTGTGTATGGCAATTACAGCAACACCTTGTATCTGTATGTGCTGCATAATGCCTGTGTATGGCAATTACAGCAACACCTTGTATCTGTATGTGCTGCATAATGCCTGTGTATGGCAATTACAGCAACACCTTGTATCTGTATGTGCCGCATAATGCTTGTGTATGGCAATTACAGCAACACCTTGTATCTGTATGTGCCACATAATGCCTGTGTATGGCAATTACAGCAACACATTGTATCTGTATGTGCCGCATAATGCCTGTGTAGGGCAATTACAGCAACACCTTGTATCTGTATGTGCCGCATAATGCCTGTGTATGGCAATTACAGCAACACCTTGTATCTGTATGTGCCGCATAATGCTTGTGTATGGCAATTACAGCAACACCTTGTATCTGTATGTGCCGCATAATGCCTGTGTATGGCAATTACAGCAACACATTGTATCTGTATGTGCCGCATAATGCCTGTGTAGGGCAATTACAGCAACACCTTGTATCTGTACTGTACAGGGATTTACACTCATTATAACCCACTGAGGCTGGTGTCAGACGAGCGTAGTGTTCACGTCCGTGATTGCGCCTAAAAGTACGTCCATGATAGCATGAAAGTAAGTCCATTGGAGCCTGACACATGAAGTACGTCCGTACTGAACTGCGGACGCACAACAGCCGCGGCAAACGGACGCAGGTTAGGCAAGAACGTAATACTGCTAGAACGGACGTGCGGAGTGCGCTGCGTCCACACAACGTCTGCATAGCTTTGTGTGTGAGTGATGGAGCATGGTCAGACGGACTGCATTATACGTCCAGCATTTTTTGACGGACAGAATGTTTTTTCATTGTAATTTATTTTTCCCTCCTACATCCATCAAAAATAACTTCAGTGAAAAAACGGACTGTGTGACCACTACTGCGTCATCCGTACTGACGATGTCCGTACTGCACGGACGTACAGCCCGTAGAAATCACGCTCGTCTGACCCCAGCCTGAATCTTATCCCTGTACAGCAGCGACTGACCCCACAGCTCTCCCTGTGTTCTGCCAATTCCCTGGCTGCTGGAATGCTGCAGTAACGCTTATTACAGTGCAGGGGGCTGCTGCTTGCAGCTTGTATACAGTAATATAGAGGGACATAAGAGCGATAAAACAGTGGATTTTGTTCTCCAAAGGGGACGCACTAATCTTGCTTCAAAAAGGTCTGACAATTGAGTTTGAAATGCTAATGAGTGTTTTTCAATGTATTACAAAGCAAAATTTAGTTAAGTCTGTTTTAGCGGTGAAAGGGTTAATATGAAGATGAGCTCCTGAATGTCCTCATCTCTGTCTCAGATTGTGGTTATTTACAAAGTTGTGGAATTTTAGGAAAACAAAACACTAGTTGGCGCCAGGTCTCATATAACCTGGGGTTGGAATGGATCAGGAGGCCAGATTGCACAGTGCTGTAGGACGATGCCAGGACTAGCTGTATCTCCTGCCAATAAGGTGGGAGGTAAACATAAAGAAAGCTGAAGGTAAAGACATCTAAATAAAAGATCACATAAAACAGTAACAGTCCCGCCATTGCTGATGCTGCACACTGGTGGGTCTTCAGGTTGGAAGTCCCCATGTTCCTATTCATCCTGTGAACATGCAGCCTGAGGAACCGGACGGTACAGAATGTGGGGACCACCATCACCAAGAATGGGATACAGTTGAAAAACCCCCCAATACTGATGATTTTCAAAGTGACTGCATGGCCCCCAGACACCGTGATGTTGAATAAATGAATCAATGTGTTTGTGAAAGATCCTTCAGCTTCATTAATTGATAATGTCGCTATAATGAAGCCGCTGCTCACAGACACCACTTCTGCCACCAGTATGAGCCGGGGAACCAGAACATCAATCTGCGCCTTAACCCGAGCCAGGAAACCCCCAGTGAAATGGACTATTTTAATGAAATGGAAGAAGCACAGACAGGCCGTCAGCCACGAGCAGGAGGTCATACTGTACATGGTCAGAAGATGAAGTAGGAGATCAGTGATCAGGGAGTTTGAGTGCTGGACCCAAGGATTGCTGAAGTAGGAGATGCTGAGGAGGGCGTTGGAGATACTCAGGGTGAAGAGTATTTTAATGTTGCTGCTCATGTCATGCTTTTTAATGAAGTCCAGGAAAATGACAAGCCATATAAATACACTGAGGAGCATTCCAACACTGGTCTGAAGCATGGACAAGCTGGTGGAGACACTGATAGGCTGGTCATTCCCCATGCTTGAATTCCTCCCTGTGTCACTCTGAGATCCTGTCCATCTCCAGAAAAAATGATTAAATGTGAGCATGGAGAGGACCTCCCTCAGAAATGACTAGATCCTAGTCACAGGTTTCACCAGGAGAAATGTTCTCTTAGACCTCCTGTCAGTCTCTCGGCTGTGTAAGATCCACACGGAGTGGAAATAAAGTTCAGACAATCGGTGGCTCCTGCAGAGACGAGCCCAGTCCCTCTGCCGGTCCGGGTCACACAGCCGTCTCTTAAGGACTGGTTTTGGTTAAATGCAAATCTGTCAGATCAGACACACAAACGGCCGACACTCTACATGCAAACTCACACACAGGAGCAATAATGAGCAGTGGGAGTGTGTGGGGTTCAGGCACATGATAATGAATTCACTAAGGTGAATCTTTTTCCACCATTAGACCATAGTTGGATTTGGGTTGTGCTCTCCCTTTCTTGTTGTTAATCGGTTGCGTTGAGCGCTCGGAACCTGTTCAATGTTTTCTTAAGGCTGTGACTTCTCGTTGTTTGTCCTCCAGTCTGATACATTGAGTCTCTGGGCATAAACAGGATTATCTTTCACACAAACGTTACTGTTACCGCGGAGCCTCGAAGGTTCGCTTTCCTTCCTGCTCTCCCCCAGTCAGTTTTCTCTCCTTTTTACCCCAATTGGACAGTGATCAGTTATACCGGGAGCACCATCCCATTTCCATCCGATAGAGGAGTTTATCAGCATTGATTTCAGTTTTACTCAATACATTGCACTCATTCCTTTATTTCTTTGTGGTTGATAGAATAGAATCTTTATACAGACTGTACGTATAGACAATGTGCCCATTAAGCTGCGGACACTCCAGGGCACTGATTGCGCACGGTGCGTCCGTGGAAATGGATGCGATTGTGGTTAACATACTATCAGTTAGTTATGACGGACTTTGGGGAAAGAAATCTATATGCGGAGGCGTCTCTACGTCCGTTGTAACTTTTTTACGTCAATGCCATTTTGGCGTCCATTGCATCATGCGTTGCCTGTGCACGTGCTTCGTGTGTTGCTCTTCATTTGAAAAGCTACGATGGACAGCAAACAGACGGACACGGAAGGTGCTCTCATGTGACCACAGCCTGAAGAGGATCCTCTATGCCACCGTTTCTTGGGCTCCGGTGACTCTGTCCTCCTTGGCTTCGGCGGATTGCCTTGGCTGATATCGGGGTGGAGAGAATGACACACACAGACACAGGTTTAGGTTATCATCTCTATGTGTGTGATCTGTAATATCGTCATATAACTCACGCAGAGACAGGTTGTGGATGAATTACTTATCCTCTTTATTCACCGGTACAGAATCTGGATCTGCTCTCCCACTCAGGAAACTGACAACAACCTCTGACCCGGAAACACTATGGGCCCTGTTACATTCCTAACGCAAAAACGCTCGCGCAGCGCAGGATTTTTTGAGCACAGCATTATGCGTTAACGCGCAAAAATTAACGGTGGTATTACAATCCTCGCACATTTTTTCATCCGTCAAAAAATAACGTTCGTAAAACCGACGCGCAAAAAGCGTGCAAAGCACCGTTGCGCGCAGAAATCAGTGAGCGCAATGTCATTTTTGACGCGAGTCCGTCATTGTTTTACGCAAGTCCGTCATTTTTTTGCAGACTGCGCACAACAGACATACGTTTTGACGGAAGACAAGGTAGTGGCCGTCATTTTCGACAAATCTAGTAAAAAAACGTGCGCATCGACGCTCTCCGTTGTGAATCCGCAGTTTGATACGGTCAGGTTGCTACAATTTGCCGTTACCACCAGCTTTTCAAAGACGTTAAAATTCTGCTCGCAAACGCTGTCTGTTAAATATTGCGCTAAGATTGTAATACTGTGCGCGCACCAGCGCACAAACACATTTGCGCTCACAATGTTAAGTATAGGACGCGCACAATTCATTATGCTCGCGCAGGTCCATCTGTGTTAAACATAAACGCACATTTTTTGCGCAAACTTTGTAAAATGACGTTCAGCGCAAAGGGTTTTGCCCCTCGCGTTAACGCGTCTTTGCGCACACGCAAAATTGTGCGCGAGGAATGTAATCGGCCCTATGTACATTAACAGACAACAGGTAACACAAACAGCGATGCCCTTTAGTGGTAGATAAGTATAACACTCGTCTCAAGGACAAGCTCTGTGGGACTTTCCTCATAGTGTATACACATCCACCTCTCAATGCCGATAACGTTCACCTAAGGTCACTCTTGCGGAATTTTGGGTTTTGAATTAATAGATTTGATTTGAAAGGTTCTGATAGAATACATGTTACCTGTGTGATGATAAACCGTAAAACACAGACTGTATGGCTATATATATATACATTTAATACATGATTAGTGTGTAAATGTAAGAATATAATCAATGCATGTATTTTTGTTGCGCACCCTAAAGAAATGGGCACAAAATAAAAATGAAAATATATAATCAGCATTTTTTCCTGGTGTAGATTAAAACCACTCACCACTGGTTGTGGAGTGCAGAGGGTGACGTGATCTGTCGCCTCCTCTGACCATATGCAGAAGAACCCTGGGAACAAATAAACAGTTCCCAAAGTCCTTCCATGGCTCCGGCGCCATGTTTCGGCTGCGGGACAGACCAGGACACTCCTACACGCAGGACTAAAAACCACGGAAGGTTAAATCTGATCAGACATAGTGAACATAATGTCAAATGAATCAGAGCAGCAAATCATTTAGAGAATCTCCAGCTGAGGAAGCCATTGATGGCGAAACGCGTCCTGGTAGATATGATGATTTTCTTACAATAAATGTTTTTATTTTATTTTTGGTTGCTGCTTGCCTTTTTTGATCCTGAAAAAGAAAAGAAGGTTTGGGGAACCCCTGTATGATTCCCTATGCGAGTTATGACGAAGCCAATAGAGGCTCTTTGTTTGTAAGTGCAAATTTGGCTTTTCTTAATCATTAAGGTGATTTGTGATTTACCGCACCAAGAGGTGCTCCCTTTTTGCCTTGTTTATTTTCTGCAGTACCACTTTTTGTGACACCAAAGGAGCGGATTGAGGGGTTCATGGGCACCCAATACAAGTCCCTACCCGCTATATTCCTGGGAGCCGGTTGTGGGCTCCCCAGAATGTGAGTCAAATACAAAAGAAATTTCATTCCATTGGGTGTTGATGTACTGCGCAATTGTGGCCCTTTCTTTCTGCTTTTTCCTGCAGTGTGTGTCTTTTCATCTACACAACAGAGAAGATTCTCGCTTGAAGATAAGAACTGTCTGTGGACATACAGTGTGTCTCTCTTACTTTCTCATGGACCTTGGTCTTTTGAGCGCTATGTTGTAATCCTTTTTGCTGAATAATTTAGAGAAGCTAAAAAACCGACGGCAGTGTAATAGTGTGAAGATATTCACTGGTTCATTGTGATAAAGACAGAGAAGATGTAAAAGTCTTTAGTTTTCTGGAGGAGAGATGGATCCTGGTGGAGAGTGGCCGTTATCATAGATGCCTGGTCTCGCTGCCGTCGTGGTAAAATTGCATTACTTCCTCAAATTTCCGAGCCAAGCCTTCCTCATGTTCCTTCTCTGTTTCTGAGATGAGGATCAGGTCTCCAGCATACGTTCCAATGAGTGGCTGGTTCTCCAGGATCCTTTCCTTCTCATCCAGGCTGCTGTCATCCAAGTCATCGATCACCACAAGGACGTTGTCCCTCCCTGCACAGAAAGTCACGGGAATATATCAATATACACATTGTATCATCTAATTCTATCAAGGCTTCCATCATCTGACTCTTACCAAGCTTCAGTGACATCATCTCCAGCTCACGGTCGTACAGAGAACCCGTCACGTCTGTGATATTGACTCTGCCTCTGTTCTTGGTGTGATACAATATTCCATACGTGCACACAGAGAGGTTATCCATGAATTGCCGCATTCCATTGTTTAAAATGTAAAAGGATCCAACGTCTTGAATCTCATCGTGAAAATGATCTGATCTGAGCACCGTCTGCAGCCAATCGTAATCACTCTCTGCAGATCTAGAGAAGATCCCAACGATATGAGGTGACCTCTTAGTCTGTCCCTGGAAACAGAAAACAACGTGTCATCCTCTGATACTAGAGTGGGCTTTATGTAACAGGAAAGACAAGTTCAGGCTGACGGGGGCTTTTATTTCCTCCCAAATGAAGAGATCAGAGATTTTATAGACAACAGGGCATCGCTTGCGGACATTCAATCCAGAGATTTCACTTGGACACTTCAATTAATTACTGAACTAAATACATAGAGATAGAAGAAGCAGGACAATTCACAAACCATGTGATCAATGCAGTGGGATAAGCCTAGACTATGTGGTCAGCCAGACAAGGCGTCTTAGTGCTGCAATCAGTGCTTTTTACTAGCAACAAAGGTGGCAATACTCACGCTGAAGAATCAGAAAGGGCCAGGCAGCGAGCGGCCTACAGGTAGAGAGCAGCCAGTGTATAGTCAATGAAAAGAGGACACAAGCTGACGTGTAATCAATGAAAAGAGGACACAAGCTGACGTATAATGAATGAAAAGAGGACACAAGCTGACGTGTAGTCAATGAAAAGAGGACACAAGCTGACGTGTAATCAATGAAAAGAGGACACAAGCTGACGTATAATGAATGAAAAGAGGACACAAGCTGACGTGTAGTCAATGAAAAGAGGACACAAGCTGAAGTGTAGTCAATGAAAAGAGGACACAAGCTGACGTGTAGTCAATGAAAAAAGGACACAAGCTGACGTGTAGTCAATGAAAAGAGGACACAAGCTGACGTGTAGTCAATGAAAAGAGGACACAAGCTGACGTATAATCAATGAAAAGAGGACACAAGCTGACGTGTAGTCAATGAAAAGAGGACACAAGCTGACGTGTAGTCAATGAAAAAAGGACACAAGCTGACGTGTAATCAATGAAAAGAGGACACAAGCTGACGTGTAGCCAATGAAAAGAGGACACAAGCTGATGTGTAATCAATGAAAAGAGGACACAAGCTGACGTGTAATCAATGAAAAGAGGACACAAGCTGACGTGTAGTCAATGAAAAGAGGACACAAGCTGACGTGTAGTCAATGAAAAGAGGACACAAGCTGACGTGTAATCAATGAAAAGAGGACACAAGCTGAAGTGTAGTCAATGAAAGAGGACACAAGCTGACGTGTAATCAATGAAAAGAGGACACAAGCTGACGTGTAGTCAATGAAAAGAGGACACAAGCTAATGTGTAATCAATGAAAAGAGGACACAAGCTGACGTGTAATCAATAAAAAGAGGACACAAGCTGAAGTGTAGTCAATGAAAAGAGGACACAAGCTGACGTGTAATCAATGAAAAGAGGACACAAGCTGACGTGTAATCAATGAAAAGAGGACACAAGCTGACGTGTAATCAATGAAAAGAGGACACAAGCTGACGTGTAGTCAATGAAAAGAGGTCACAAGCTGACGTGTAGTCAATGAAAAGAGGACACAAGCTGACGTGTAATCAATGAAAAGAGGACACAAGCTGACGTGTAATCAATGAAAAGAGGACACAAGCTGACGTGTAGTTACTGAAAAGAGGACACAAGCTGACGTGTAGTCAATGAAAAGAGGACACAAGCTGACGTGTAGTCAATGAAAAGAGGACACAAGCTGATGTGTAGTCAATGAAAAGAGGACACAAGCTGACGTGTAGTCAATGAAAAGAGGACACAAGCTGACGTGTAATCAATGAAAAGAGGACACAAGCTGACGTGTAATCAATGAAAAGAGGACACAAGCTGACGTGTAATCAATGAAAAGAGGACACAAGCTGACTTGTAGTCAATGAAAAGAGGACACAAGCTGACGTGTAGTCAATGAAAAGAGGACACAAGCTGACGTGTAATCAATGAAAAGAGGACACAAGCTGACATGTAGTCAATGAAAAGAGGACACAAGCTGATGTGTAGTCAATGAAAAGAGGACACAAGCTGACATGTAGTCAATGAAAAGAGGACACAAGCTGACGTGTAGTCAATGAAAAGAGGACACAAGCTGACGTGTAATCAATGAAAAGAGGACACAAGCTGACGTGTAATCAATGAAAAGAGGACACAAGCTGACGTGTAATCAATGAAAAGAGGACACAAGCTGACGTGTAATCAATGAAAAGAGGACACAAGCTGATGTGTAATCAATGAAAAGAGGACACAAGCTGACGTGTAGTCAATGAAAAGAGGACACAAGCTGACGTGTAATCAATGAAAAGAGGACACAAGCTGACGTGTAATCAATGAAAAGAGGACACAAGCTGACTTGTAGTCAATGAAAAGAGGACACAAGCTGACTTGTAGTCAATGAAAAGAGGACACAAGCTGACTTGTAGTCAATGAAAAGAGGACACAAGCTGACGTGTAGTCAATGAAAAGAGGACACAAGCTGACGTGTAGTCAATGAAAAGAGGACACAAGCTGACGTGTAGTTACTGAAAAGAGGACACAAGCTGACGTGTAATCAATGAAAAGAGGACACAAGCTGACGTGTAATCAATGAAAAGAGGACACAAGCTGACGTGTAGTCAATGAAAAGAGGACACAAGCTGACGTGTAGTCAATGAAAAGAGGACACAAGCTGACGTGTAATCAATGAAAAGAGGACACAAGCTGACGTGTAATCAATGAAAAGAGGATACAAGCTGACGTGTAGTCAATGAAAAGAGGACACAAGCTGACGTGTAGTCAATGGATAAAGGGTGCTGATGTGCAGGCAGAGGCGTATCTACTAAAAACGTCCCCTATGGCAAGCAATGAAGTTTCGACCCTGTCTAAACATCTGACAAATTAAGGTGCCAGACACACACACACACACACACACCACACACACACACGCCCCAATATTAAGGAAAATGTGTGAAGTGAAATTGAGAGCAGTAAACAAGGGTGTGACAAGAGTCACTCTGGACTAGGGGTACCTGGACTTGGCATTACTGCTGGGAGATGTGGGTTCGGGGGGGGGTCTGATAAGTCATTTTATTCTTCAGCACTTCCCTATGTCCAGGTCACCCTGTGTCTGTAAGGATACAGGCTGTCTGTGTTATATGTGAATATTGTAATCGTTAATATGGTTATTGTCTATGCTTATCTGTTACGTTTATTATAGCTGATAGGATTAGCACTGCAGCCCTCTTCAGCACCCCTCCCCCCTTGTACATAATATGTTTACATCTTTGATAGAAGTTTGTATCAGGCTATTGTCTACTTGTGTAACTTTTTATCTGTTATCTAATGTATTTACACAGTCTAATGTTCAGCCTGTGATTACATGACACCCTATTCTTTCATGTCTGGACATGTTCTGTTCACTTGAAGAGGAGGGAGGGAGTGCAGGGTACCATTTTCAATTGGTCTCCAGGTCCCTCCTGGCACTTTATATTCCGCTCATATGATTCATTAAACACTTCGGCCACTATTACAATCCCCGCGCTAAAATGGGGGCGGTAGGGAGGAAAAACTGCGCCCGCAGTTTTCTCCCTACCACCCCCGTTTTAATGGTGGATTACAATGCAGGCGCAAACAATGCTTACTGCATTGTTTGCGCCCGCTATATCCCGGGATGCGCGCGGCAGCGCTAAGCGCAGCCACGCGCATCTACTCAAGTGGAGTCCATAGGACTCCATTGAAACAGACGCCGGCGGTCACATGACCAGCTGGATCTCGCCTCACGAGACTTTTTCCCCCAGTCTTTCCCTGCTCCCGCCAGCCGGAGGATGCGATTGGAGCCGCGGTCCTTGCCGTGGGACAGAGGGTGAGTATACGATCTGTTTTTTTATTTTTACAGCTGGTGTTAATGGATTGTGCAGAAGTGGAATCCGTTAACACCAAGTCCCGGCTCTGGTTAGCTTTGCATTGACCAGAGCCAGACGTTAATCAGTGCTGGAACATTGTAATACCAGCGCTAATTAACACTTTGCGCTCCCCATGTTAAACATAGGGAGCACAAAGTACAGTGACCTCGCGCAGAGGAGCACAAGGTACCCAACGCAAACGGGGTTTTTAACCCGTTTATGTTCGGATTGTAATATGCGGTAAATACCGCAGCAAACGTTAATGCTCATGCATGTGAGCATTAACGTTTGCATTAGGACTGTAATAGAGCCCTTCCTGTCTGTCTTACCCCAAGATCTGCGTGCTGCCTCATTTCTGGGGATGCTATCACCGCACTTTCAGTGTACCCGTCCTTAAGCTTCGTCTAAGGCCTGGGGAAAGGCCTGAAAGACTGGTGGTGGGAGAACAGAGGTCCGGCAAGTAAGTGGCATTAACAGATGTGATCTAGTTTGAATACGGAGATCTGTTACAAAGGGGTTAAAGATTCTTTGGCAATCTTCCCTGCTCTCGCCCTCAGCCCTTACCCCACTCACAGATGGGATTGGGATCAGATCTCAGCCCAGCAGTAAATCACTTTTGCTGTCCCTTGTGGAGATGCTCTTTCTCCTTGTAGAGGCATCACAGCATCTCAAGAGACAGTCAGGGTTATTCAGAGAGAGGTGAAAAGCAGGAGAATGGCTGGAGAATGAAAAATTCTAGGTCAAAATAGCCGATTTGGAAAGTGAGTTGAAAGGGAGAATTTTTCTGGTTTGGCTATTTTGACCTAGAATTTTCCATTCTCCAGTCATTCTCCTGCTTTTCACCGCTCTCTGAATAACCCTGATAGTCCCTTCACTCCTCTCCCCATAAGACTAGGGTTGGATTTACATCTCAGGATTCTGTAGGCCCAGAAATCTGAAGTGTCTCCCCCAAAAAGTAAAAAAAGTTCCAAAAATAGAGGAAATACTTTATAATATTTGTTTTGGGGGAAACAAAAAAATAAACATTTAAAAATAATTGAAAAGCAGTTTCTGGCTGTGCTTCATCAGAAGAAGAGGCAGAATCTGTTACCTTAACATGAAGCAAAAATGGAGCAGAATGTCAGGGCTAGGTTAAGCCTAAAACAAACACAAATGGTAACCTAACCCTAATTTCTAACCCTTAATATGGAAAATGATGCTCAATTTCTGCTCAGAGGAACCAAAATCCTGGGCATCAAAATTTGGCCATGGCCGAGGGGATTTTTCAAGACGTGACTTTTTTACAACTTCATTTTTCAAAGCGGCTTTATTTACAACAATGTTTCAATAGGATATCAAAGCTTTAAAAAATAAGCTGTTGGCGTGGGACATGAAGTGCAGCATCACTGATTAGTAAACTGTGTTTACTTCATAATTGAAAAGTGAACAATAATGCTGTATTAGTAAAAAAAAGATTATATATATATTTAAATCAACCTGGTCATCTTTGGTCTCTTTGCAAAGACCATACTCTGGCCTTTACAATGATACCTTAAATCTCCCTCTAGCCAATAGGGTTCCTGAGATACAGGGGTCTAAAAGATTGTAAGTTTTTTTTATCTCAAAAGCAAGGTGCCGCCCCCCCCCCCCCCCGTAGCAGACGCCTGAGGCACATGCCTACTTTCCACAATTATAAATCCAGCCTGGGCAGAGATCAGTGGCATTGCTAGGGTTAGTTTCACCTGGTGCTATAACTCATGATGTAACCTTGCAAAGAACCTCTTCCAGTACAAAACCATATAGAATGCACAGCAATAAATCTCGCGGTAATGTGCAGTGTGTATGAGCGTATCACAGAGCTCCTCAGCAATAAAACTCACTGTAATGTGCAGTGTGTATGAGCATATTACAGAGCTCCTCAGCAATAAAACTCACAGTAATGTGCGGTGTGTATGAGCATGTCACAAAGCTCCACAGCAATAAAACTCACAGTAATGTGCAGTGTGTATGAGAATATCACAGAGCTCCTCAGCAATAAAATTCACAGTAATGTGCAGTGTGTATGAGCATATCACAGAACTCCATAGAAATAAAATTCACAGAAATGTGCGGTGTGTATGAGCGTATCACAGAGCTCCACAGCAATAAAATGCACAGAAATGTGCGGTGTGTATGAGCGTATCACAGAGCTCCACAGCAATAAAACTCACAGTAATGTACGGTGTGTATGAGCGTATCACAGAGCTCCACAGCAATAAAACTCACAGTAATGTGCGTGTGTATGAGCATATCACAGAGCTCCACAGCCATAAAACTCACAGTAATGTTTTTATTCTGCAACAGACCTTTTCATAATTTTTTCAAAGGCCCTTTTTATTATTTGAGCACATTGTTACTACATTTAGGTCCCGTTCACACCTAGACGCTTTAAAGCACATAAACGGGGAAATCCCATTGTTTTCAATGGGACCCGTTCACACCTGGGCGTTTTAAAGCGCGCAGGAGCATGCTTTAAAACATCCTGCGCCCAAAGAAGTCCGGGAGCTTCTTTTTGGGCATACAGCAGCGCGTTCGCGGCCATAGACATAGCTGCGATCGCGCTGAAATGCTCGTTTGCGCGTTTTTTCGTATGCCCGAATGCGCGTAAAAAAACCGCGCGCAATGCACATCGCAGCGCTACGCCCAAGTGTGAACCCAGCCTTATACTGATTTTTACTCCTAGTAGGATTGTTTTTTTTCTTTTGCAGTTCGGCGGAATTCGCCAATGCCGATTTGGCGGTTATCGGTGCAATTCAGCGTTTTTTTGCCAGCGTTAAATAACTGCCTCAGCGACTCCATTTTTGGAAAAATACATTGACCTTTCATGAAATAGTGAATTCACCATATATTCGGCGAAATAGACCGAACCTCAAAGCACCGCTTTGTTAATAGACCCTTAAGTCAGCAAGGGTTTTGTGTGTGTGTGTGTGTGTGTGTGTGTGCGTGACGTAGAAGTTGTGTTACCTTTAGGTCACCTAACCCTAACACCCTAAGCCTAACACCCCAACCCTCTAACACTAACCCTACTCTCTAACCCTAACCCCCTAACCTAACTTCCTAACCCTAACACCCCAACCTTCTAACACTAACCCTACTCTCTAACCCTAACTCCCTAACCCTAACTCTAACACCCTAACCCTCTAACACTAACGCTACTCTCTAACCCTAACTCCCTAAGCCTAACCCTAACACCCTAACCCTCTAACACTAACCCTACTCTCTAACCCTAACTCCCTAAGCCTAACCCTAACACCCTAACCCTCTAACACTAACCCTAACACCCCAACCTTCTAACACTAACCCTACTCTCTAACCCTAACTCCCTAAGCCTAACCCTAACACCCCAACCCTCTAACACTAACCCTACTCTCTAACCCTAACTCCCTAACCCTAACACCCCAACCCTCTAACACTAACGCTACTCTCTAACCCTAACTCCCTAAGCCTAACCCTAACACCCCAACCTTCTAACACTAACCCTACTCTCTAACCCTAACTCCCTAAGCCTAACCCTAACACCCTAACCCTCTAACACTAACCCTAACACCCTAACCCTCTAACACTAACCCTAACACCCCAACCTTCTAACACTAACCCTACTCTCTAACCCTAACTCCCTAACCCTAACATCCTAACCCTCTAACACTAACCCTACTCTCTAACCCTAACTCCATAAGCCTAACCCTAACACCCTAACCTCTAACACTAACCCTAACTCCCTAAGCCTAACCCTAACACCCCAACCTTCTAACACTAACCCTACTCTCTAACCCTAACTCCCTAAGCCTAACCCTAACACCCTAACCCTCTAACACTAACCCGACTCTCTACCCCTAACTCCCTAAGCCTAACCCTAACACCCCAACCCTCTAACACTAACCCTACTCTCTAACCCTAACTCCCTAACCCTAACACCCCAACCCTCTAACACTAACGCTACTCTCTAACCCTAACTCCCTAAGCCTAACCCTAACACCCCAACCTTCTAACACTAACCCTACTCTCTAACCCTAACTCCCTAAGCCTAACCCTAACACCCTAACCCTCTAACACTAACCCTAACACCCTAACCCTCTAACACTAACCCTAACACCCCAACCTTCTAACACTAACCCTACTCTCTAACCCTAACTCCCTAACCCTAACATCCTAACCCTCTAACACTAACCCTACTCTCTAACCCTAACTCCATAAGCCTAACCCTAACACCCTAACCTCTAACACTAACCCTAACTCCCTAAGCCTAACCCTAACACCCCAACCTTCTAACACTAACCCTACTCTCTAACCCTAACTCCCTAAGCCTAACCCTAACACCCTAACCCTCTAACAGTAACCCTAACACCCCAACCCTCTAAGCCTAACCCAACCACCCCAACCCTAACACTAACGCTACTCTCTAAGCCTAACTCCCTAAGCCTAACCCTAACCCCTAACCCTAACTTTAGTCTCTAACCCTAACCCCCTTAGCCTAACACCCTAACTCTTAGGCTTAGGGAGTTGGGGTTAGAGAGTAGGGTTAGAGAGTATGGTTAGTGTTTGAGGGTTGAGGTGTTAGGCTTAGGGAGTTAGGGTTAGAGAGTAGGGTTAGTTTTAGAGGGTTGAGGTGTTAGGGTTAGCCGCTGGGATTTTTGATGCCTGGAGTTGTCTGTTGTCTGGAACTTGGTATGTTCGGCACTTGTTCTGTCTGGAAGTTGGCCGTTGGGATGTTGGCAGGGAACCTGGTTGTAGGGATTTTGTCCTGCACCCCATACCTAGTAACGTCGCATGTTGCTCTATGGAGGCTTTTTCTGTGCTCTCTTTTATCGAGGAATTTAGTTAATTAATTTACAACGTATTTTACCAGGAAGGATACATTGGGATTGAGGATATGCGTCAGTGTTGGACAGTGCTGCCCTATAAGACGTCACAGAAAGCTTTACAGGCTCCGGATGATGTGAGTGTTAAGTTTCTCAATTTTACGAAGCTATTTGACTTCTATATACTGTGCTGCACTATTATTTGCCCCTTTTCTTTTTTAATATCTGTGTATACCAGCAGCACCATGTTGGCCTCCTGAGTTTATTGGAATCATTACCTCCTTGCATGGGACCTGCATGATGATTATAAACATATAACGCACGTGTAATATTGTCTGCAATGTTTTTGCACTTTTGGAAACGTTATTCTTTGTGTGCCGTGTATATATGTTGTTGTTTATATATCGTATAGTCACAGGTTACTCACCGCACATCTTGATGTCTGAAGACTTTCTACTTTTTCTGACTTTCTTGCAATATGAGCCGAGAGCATGTCTGAGAGAAAAAAGAAATCCATGGTTTCCATGAGCCGTAACATTAACATATGGTGTAAACAAGGATCTAATAGCTGTATGAAGTATGTGAAACTGTGCATATATTAGCTCTTTAGCTGCTGAGCCATTTTACCCCTGTGTGCTTCACCTCATTTTGGCCATTTTTTATCATCATGTATAAACCCTATTATAAGTCATGTTTTATTGCAGAACCCACAGTCATTATATAAGATTTTTCAGCAGAATCAGAAAAAAACAACAACAAATGTCAAAAGAGTGTAATTTTTTTTATTTAGAATTACAACATGTACATTTTTTGTTCCTGTGCCTCTTTGTTGTATAGTGGAACACTGTGTTTCATGAATAAAATGACTATAAAAGGCTCAGTATGGAATTTACATTTATTTTGAAACTACACACAACTCCTAGGGCCATAATATGCTCATCACGCTAAAACGTGGCGTTAAGGTGGATAATGTGCGCCTGCAGGTTTCTCCTTAGCATTCCCGTTTTAGTGTGATATTACGGTGCAGGCGCTAATCCAGCAGCCTCCCTGTAACCCAGCGCTAAACCTCGGGATGCTTGTGTCAGTGCTAAGCGTCGCTGCGAGCTTCCTCTCCATGGACTCCATAGGACTCCATTGAGGCTTCCACTGCCGGTCATGTGACCTGCAGGATCTCGTCTCGTGTGATCCGGCAGGCCGGCGGAGTGATTTGCAGAGGGAGACTGGGGGGATGTTTTTCCCCCCAGTCTCTCTCTGCTCTCGGCGGCCTGAAGAGGCGGTTGGAGCCACCGTTCTCACCGCGGGATGGAAGAGGAGTATGTGATTTTTTGCTGACGGATTCCCGCAGAAGCCGCATCACTGAGCACCAGCTCCAGGCTGTGAGTAACTTTTCAGTAACCGCAGCCGGACGGTAATTAGCGCTAGGACTTTGTAATCCAGCGCTGATTAACACTTTGCGCTCCTCATGTTAAGTATAGGGAGCACAAAGTACAGTAACCTCGCGCTGAAAAGCACAAGATACCAAACGCTAACGGGTTTTTTGACCCGTTAGCGTTTGGATTGTAATATCATGAGCCCGCGTTAGGGCCACCAGCGCTAAAGTTAACGCTCACACAGGTGACACTAATGCTAGCGATAGGACTGTAATATGGCCCCTAAACAATAGAGGGCAGTATTACAAAGCTGGTGCTAACGTAACCAGAGCCATTGTAGTCTATGGAGTTGGGGTTGTTATTAGATTTCATCTTATCCCCTGTTGCAAACCTCCTCCGTCTATATCACAAGCATCCTCAGACACGAACACAAACCCCACATCAAACAGATGTGAGTCACCCTGGATAGAGTTAAGAGCTGCAAACTATACCTGTGGCTCGGCTGTTACGGGAAGCTTCTGTAAATGAACGCTTCCTGTACTTTGTATTCTTTGTGTAGGAAGCAGCCAGAGAATAAGGAGAGATATGAATACGGGCTCAGAAACCCTGGATTTAAGTGATTTTGCTTTAACACTTTAAAAGAAAAATACATTTAAAAGTCCCATACTCGCCTCTGGTCCTACGATGCAGAGGACATGGTGTGATCTGCCACCCCCTCTTACCGATGGCAGGAAGAGACTGGTAACACATACTCCCCAGTGTCTTCCTGCCTCAGGCTTTGATTTTTCTGTACAAAAGCATTTAATTAAACCATTGATATAAAAACCAAATAAACAGAGCTCCTCGTAAACGTACATACACGATGTGTAAAACAATATAATCATTTTACACTTTGATGACCTCGAAGGAGACATACAGGGTGTCACGACCCACTACGTGCGCTGCTGCGCAAAGACGCCGGGTTAAGCCGCTCACTATCTGTCTATCCTAGACCCAGATAATCACGCGCACTTCTCTACCCGTCCCGGCCGCACTTTCTCTTACAGCAGACACGTAGAGCGCGATATACTGATCCGAGGATTGCAACGCAGTACAAATCTTCTCCTGAAGCGCATAATAACTACGTCTCTCACAATCCTGGAGCTCACTTTCTTATTCTATTAGTAACGCTGCCACCAGTCCTCACGGACACTACGCGCGTCGCAACAGGAGACGCAGGGCTTAGCAGCCGCACTATCCTGGACTTGGACAGTGACTACAGATCCCACAATTCCCTGCCGTTTCCTGACAACCGCAACACGCAATTTCTTATATATAACCGAGCTTAAGGCAAATAGCAATACTCCCAATCTCTTAGTTAGCGTGGATTTCATCAGCCAAAACTTAAATATTTTTCTGTTTATTTATGATAGAAGAATCACAGTGCTTGGATACATAAAGAATTATAACTAGAATCAATCAATTACTTATACAATACACAGCAAAATATAAAGAAAAAGGTGTTAATCACAGAGCCTTACTTACGATGGAATAATCAGTAGCTAGCATCGGTGCCTCCTGGGGCCTGGAGGTAGGAGGTAGGAAACTGGACCGATCAGTCCTCTTTAGAAGGTGCCCCAAGTGATCAGCCCTGAGCCATGCTTGATTCAGAATATATATAGGGCTGCCTTTTTCTACGTCCAGCCTCCTAACTGGCAGAGCCTTTGCCTACAATTCCCAGAGTGCCCATCTCTGGAGCATGCCCAGTGCACTTCGTCGTTAATCTTTAATTGCCTAAAGGCATCCCTCTTCCCTCCAGACCCCCCTTAGAGATCAAGGATGTGCTTCCTGTCTTTGAAGATAGGGTCCAACTCGCTTGGGGCCGACCTGGCTGCCAAGGTGTGGATTTTCTATGTTAGTGTACAAAGAAATTCCCTTTTTACAGCTACGTGTTATATCCTCCCCCCAAGGGAGAAAGCTAAACATTTTGATTACATTTCAGCTGTGGACACAGGGATACACTTACCAAATGGTCAGACACAAATATGAATATAACTCTATATGGAGGAGAGGAGATATGTATGAACCGGCAGATAGACACATATATACAGGCAGACCCTTATATAGATAGAAATACAGGTCTAATCTGCCACACAGGGTTATTCAGAGAGCGGTGAAAAGCAGGAGAATGACTGGAGAATGAAAAATTCTAGGTCAAAATAGCCAAACCAGAAAAATTCTCCCTTTCATCTCACTTTCCAAATCGGGTATTTTGACCTAGAATTTTTCATTCTCCAGTCATTCTCCTGCTTTTCACGCTCTCTGAATAACCCTGAGTGTCTGAGTGTGATCAGGAAGCATTATTTTACTGATAGGGTGGTGGATACATGGAACAGTCTTCCAGTAGAAGTGGTAGAGACCAAAACAGTAATTGAATTTAAGCAAGCATGGGATAGGCATAAGGCTATCCTAAACAAAAGATAAATCCAGGTAAAGTATCCATGTAATTGGGCAGACTAGATGGGCCGAAAGGTTCTTATCTGCCGACATTTTTCTATGTTTCTATGTTTCTATGTGATGTGAAGGACACGTTACCTCTGTCATGTATTGTGGCTTCCAGGGTGGAGAATTGTTGCTGAACCCTTTCTCTTTGCCTTTTATTACAAATCTGACAGAATTCCACGTAGCTCTTCTTCTCCTTTTCACTGACTGAGTAAACATGGCTAATCTCCACACGAAACAGCAGCTTCTGGATTTCCACCAGATCGGGGTCATCATCCTCAAAACCTTCAAGCACCACAAGCACGTTCTTTGTTCCTGCACAAAACGACACAAGTCCAGCTTAAAATTCAGTATTAATGTAAGAAACCCTTAAAAAAACCTAAAACCACCAGCTTTCTGGCCAGACACTCTGAGAGGCCAAGAACAACCTCTCCTAAAGCCACTGCTCAACTGGACATCACAGAGGCGCTCATAATGTGCAGAAAATGCCTGAAAAGTAAGGGTTAACAAATGCAGCAGCATCTGAACCAATACCAGGCCAGAAGAAAAAGATCCCACTGAATCATTAAAGAATTAGATCTACACAATCACAACATGGATAATTATCAGCCGTGAGCCGAGAAAATCGATTCCATTTCACATTCGTATAAACCATGTGCTGCAGGACAGGACTCGTTCTGCTTCTGGCTCCTTCTCAGATCAGGGCATAGAGTCTGACTGTGACTTTTCTTGGGGAAGATGGGAAACGTGAGCAGTAGACATGTGCATTCGTTTTAGTACTAAAACGATTTAGTCCGAATTTTAGGATAATTTAGTTTTCGTATGACTCAAGAGATACGAAACTGCTCAGCACAAAAAATGAAAGAAACTAAAATAATATCCACTACATTTTAGTTTCAGTCCTTTTTGTGATATTACATTGAGGAGTGAAGGAGACCAGCAATGAAGAGAGCAACATCCAAAGTTCTGCACCCTCCACATGCCAATGCAGTAGGATGTTCTATACAGAGAGGGGCATTAATTAATGCAGGAGGATGTTCTATACATTATACAGAGAGGGGTATTAATGCAGGAGGATGTTATATACATTATACAGAGAAAGGTATAAATTGAGGAGGATGTTCTATATAGAGAGGGACATTAATAAATTCAGGAGGATGTTCTATACATTATACAGAGAGGGGTATTAATTAATGCAGGTGGATGTTGTATACATTATACAGAGAGGGGTATTAATTAATGCAGGAGGATGTTATCTACAGTATACAGAGAGGGGTATTAATTAATTCAGGTTAATGTTGTATACATTATACAGAGAGGGGTATTAATTAATGCAGGAGGATGTTCTAAACATTATACAGAGAGGAGCCTTTTTTTTTAGCCCTTTAAATCCAGTGGCTGTGAGCGCTGAGATTGGCTGCTTGTTATATTATCTCTCAGTAAAATGTATCAGGCTCAGCTGTTACAGTAACTGACTGTAACAGCGCTCAGAGTTTCAGTAAAACAAGGAAATAATATTGTTCTAACCTCATATATAAAAATATTATTTACTAGTTTTACTGAAACTCTGAGCGCTGTGATGAGCAGCAGTCAGTTACTGTAACAGCTTTGCCTGACACGGGACAGTATTACAATGTTGGTGCTAACTTAATCAGAGCTGTTGTAAACTGAAAACCTCCATAGGCTATAATAGCTCTGGGAAGTTTACAACAGCTCTGGTTATGTTGGCACCAACTATGTAATATGGCCCACATTGTGCTGAGAGTGAGAGATACTGTAACAAGCAGCGATCTCAGCCCTCTGAGGAGCCACTACAATAGTAATTGTATCCACTGGTTTTCGGATGAATGAAATTAGTTTACATACTAAAGAACTGAAAACAAATTTCTTTAGCAACTAAATAAATTGCATTTTAGGACTAATCCATTAGTTCAAAACGAAATTTTGTGCTGTGCGCATGTCTAGTGAGCAGGTGGTGAGTGACTGAGTAACACGGGGAATCACGCAGCCCATATTTTATGTTGAGCACACCTGTTTCATAGGCAATGCAATACTACCTAGTGACAAAAAGAGAGTTTTGTGAGGGTCCTGAGAACGGGCATCAGCACTTGTGGCTGCTCTACGGTGGGGGCTCACAGGGTTTTAGCTCGATAATGCCATTACAGGGATGAATGCTCCATATGCAAATCAGCTGCTCTCACCCAGAAAGGGTGGCCAGTAATGATTGCCAAGGACGTCATCCCTGCACAAGAGGTACAGCAACCCCCGACAATCATTTCAGCCTTGTTAGGCCTCGTCAGAAGGGGATAGTTGACACCCCTCTAGGCACATCAAGCAAGGGGTCCATGTTTGGATTACCTTGTAAATTTATAGTGAGAAAAAGAGATTTTTGTGAGGGTCTTGAGAACAAGCAACGGCACTAATGACCTGCTTTGCAGTGGGGCCTGCTCTACGGTGGGTTCCCGCTCAGACCTCACAAGGTTTTAGCTTAATTGTGCCATTACAGGGACAACTTGGCATTTCAGTATTGGCTGCCCTTCCTGGGTGATTGCATCGGACTTGCATATGGCGCAGTTGTTCCTGTAATGGCACGATTGAGCTAAAGCCATGTGAGACCTGAGCGGGCCCCACCGTAGAGCAGGCCACTAGTGCTGTTGCTCATTCTCAGGACCCTCACAAATCCCGATTTTCACTATAAGTTTACAGGGTCATCCAGACGCGGACCCCTTGCTTGATGTGCCTAGAGGGGTGTCAGCTATACCCTCCTGACGAGGCCTAACAAGGCCGAAACGATAGTCAGGGGTTGCTGCATCTCTAGTGCAGGGATGACGTCAGTACTGGCCGCCCTTTCTGGGTGAGATAAGGCTGATTTGCAAATGGAGCAGATGTCCCTGTAATGGCACAATCAAGCTAAAACCTTGTGAGACCTGAGCGGGCCACACCGTGGAGCAGGCCACTATTGCTGTTACTCATTCTCAGGACCCTCACTAAACCCTTTTTTTCTCACAATGCAATACTACCTAGCTAATAAAACCACACTGAATGTTCATGGCTTGCCATAAAGTAAAAACCTGATTGTCTCTTACCGAAGTGTAAGGCCTGTTTCAGGTCACTGATCTTGGTGACATGAATGATGAAGAACGAGCATTTTCTGACGTCCTTCTTGCTCCTATGTGTTTTGTCAGATAAGTCGATGTGTCTGTACGTCATTAAATCCCCCTCGGTGTGCACCTCATTCAGTAATGCCTGGAGCCACAGATATGCTGACAGTGACACTATTCCAATGGACGGCTGTGTCTTCTTCTGAAACAACTAAAGTTAGAAATAATTTATCAGCGTGAAATAAACACTGCCAGGGGTGGACTGACAGCTCTTGGGGCCTCAGGCAGTAGGAGATCATGGGCCCTCCTCCCATTGTGCCTGCCAACATACAAGAACCACCCATATACAGTATACAGGGCCAGATCTACATGTCAGGATCCTGTAGGCACAGAAATCTGGAGCACACCCCCAAAAATAAATAAAAGTGTCAGTGATACTTTAATTAGAGTTTTGGGGGAAACAAAGCACTAATATTTTAAAAGCTGAAAAACAGTTTCCCTCTGAGCTCACATCAAAAGAAGGAGCAGAATCTGTTGCCTTAAAATTTCGGGGCAGTTTGTCTATTCACTAAGCTGTCAATTAGCCAAATACTGGCGAATTGACAGCAAAATATGGTGCAAATCTGTTTGACGTCTTTTGGTAGCAGAGAAATTGCCTCATTGAGAAGTAATGATTAATCTATTCAGAGAACGCCAAATTGCACCTAAATGTTTGATTTTCGGTGATCATTTCGACAGATTTAATTAAGCGAATCCCATAGGATTCGCTGTAAAAAATATAACCGTTTGTATTTACTTTCTATTCAACTGTTTATTCTTTAATATTCAACAAATCGCCTTTTTATTTATTGATTCTTCAAAAATTTTGCCCAGGACATACTTGAAAACGAGAGAAATCTCAAAGTGTCCTTCCTGGTAAAATCCTTTTATAAATAAAAAATAAATATTATAAATTTTGTGTATTTTTAGGTGATTTAGATTCCCAATTTTTTAAGGCTTTTTTTTTTTCTGTAACCGACAATTTTATTATTTTTATAGAACTAAAGGAAATTGTGGACAAAACATCGCTTCCTTCAATTGGAAGCAGTACAATTTCTTTATCTTCCTTATGCCTTTTCAATTGTCTTCATGCCTCAAAGAAAACACAGTGGCAGAGACATAGTGCAACCAATTTGGGCAATGTATAAAGATGTAAAAAAAGGTACACACTCACATTTTTAGGTGTCACAGATCGGACACCAGATGTAACTGTGTGTCATGCCCCACGCCGCGGTCCGACCGCGGCCGCCATGTTGGGACACTTTGCATACTCACCCGAGGTCCCTCGTGGGGCGTCGCTCCCTGGTTCCAGTCTTCAACTCAGAGGAGAAGAGCCAGGATGTGTCCCACACTGCCTCCGGGATCCAACTGAGCAGAAACCAAGCGCGCATGCGCGATCGTCCATCCCAAAGCATGAAGACCTTGGTACTCTGGCGTCCTTTGCTGGTCAAGTAAAGGTACTGCATTACACCTGCACTGGAGATCCTCGTATGCCACCAATTAACCTATCAAGTACTCAGGTATCCCAACTCCACCTACGAGCCCCAGGTGAACGGTGTTCTTATGATGCTCTGAACCCTATTTAAATCTGCCGCCTTTCCCAGTTCATTAACCAGGTTATACTGTGGTTCACCACCACGTTATCCAGTGTTCCCGCTTCGTACCTGTTCCAATAGAATCCCGAGTTCCAGACCTGCTTCCACGGTACCAGCTCCGTTTCCAGACCTACTTCCACGTCCATGTTACCAGCTCCATTTCCAGACCTGCTTCCATGGTACCAGCTCCATCTCCAGTCTTGCTTCCACGGTACCAGTTCCCTCTCCAGGCTTGCTTCCACGGTACCAGCTCCATCTCCAGGCTTGCTTCCACGGTACCAGCTCCATCTCCAGGCTTGCTTCCACGGTACCAGTTCCATCTCCAGGCTTGCTTCCACGGTACCAGTTCCATCTCCAGGCTTGCTTCCACGGTACCAGCTCCATCTGCAGGCTTGCTTCCACGGCACCAGCTCCATCTCTAGGCTTGCTTCCACGGCACCAGTTCCATCTCCAGGCTTGCTTCCACGGTACCAGCTCCATCTGCAGGCTTGCTTCCACGGCACCAGCTCCATCTCTAGGCTTGCTTCCACGGCACCAGTTCCATCTCCAGGCTTGCTTCCATACTCATGGTACCAGTTCCAGATTCTGTCTTCAAGTCCAATTCACCTACCCTGGTCTGTTTCAAAGATTACAGCTCGTGTTATCTACCCCTACAATCCTTCGTTCTGGACTTTACTCTTGTCAAAGAAATCTTTGCGTTATCTTTTGTTCTGGACTTATATTTTGTTCCATCCAGTAAATGCTCAACTGATCATACATCTCCTGGTCTCCTTCTTCGGCTTGCCATTGGGTTCCATACGCACAACACTGCACAGGGGTCATAGCCTCTGCCCTTACACTGTGACTGGCAATGTTATAAGGAGTACCGGATCCCCTCTCCGTAATCAGATGTCTGTAGCGTTCCTCGGCCGGACGTGCAGCAGTTTCGGTTCCTCATTTGTTTCACCGCTGCTGCACATCTGGCCGAGGAATGCTACAGACATCTGATCGCTGAGAGGGGATCCGGTACTCCTTATAACATTGCCGGTCGCAGTTCCATCTGGTGTCTGATCTGTGATTCTGTGACACCTAAAATGTGAGTGTGTACCTTATTTTACACCTTGGTTGCACAAAATGTCTATTGCATTGTGTTTTCTTTGAGGCATGAAGACAATTGAAAAGGCATAAGGAAGATAAAGAAATTGTACTGCCTCCAATTGAAGGAAGTGATGTTTAGTCCACATTTTCCTTTAGCTCTTCTATTCCTGGCGGATTGGGATATACCATCACGTGAAGAGGAACAGCAGCTGATTCAGTTTGAACCGTTTTTAAAAACCAAATACAAACTACTTCATTGTTTTTATTCAGTGCATTGTTCGTATTTTAACCACTGGGTGGCGCCAGATATACAAATATTGTTTTTTACTTATTATTTTTATAGGACCTTTTTTTATTATTTCAACACATTTTCATGCATTTTTATTGTTTTAAACACTTTTTAAAGAATAACAGGGTTCCTTTTTTTTTTCCAGTTCGGCTTGTCGGCTGTGTTCGGCGTTTTTTGTTGGCAGCGTGCGGCGGTCTGTTCAGTGGGTCGGAGGTTTTCAGCGACGTGCGGTGGCTTGTATGAGGTTTATGGCGGCGTGAGGTGAGCTTAGGCGGCTCCATGTTCGGCACACGTAGAAACATAGAAAGATGTCGGCAGATAAGAACCTTTCGGCCCATCTAGTCTGCCCAATTACATGGATACTTTACCTGGATTTATCTTTTGTTTAGGATAGCCTTATGCCTATCCCATGCTTGCTTAAATTCAATTACTGTTTTGGCCTCTACCACTTCTACTGGAAGACTGTTCCATGTATCCACCACCCTCTCAGTAAAATAATGCTTCCTGATGTTACTTTTAAACCTTTGCCCCTCTAATCTAAGACTATGTCCTCTTGTTTTGCTACTTTGTTTCCTTTTAAATATACTCCCTTCCTCTACCTTGTGGATTCCCTTTACGTATTTAAATGTTTCTATCATATCTCCTCTGTCTCGTCTTTTTTCCAAGCTGTACATGTTAAGATCATTAAGCCTTTCCTGGTAACTTTTCTCCTTCAAGCCGTACACCATTTTAGTAGCCCTTCTCTGAACTCTCTCTAAGATGTCTATATCCTTCTGGAGATACGGTCTCCAGTACTGCACACAGTACTCCAAGTGAGGTCTCACCAGTGCTCTGTACAGTGGCATGAGCTCTTCCCTTTTCCTACTGCTAATACAGGCTCTCCCTACACAACCAAGCATTCTGCCAGCATTTCCAAGCATTCTGCCAGCATTTCCTGCTGCTCTATTACATTGACTACTTACCCTTAGATCCTCTGAAATAATAACCCCTAAATCCCAACCCTCAGATGTTGAGGTTAGGACTGTATCAAATATTCTATATTCAGCCCTTGGGTTTTTACGTCCCAGGTGCATTATCTTGCACTTATCCACATTAAAACTCAATTGCCACAGCTCACACCATTTTTTTAGTTTACCTAAATCATTTGTCATTTGGCTGATCCCTCCAGGAACGTCAACCCTGTTGCAAATCTTTGTGTCATCAGCAAAAAGACATACTTTTCCATTAATACCTTCTGCAATATCACTAATAAAAATATTAAAGAGAATGGGTCCAAGTACTGACCCCTGAGGTACCCCACTGGTAACAAGACCTTGCGCCAAATAAACTCCATTTACCACAACCCTCTGTTGTCTGTCACTCAGCCACTGCCTAATCCATTCAACAATATTGGAATCCAAGCTCAAAGATTGCAATTTATTGATAAGCTTCTATGCAGGACAGTATCAAAAGCCTTACTGAAATCTAAATAAGCAATGTCTACTGCACCACCTGTGTCTATTATTTTTGTTACCCAATCAAAAAAATCTATAAGATTAGTTTGGCATGATCTCCCTGAGGTAAACCCATGTTGTTTCTGATCCTGTAATCTATGTGTTTTTAGATGTTCAACAATCCTTTCCTTTAACATGGTTTCCATTAATTTCCTCACTACTGACGTAAAACTAACTGGCCTATAGTTCCGATTCCTCCCTACTACCCTTCTTGTAAATGGGCACAACATTTGCTAATTTCCAGTCTTCTGGGACGACTCCCGTTAGCAAGGATTGGTTAAATAAATCTGGTAACGGTTTTGCTATTACATCACTGAGCTCTTTTAATAATTTAGGGACCCTGCGGTGAATACTGAATTCCCTGCAGAGTTGGCGAATTTAAACCACCAATGTGTGCCGAAGGAGAAAGCATCGAAATTTCACAGAAACTTCATTCCTCTGAATAACCCTCCAAGTCTAATCCTAGCTTTGGAAAAGGCTGCTCTATTTTGGCCCAGATCAACCAAAATTCTGGGCATCAAATTATGGCTGGGGCCTAGGGTCTTTATCAAAAAATGAAATGGTAAAAAAGTCATTTTTTGAAAATTTTGTATGTGACAAAAGGACATTACATTTGCAATAAAAAAGATGGTAGGTGGGTTGGATTTTTGTTTTTTCTTTTTGACACAGCAAGGCTCCCCCTTGTGGCAGGAGCCTGGAAGCACATGCCTACTCTGCCTAGTTATAAATCCAGCGCTGGTGGAGACCATAACCTGCAAAACCAAAAGAACTGCATGTTATTGTTACTTTATTTGTATGGGACCGAGATATAATCTGGGTGAGGAACATCCCTATAGTGCTGTAACAAGTGCAAATAAATCAATGAATTCCCATAATATATATTTATTCATTGATTTATTATAATATTTATATAATGTAGACTATATACCGCTTTCATTTCAACTCACTGTCTATAGCTATATGATTGATTAAATTACACTCTTTGGTTTGTGAAAGACACAAATTTGTTATTTTCCAGTGGTATTTCATGGATTTAACATTCGTTACTGGATCCTCGAGATAAGGCGGTAATGTACTCTATACACAATAATCCCTTACTTTATGATTGTAATAAATAGATTGATAAAAGTAATTATTGACACATACTGTGAATGATCGATCGTTTGATCTGGATTCCTTCTGCGAACCTAAAGATAAAAGGGAACAATCAGTGACACAAACAGCATACTAATTCCTATTTTTCAAACACAGGAGCAGGACAGGTAGAGGATTCAATGAGGGACATGCCACGGAAATCAATAGACCCTAAAAACACAGTATGTTCTACTCTACACTTGTCAATAAGATAACTGCAGGAGACTTTACACATAACATCACATATAACATACAAAACATTACTGTAACAAATCTCAGTACCCTGACTGAGTCACAACGGTCAGTACCGATTCCTTGCCGGACCTCCCCGTGTTCTCCTCAGCAGGCCTTCGTGCCTATCTCCAGTCCTCAAAGCTTAAGGATCTGGACATGTAGAGAGCCTGTTAGCGCCCCCAGAAACAAGACCAGGCTGTAGATCTGGAGGTTTTCAGGGTCAAATTGGAACTGGTTTTATTGGGGGACAGGCACAGATATTTATTCGGTCAAACAAGGGTTATTTACATACACACAGACCTCCCCTAGAAAATTTTGAGGGATTCTGATGTTTCTGTTCCTTCTTCTTCATGGCATTTGGGACATAAGACTAGGTGTGACAAAAAGCTTCCTAATTTTGCTTGGAAGCCCCCAATGCACATCTCAGTATGTTCATGTACATTTACAGATCCTGCCCTGTCTGTTTAATTCCCCCTGCCACCATTTATTTCCAGCTGAAACTCAGAGGTCTGGATAGACCATATGGTGTGACCTCATTTGCATGGTATTTCCTGTGTCCCGTTCTCCCAAGCGTCACCATGGAGACATAGGTATAGACAAATGGTATTGCCAGCACAGTTCACGTGCGCCCTCACCCTCACCCAGCACTGGTGCACGTTTACCCTCCAGTTCTCCCAGTTCCTTTGTCTTGTAGTAACCACGAATAATTGTCTGTTCCCCTGAGTTGGGCCGGTGCAACCTGGATGTGACTGGGTCGGATTATGTAATTGTGGACATTGCTCAGGACGGGACCTCCCTGGGGGTGCTTTTATGGATGGGGGGGGGGTGTTGAAAAGACCAGACTTTGCCAAGAGAGCCAGTTCAGTGTGTTGGATCACGTCACTGAACATCTCAGCGAATGTGAACTGAACCCAAGCATTCTTCTCCTCCACTTCCAAACCCACTGGAACAAGAACGGAGTTAGATACAGGGACTGTGAGCTAGCGGTTGTGTTTATTATCCCTTTTATTTTATGTATCTGTCTGTATCATTTATCCCTTTTATTTTATGTGTCTGTATCATTTATCCCTTTTATTTTCAGGGTTATTCAGAGAGCGGTGAAAAGCAGGAGAATGAGTGGAGAATGAAAAATTCTAGGTCAAAATAGCCAAACCAGAAAAATTCTCCCTTTCATCTCACTTTCCAAATCGGCTATTTTGGCCTAGAATTTTTCATTCTCCAGCCATTCTCCTGCCTTTCACCGCTCTCTGAATAACCCTGATAATGTGTCTATCTGTACCATTTATCCCTTTTATTTTATGTGTCTGTACCATTTATCCCTTTTATTTTATGTATCTGTCTGTACCATTTATCCCTTTTATTTTATGTATCTGTCTGTATCATTTATCCCTTTTATTTTATGTATCTGTCTGTACCATTTATCCCTTTTATTTTATGTGTATGTCTGTATCATTTATCCCTTTTATTTTATGTATCTGTACCATTTATCCCTTTTATTTTATGTATCTGTCTGTACCATTTATCCCTTTTATTTTATGTATCTGTCTGTATCATTTATCCCTTTTATTTTATGTGTCTGTACCATTTATCCCTTTTATTTTATGTGTCTGTACCATTTATCCCTTTTATTTTATGTGTCTGTACCATTTATCCCTTTTATTTTATGTATCTGTCTGTATCATTTATCCCTTTTATTTTATGTGTCTGTAGCATTTATCCCTTTTATTTTATGTGTCTGTACCATTTATCCCTTTTATTTTATGTGTCTGTATCATTTATCCCTTTTATTTTATGTGTCTGTACCGTTTATCCCTTTTATTTTATGTGTCTGTACCATTTATCCCTTTTATTTTATGTGTCTGTATCATTTATCCCTTTTATTTTATGTGTCTGTACCATTTATCACTTTTATTGTATGTGTCTCTACCATTTATCCCTTTTATTTTATGTGTCTATCTGTACCATTTATCACTTTTATTATTTGTGTCTGTCTGTACATTTATCTCTTTTATTTTATGTGTCTGCATCATTTATCCCTTTTCATGTCTTTTTATGTATTAAACCCCTATTTAATAGCTATCTGTTAATGGCTGTTTGGTGACTCATGTGATTGGGGTTACCATTTCCATCCAGTATTTTTGGGAACCATCTGTGTCTGGGGATATCTTGTCCCTTTCAGGATTTATAAGGGTGAAGCTGACCAGGCTGGTGAGGTAACTCTCAGCGAGTGGAGTGGTAACCTCGGGTTTGGAAGACGAGCCTGGTGTGCGGAGCACAGGCAGGAAGGCAGCAGCGTCTGCCACAGTGCTCTGAGGCCACCTCCCAGCAGCCGAGCTATAGAACTCCTGGTCCTTGTGGGTGACAAACCCAGCATTACGTCACACTAGGACAGATAAACATTTCATCAACATTCCTAGATAACACAGGACAATGACAGCCATGGATGGTAAACAAGAATACAGTCTAAAATAGCAGATAATCTGCTTTGTCAGGCAAACAATGCTGCATTAACAAAACTACTCAAATATACAACAGATAGCAAAAGATAGACAATAACATTATTCATACATAACACTGATTACACAAACACCCTACACCCACACTACAGGCCTAGGGTCACTTAAGCACAAGAGAGGGCAGGGAAATGAACATGAGGCTTGCACCTCCCAAATACATTTCCAGGCCCATGTACCCCAAGGTTAAAGTGACATATGTCACACTGTGTTAGTATGAATAATGTTATTGTCTGTGTATCGTTATGGTCCATGTGTAGTTTTGTTAATCTGCCTTGTAAGGCAAACACTGCCCCATTATCTGCTGTTTTAGACTGTACTCTTGTTTACCATCAAAGACTTTCATTGTCCTGTCTTGTCTAGGAATGTTGAGCAAATGTTTATCTATCCTAATCTAATTATGTCACAAATGCCGCGAAGCAGAAGGAGTAGTAATATCAGAAACCCTCACAACCTCTTCTAGGGGACATTTTGTGTATGTAAACAACCCATTTTGACCATATAAATATCTGTGCCTGTCCCCAATAAAGCTAGTTCCATTTTGACCCTGAAAGCCTCCAGATCTACAGCCTCGTTTTATCTCTGGGGGATGCTAGCAAGGTTCTTTACGTGTCCTGGTCCTTAAGCTTCATCTAAGGACAAGGGGAAGGCAAGAGAGTCTGCTGGGGAGCACACAGGGGTCTGGCACGGAAGCGGTATTGACAGATGTGACCCGGTCGAGGTACTGAGATCTGTTGCTATGTTAATTCGCACTTACGAATAAAAGCTTTGACTATTCCAAGGTGTCTGTGCTTCCATTCTGGAGATGATATGTCTCATAGAAATATAGTCCCCTTAAGATGATATTATTATGCATTTGCAAATTCACTTTTCTACCCCCCCCCACCCCAAAATAAATTCCCATTCTCGCCTCTTATCCCATGTTCCCTGGAATAGCTGTGGGAAATCCGAGACATTCGGGAGAACATGCCGGCGCACATTATATTACTGAACGTCGCTGTGTAATCGTCAAATTCCGCTGACTCTTCAACAAGGAATGCTTGATGTATACATTGTTCTAATGATTGTTAAGGACCATTACATGACTACGTCACAAGTCTTTACAAAGTGATTAAAGGCAGAGGTGTGTTCTCTCCGGATATGTCGTCTTCCTCCATACAGTGCACGATCATCCCATGTAACAAACATCCAATGATTCAAACCAACAGGAAGAGACAGATAAACTAATACAGAGCTTGTTGTGTCCGGTGACTCCGTCACATAGTATCTGATCCATACCTTCCTTCAGCACCTCTTTAATCTCCTCCAGTTTCCTCTGCATCCTTTTCCATGGCTGCTCCGTCCAGTGGCTGAGGAATCTAAACTCTTCCTTGGTGAAAAGCAGGAGCTGGCAGTGTGAGAACTCGCCTTGTTTCCACTGGTTTCTTAAGTCTTCTATAGAGCGCTCGTCTCTCATGTCACCAACGATCACCAACACGTTACGAGCTCCTGGACATCAAGAAAAGGCACAGATTAAGCCTGGACCTGGGCTACTTCTTGGTCAGTCTGCATATTTTATACAGAATGTGGTATTCTTTTAAGGGGTTATTCACTAAATGCTGTTGCTTAACACTGTTTCAAACGCAATAAATCTTGGCGATCCCAATAGGATAATTCAAAGAATGGATGTCAAAGCTTCCTTGATGTAGTTTGCCCGACCATTCTGTGGTTTCACTTATTCGAATTGCCAAATTTCATTTTTGTAGCATTGAGGCTAATTTTTGCAATCGTTTGCACCGATACTAACACAAACTTTTGATCCCTGCCAATAGAATATAAAAATCCCAATATCTACTGGCTGGATGGAGTAGAGGTAACATCACTGCTCTGTAACCGTGGAGACTCAGGTTGGAATCCCGGCCAGAGCACCTCTCCAGTAAGTGCCCTAAAGCAAGACACCTAACAGTACATACTTGCCACCACACAATATCGGCTGTGGAGTCCAGTGGTAACGTCTCCGCCATACGACTGTGAAGAAGCAAGTCAAATCCCGTTCAGCACATCCCTTCAATACGACTGTGGAGAAGCAAGTCTCAACTTTACGAGAAGCAGGATCAACCAAACCACCAGGTCACTGATCTACAAGCATGGAAAGCCGACTCGATCCCACTCAGAAAACGAGTGTTCTTGGGCAAAACACCTAACGATATGGATGTACCTACCTCAAATACTTTCACATCTCTTAGATTGTAAGCTCTTGGGAACAGGGTCCCCCTGAATCAGGTCATCACCCAAGTGTGGTATTACAGTGTATTAACCCCTTGTACACTGATCTTGTAAAGCGCTGCGGAATTTGTGGCATCATAAAAATAAAGGATATTAATAATAATAAAAAAAACTATATCTGTATGTGCCGCATAATGCCTGTGTATGGCAACTACAGCAACACCTTGTATCTGTATGTGTCGCATAATGCCTGTGTATGGCAATTACAGCAACACCTTGTATCTGTATGTGCTGCATAATGCCTGTGTATGGCAATTACAGCCACACCTTGTATCTGTATGTGCCGCATAATGCCTGTGTATGGCAACTACAGCAACACCTTGTATCTGTATGTGCCGCATAATGCCTGTGTATGGCAACTACAGCAACACCTTGTATCTGTATGTGCTGCATAATGCCTGTGTATGGCAATTACAGCCACACCTTGTATCTGTATGTGCTGTATAATGCCTGTGTATAGCAATTACAGCAACACCTTGTATCTGTATGTGCTGCATAATGCCTGTGTATGGCAACTACAGCAACACCTTGTATCTGTATGTGTCGCATAATGCCTGTGTATGGCAACTACAGCAACACCTTGTATCTGTATGTGCTGCATAATGCCTGTGTATGGCAACTACAGCAACACCTTGTATCTGTATGTGCTGCATAATGCCTGTGTATGGCAAATACAGCTACACCTTGTATTCTTTATGTGCCGCATAATGCCTGTGTGTGGCAATTACAGCAAAACCTTATATCTGCATGTGCTGTATAATGCCTGTGTGTGGCAATTACAGCCACACCTTGTATCTGCATGTGCTGCATAATGCCTGTGTGTGGCAATTACAGCCACACCTTGTATCTGTATGTGCTGTATAATGCCTGTGTATAGCAATTACAGCAACACCTTGTATCTGTATGTGCTGCATAATGCCTGTGTATGGCAACTACAGCAACACCTTGTATCTGTATGTGCTGCATAATGCCTGTGTATGGCAACTACAGCAACACCTTGTATCTGTATGTGCTGCATAATGCCTGTGTATGGCAATTACAGCAACACCTTGTATCTGTATGTGCTGCATAATGCCTGTGTATAGCAATTACAGCAACACCTTGTATCTGTATGTGCCGCATAATGCCTGTGTATGGCAATTACAGCAAAACCTTATATCTGCATGTGCTGTATAATGCCTGTGTGTGGCAATTACAGCCACACTTGTATCTGTATGTGCTGCATAATGCCTGTGTGTGGCAATTACAGCCACACCTTGTATCTGTATGTGCTGTATAATGCCTGTGTATAGCAATTACAGCAACACCTTGTATCTGTATGTGCTGCATAATGCCTGTGTATGGCAACTACAGCAACACCTTGTATCTGTATGTGCTGCATAATGCCTGTGTATGGCAATTACAGCAACACCTTGTATCTGTATGTGCTGCATAATGCCTGTGTATGGCAATTACAGCAACACCTTGTATCTGTATGTGCTGCATAATGCCTGTGTATAGCAATTACAGCAACACCTTGTATCTGTATGTGCCGCATAATGCCTGTGTATGACAATTACAGCAACACCTTGTATCTTTATGTGCCGCATAATGCCTGTGTATGGCAACTACAGCAACACCTTGTATCTGTATGTGCTGCATAATGCCTGTGTATGGCAATTACAGCCACACCTTGTATCTGTATGTGCTGTATAATGCCTGTGTATAGCAATTACAGCAACATCTTGTATCTGTATGTGCTGCATAATGCCTGTGTATGGCAACTACAGCAACACCTTGTATCTGTATGTGCTGCATAATGCCTGTGTATGGCAACTACAGCAACACCTTGTATCTGTATGTGCTGCATAATGCCTGTGTATGGCAATTACAGCAACACCTTGTATCTGTATGTGCCGCATAATGCCTGTGTATAGCAATTACAGCAACACCTTGTATCTGTATGTGCCGCATAATGCCTGTGTATGGCAATTACAGCAACACCTTGTATCTGTATGTGCTGCATAATGCCTGTGTATGGCAATTACAGCAACACCTTGTATCTGTATGTGCTGCATAATGCCTGTGTATAGCAATTACAGCAACACCTTGTATCTGTATGTGCTGCATAATGCCTGTGTATGACAATTACAGCAACACCTTGTATCTGTATGTGCTGCATAATGCCTGTGTATGGCAATTACAGCAAAACCTTATATCTGCATGTGCTGCATAATGCCTGTGTGTGGCAATTACAGCCACACCTTGTATCTGTACTGTACAGAGATTTACACTCATTATAACCCCTTGAATCTTATCCCTGTACAACAGTGACTGACAACACAGCTCTCCCTGTATTCTGACCAATCCCTGGCTGCTGGAATAGAGCAGTAAAGTTTGTTGAGCTTTTTGTTATAGTGATGTCTCTGGTCACTCTTGGCAGCTTGTTTACAGTATGTCCGAGTGACTGGGTACAGATAAAACAGTACATTTTGTTTCTTCACAGGAGGCTCAGAAATCTTGCTTTAAAAAGGTATAAAAATCGGGTCTTGATATGTTATGGTTTCTTGTCAATATATTACTATGGAAAAATCGAGTTAAATCAATATTGGTAGTGAAAGAGTTAAGAAACTTTAGTTTTTAAACAGTAACACACCTCTTGTGATATATGGAGTATAAAAGTAAATACATATTATATATAAGGGGTTATTAAGAGAGCGGCAGAATGTCGCCGACATTTCGGTGCTCTCTTGTTCCCTGCACTTCAGGGAATCAAATTTACCAACCCTGCTGTGAATTCAGTATTGTGTATTTCTTTAGATAAATGCAGTAACAGGCTCTCAATTTCTGTTAATTTTTTAATTTTTTCTAAATTGTTTGTTAAGCGGCAGTGAAATACAGTGCCTGTTCGGTGGTACAGAAATACGGTGCCTGTTCGGCGGCAGAGAAATACGGTGTCTGTTCGGCAGCAGAGAAATACGGCGCCTGTTCGGCGGCAGTGAAATACGGTGCCTGTTGGGTGGCAGTGAAATACAGTGCCTGTTCGGCGGCAGGGAAATACGGTGCCTGTTCGGTGGAAGTGAAATACGGTGCCTGTTTGGCAGCAGTGACATATGGTGCCTGTTCATTGACAAAGGTATCCCATAGGTTTCAATGTTAAAAATATTCCCGTTTTAATTCAATATCTAATAAACCATTTATTATTTTAATCTGCAGCAAAAAGTCTCTTATTAATTATCTCGTCATTTTTTGGGGGGTTTTTGGTTAAATTTTTGGATTCCTAATTATTTTAAAACAAGGTTTTTTTTTTGCTGACCGCAGCGGGGATTTTTTCTTACTATTAGTCAGGCTGCGTTCGGCAGTGCTGTCCATGGTGCTAAAACCTATTCAGCACCAAGGACAGCACCCGCCGAACGCAGCCAGACTTAAAGAAAGAAGAGAAAAAATGCTGCATTTGGCAAAGAAAAAAAGCCTTGTTTTAAAATAATTAGGAATCCAAAAATTGCACCAAAAAATGCCCAAAAAATGAATAAAGGCTTTTGCTGCAGATTAAAATAATAAATGGTTTATTAGATATTGAATAAAACGGGAATATTTTTAACATTGAAACCTATGGTATTCGCCTGAATAAACCTGTCGAATGAAACCACTGAACATCAGGGCATTTCACTGACATTTCTCTGCTGTTCAATGTGAATAGATTAACCATTGCTTCTCTATGGGGGATCTTCTGCTGCCGAACTGTACTGAACGGCACCATGGTACTGTCCATGGCCTGTGGTGCTGAACAGATTCAGCACCACGGCCAATGAAAGGGACACGGTGCCAAGTCTAACATACCGTTTAGTTTTCGTACTGTTTTTCACCAAATCGATTCGTTTCCGGTCCGTTTTGGACAGAACCGATTCATATTTCAGAAGCACTTCCGAAATACGAATCGGTAAATTTCGTCTGGAGTTTAATTCGGACTGAAAAGAAATGCGCATCTCTAATATTGTCCCCCACCTGCTTCTATGTGCAATTAACCCTGTACCTGTAAGGGTTCAGGGTGTCTGTGTTATGTGTGAATAATGTTAATATCAGTAATGTCTGTGTTTATATGTTGCTGTTTTTTGGCTAATATCATTACTCTGTGTATCACTGCAGTCCCTTCCAACCCCCCCCCCATCCCCTAGTTTGGAGGAGAAAGGTTTGAATTTTCTTTTCCGCAGTCCAATCACAGGCTGTGATTACATGGCGCTCTGGGCTATGGCTAGGGGCTGGGGATCACCAGTGGGAGAGGGTGGGCACCAGGGTGCTATCTTCCATTGTCTCCAGGTCCCTCTTTGCACTGTGTATATTTCCTTCATATGTTTCATTAAAGCCGGTCTGTCTGTTTAACCCCAACATCTGAGTGCTGCCTCATTTCTGGGAATGTTATCACCACTCTTTCAGTGTATCTGTTCTTAAGCTTCAGCTAAGAGCTGGAGAAGGCACGAAAGCCATTTAAATAAATAATCGAGTTGATAAACCCTCTGCGTTTCCATGTGTGTGATGATAAATTAACCCCGTCAGGTGTCTCACCTTTTTCTGATATACAGAGGGTCAGGAAACGCTTCATGTCAGTCTGAGATATATGGAATCTGTCACAGAAACAAATGTTGAGGAATGATGTGCTGATGAGCTGCTTCCTCTCCTCTTCCTCTGTGACATTAAGCGGGTACTTCAATACATTGACTTTTATGTTGGGGAGACACTCAGTGAGGTACTTTCTCATCCATGATATGTCACGTTCTGTCTTCCAGGACCAGATGGTCACATTCCTCCCTCTGAAACACAAAGACACCAAATTATAATAAAAGGGGCACATTGATATAAAGTTATAAACTGTTACACACACACACACACAGGATGTGCAGCACCACAATTACTGTCATTGATACACACACAGGATGTGCAGCACCACAATTACTGTCATTCATACACACACAGGATGTGCAGCACCACAATTACTGTCACTCATACACACACATGGGATGTGCAGCACAACAATTACTGTCACTCATACACACAGGATGTGCAGCACCACAATTACTGTCACTCATACACACACATGGGATGTGCAGCACAACAATTACTGTCACTCATACACACAGGATGTGCAGCACCACATTTACTGTCACTCATACACACAGGATGTGCAGCACCACATTTACTGTCACTCATACACACACAGGATGTGCAGCACCACATTTACTGTCACTCATACACACACAGGATGTGCAGCACCACATTTACTGTCACTCATACACACACAGGATGTGCAGCACAACAATTACTGTCACTCATACACACACAGGATGTGCAGCACAACAATTACTGTCACTCATACACACACAGGATGTGCAGCACCACATTTACTGTCACTCATACAGACACACAGGATGTGCAGCACCACATTTACTGTCACTCATACACACACAGGATGTGCAGCACCACATTTACTGTCACTCATACACACACAGGATGTGCAGCACCACAATTACTGTCACTCATACACACACAGGATGTGCAGCACAACAATTACTGTCACTCATACACACACAGGATGTGCAGCACCACATTTACTGTCACTCATACACACACAGGATGTGCAGCACCACAATTACTGTCACTCATACACACAGGATGTGCAGCACAACAATTACTGTCACTCATACACACACAGGATGTGCAGCACCACATTTACTGTCACTCATAACACACAGGATGTGCAGCACCACATTTACTGTCACTCATACACACACAGGATGTGCAGCACAACAATTACTGTCACTCATACACACACAGGATGTGCAGCACCACATTTACTGTCACTCATACAGACACACAGGATTTGCAGCACCACATTTACTGTCACTCATACACACACAGAATGTGCAGCACCACAATTACTGTCACTCATACACACACAGGATGTGCAGCACAACAATTACTGTCACTCATACACACACAGGATGTGCAGCACCACATTTAATATCACTCATACACACACAGGATGTGCAGCACCACAATTACTGTCACTCATACACACACAGGATTGTACAACACCACATTTACTGTTACTCATACACACACACACAGGATGTGCAGCACCACAATTACTGTCTCTAATACACACACAGGATGTGCAGCACCACATTTACTGTAACTCATACACACACAGGATGTGCAGCACAACAATTACTGTCACTCATACACACACAGGATGTGCAGCACCACAATTACTGTCACTCACACACACACAGGATGTTCATTTTGGTGCATTCGTTATTTTACCATGATTCGTATTTCTCTTATATTGTGCTGTTATGATAGAATGTATTTTTGCACTTTATACTTTATATAGTACTAGTTGTAAAGCCTGCCCAGAGGGCAGTCTATTGTGGATATACTGCCCCTGCTCATGTATACTGCCCCAGCTCGTGGATACTGCCCCAGCTCGTGGATATTGCCCCAGCACGTGGATACTGCCCCAGCACGTGGATATTGCCCCAGCACGTGGATATTGCCCCAGCTCGTGGATATTGCCCCAGCACGTGGATACTGCCCCAGCACGTGGATACTGCCCCAGAACGTGGATATTGCCCCAGCTCGTGGATACTGCCCCAGCACGTGGATATTGCCCCAGCACGTGGATATTGCCGCAGCACGTGGATACTGCCCCAGCTCGTGGATACTGCCCTAGCACGTGGATATTGCCCCAGCACGTGGATATTGCCCCAGCTCGTGGATACTGCCCCAGCTCGTGGATACTGCCCTAGCACGTGGATATTGCCCCAGCACGTGGATGGATACTGCCCCAGCACGTGGATATTGCCCCAGCTCGTGGATACTGCCCCAGCTCCTGGATATTGCCCCAGCACGTGGATACTGCCCCAGCACGTGGATATTGACCCAGCACGTGGATATTGCCCCAGCACGTGGATATTGCCCCAGCATGTGGATACTGCCCCAGCACGTGGATACTGCCCCAGCACGTGGATACTGCCCCAGCACGTGGATATTGCCCCAGCTCGTGGATACTGCCCCAGCACGTGGATACTGCCCCAGCACATGGATATTGCCCCAGCACGTGGATTGATACTGCCCCAGCACGTGGATACTGCCCCAGCACGTGGATACTGCCCCAGCACGTGGATGGATACTGCCCCAGCTCGTGGATACTGCCCCAGCTCGTGGATACTGCCCCAGCTCGTGGATACTGCCCCAGCTTGTGGATACTGCCCCAGCTCGTGGATATTGCCCCAGCACGTGGATACTGCCCCCAGCTCGTGGATACTGCCCTAGCACGTGGATATTGCCCCAGCACGTGGATATTGCCCCAGCTCGTGGATACTGCCCCAGCTCGTGGATACTGCCCTAGCACGTGGATATTGCCCCAGCATGTGGATGGATACTGCCCCAGCACGTGGATATTGCCCCAGCTCGTGGATACTGCCCCAGCTCCTGGATATTGCCCCAGCACGTGGATACTGCCCCAGCACGTGGATACTGCCCCAGCACGTGGATATTGCCCCAGCTCGTGGATACTGCCCCAGCTCCTGGATATTGCCCCAGCACGTGGATACTGCCCCAGCATGTGGATATTGACCCAGCACGTGGATACTGCCCCAGCACGTGGATACTGCCCCAGCACGTGGATGGATACTGCCCCAGCACGTGGATACTGCCCAGCACGTGGATACTGCCCCAGCTCGTGGATATCGCCCCAGCACGTGGATATTGCCCCAGCTCGTGGATACTGCCCCAGCTCGTGGATACTGCCCTAGCACGTGGATATTGCCCCAGCACGTGGATATTGCCCCAGCTCGTGATACTGCCCCAGCTCGTGGATACTGCCCTAGCACGTGGATATTGCCCCAGCATGTGGATGGATACTGCCCCAGCACGTGGATATTGCCCCAGCTCGTGGATACTGCCCCAGCTCCTGGATATTGCCCCAGCACGTGGATACTGCCCCAGCACGTGATACTGCCCCAGCACGTGGATATTGCCCCAGCTCGTGGATACTGCCCCAGCTCCTGGATATTGCCCCAGCACGTGGATACTGCCCCAGCATGTGGATATTGACCCAGCACGTGGATACTGCCCAGCACGTGGATACTGCCCCAGCACGTGGATGGATACTGCCCCAGCACGTGGATACTGCCCCAGCACGTGGATACTGCCCCAGCTCGTGGATATCGCCCCAGCACGTGGATATTGCCCCAGCTCGTGGATACTGCCCCCAGCTCGTGGATACTGCCCCAGCACGTGGATACTGCCCAGCACGTGGATATCGCCCCAGCACGTGGATGGATACTGCCCCAGCACGTGGATGGATACTGCCCAGCACGTGGATATCGCCCCAGCACGTGGATGGATACTGCCCCAGCACGTGGATGGATACTGCCCCAGCACGTGGATACTGCCCCAGCACGTGGATATCGCCCCAGCATGTGGATATCGCCCCCCCCGCTCGTGGATATGGCCCCCCCGCTCGTGGATATGGCCCCCCCGCTCGTGGATATACTCACCTACATCGGCCCTCCAGCGATGGCGGTCCCGCGTCCCGCTTCCAGCGTCCTCTCTCGCTCCGTTGGTCGCCGGGATGACGTCACAAAAGCCTTCGACCCCCGGGGTCAAAGGCTTTCGTGACGTCATTCCGGCGAACAACGGAGCGAGAGAGGACACTGGAAGCGGGACCGCCATCGCTGGAGGAGCTAAGGGCCGATGTAGGTGAGTATGTGTAGGCAACATCCCCCTACATTGGCCCGGAGCCTCAGCGGTGGCTGTCGTAGGCTGCTCGGCCGGCCTCCAGGCTTAGGCGAGCCCCCGGCTCGGCTGGGCCTGTAGGCCCAAGCCAAGCCGGGGGCTCGCCTGAGCCTGGAGGCCGGCCGAGCAGCCTGCGACAGCCAGAGGACAGTCACCGCTGGAGCTCAGGGCTAATGTAGGTGAGTATGTGCTCTCCACACCCACCCTGCTTACTCGGCCGGTATCCAAGCTTAGGCGAGCCCCCGGCTTGGGCCTAGAGGCCCAGCAGAGCCGGGGACTCGCCTGAGCATGGAGGCCGGTCGAGTTGCATGGAGGCCGTCCTCCAGACTCAGGTGAGTCCCTGGCTCGGCTGGGCCTCTAGGCCAAGCCAAGCCGGGGGCTCGCCTGAGCCTGGATGCCGACCAAGCTTAGGCGAGCCCCCGGCTTGGGCCTAGAGGCCCAGCAGAGCCGGGGACTCGCCTGAGCATGGAGGCCGGTCGAGTTGCATGGAGGCCGTCCTCCAGACTCAGGTGAGTCCCTGGCTCGGCTGGGCCTCTAGGCCCAAGCCAAGCCGGGGACTCGCCTGAGCCTGGAGGACGCCCGAGCATGCAACTCGACCGGCCTCCATGCTCAGGCGAGTCCCCGGCTCGGCAGGGCCTCTAGGCCCAAGCCAAGCCGGGGGCTCGCCTAAGCTTGGATACCGGCCGAGCAAGCAGGGTGTGTGTGTGTGTGTAGAGCACATACTCACCTACATCGGCCTCGAGTCCTCCACCGGTTCCACACATACTCACCGACATCGGCCCTTAGCTCCTCCAGCGATGGCGGTCCCGCTTGCAGCATCCTCTCTCTCTCCGTTGCTCGCCAGGATGACGTCACGAAAGCCTTTGACCCCCCGGGGTCAAAGGCTTTCGTGACGTCATTCCGGCGAGCAACGGAGAGAGGATGCTGCAAGCGGGACCGCCATCGCTGGAGGAGCTAAGGGCCGATGTCGGTGAGTATGTGTTAGGCAACATCGGCCCTGAGCTCCAGCGGTGACCTCCTCCGGCAGAGCAGGCTGCTCGGCCGGCCTCTACGCTTAGGCGAGTCCCCGGCTCGGCTGGGCCTGTAGGCCCAAGCCAAGCCGGGGGCTCGCCTAAGCCTAGAGGCCCACCGAGCAGCCAGCGGCAGCTGGAGGAGGTCTCCGCTGGAGCTCAGGGCCGATTTTGGGGTGTGTTTGTTTGGGAACTTCGGCCCCGATCCTCCAGCGGTGACCTTCTCCGGCTGCTGCTGGCTGCTCGGCGGCCTTTAGGCTTAGGCGAGTCCCCGGCTCGGCTGGGCCTGTAGGCCCAAACCGAGCCGGGGGCTCGCCTAAGCCTAGAGGCCGCCGAGCAGCCAGCGGCAGCCGGAGGAGGTCTCCGCTGGAGCTCAGGGCCGATTTTGGGGTGTGTTTGTTTGGGAACTTCGGCCCCGATCCTCCAGCGGTGACCTTCTCCGGCTGCCGCTGGCTGCTCGGCGGGCCTCTAGGCTTGGGCGAGTCCCTGGCTCGGCTGGGCCTGTAGGCCCAAACCGAGCCGGGGGCTCGCCTAAGCCTAGAGGCCGCCGAGCAGCCAGCGGCAGCCGGAGGAGGTCTCCGCTGGAGCTCAGGGCCGATTTTGGGGTGTATTTGTTTGGGAACTTCGGCCCCGATCCTCCAGCGGTGACCTTCTCCGGCTGCCGCTGGCTGCTCGGCGGGCCTCTAGGCTTAGGCGAGTCCCCGCTCGGCTGGGCCTGTAGGCCCAAACCGAGCCGGGGGCTCGCCTAAGCCTAGAGGGCCGCCGAGCAGCCAGCGGCAGCCGGAGGAGGTCTCCGCTGGAGCTCAGGGCCGATTTTGGGGTGTGGTTGTTTGGGAACTTCGGCCCCGATCCTCCAGCGGTGACCTTCTCCGGCTGCTGCTGGCTGCTCGGCGGGCCTCTAGGCTTAGGCGAGTCCCCGGCTCGGCTGGGCCTGTAGGCCCAACCGAGCCGGGGGCTCGCCTAAGCCTAGAGGGCCGCCGAGCAGCCAGCGGCAGCCGGAGGAGGTCTCCGCTGGAGCTCAGGGCCGATTTTGGGGTGTATTTGTTTGGGAACTTCGGCCCCGATCCTCCAGCGGTGACCTTCTCCGGCTGCCGCTGGCTGCTCGGCCGGCCTCTACGCTTAGGCGAGTCCCCGCTCGGCTGGGCCTGTAGGCCCAAGCCAAGCCGGGGGCTCGCCTAAGCCTAGAGGCCCGCCGAGCAGCCAGCGGCAGCTGGAGGAGGTCTCCGCTGGAGCTCAGGGCCGATTTTGGGGTGTGTTTGTTTGGGAACTTCGGCCCCGATCCTCCAGCGGTGACCTTCTCCGGCTGCTGCTGGCTGCTCGGCGGGCCTTTAGGCTTAGGCGAGTCCCCGGCTCGGCTGGGCCTGTAGGCCCAAACCGAGCCGGGGGCTCGCCTAAGCCTAGAGGGCCGCCGAGCAGCCAGCAGCAGCCGGAGGAGGTCTCCGCTGGAGCTCAGGGCCGATTTTGGGGTGTGGTTGTTTGGGAACTTCGGCCCCGATCCTCCAGCGGTGACCTTCTCCGGCTGCCGCTGGCTGCTCGGCGGGCCTCTAGGCTTAGGCGAGTCCCTGGCTCGGCTGGGCCTGTAGGCCCAAACCGAGCCGGGGGCTCGCCTAAGCCTAGAGGCCGCCGAGCAGCCAGCGGCAGCCGGAGGAGGTCTCCGCTGGAGCTCAGGGCCGATTTTGGGGTGTATTTGTTTGGGAACTTCGGCCCCGATCCTCCAGCGGTGACCTTCTCCGGCTGCCGCTGGCTGCTCGGCGGGCCTCTAGGCTTAGGCGAGTCCCCGGCTCGGCTGGGCCTGTAGGCCCAAACCGAGCCGGGGGCTCGCCTAAGCCTAGAGGGCCGCCGAGCAGCCAGCGGCAGCCGGAGGAGGTCTCCGCTGGAGCTCAGGGACGATTTTGGGGTGTGTTTGTTTGGGAACTTCGCCCCGATCCTCCAGCGGTGACCTTCTCCGGCTGCTGCTGGCTGCTCGGCGGGCCTCTAGGCTTAGGCGAGTCCCCGGCTCGGCTGGGCCTGTAGGCCCAAACCGAGCCGGGGGCTCGCCTAAGCCTAGAGGGCCGCCGAGCAGCCAGCGGCAGCCGGAGGAGGTCTCCGCTGGAGCTCAGGGCCGATTTTGGGGTGTATTTGTTTGGGAACTTCGGCCCCGATCCTCCAGCGGTGACCTTCTCCGGCTGCCGCTGGCTGCTCGGCGGGCCTCTAGGCTTAGGCGAGTCCCCGGCTCGGCTGGGCCTGTAGGCCCAAACCGAGCCGGGGGCTCGCCTGAGCCTGGAGGCCCGCCGGCAGCCGGAGGACGGTCACCGCTGGAGGATCGGGGCATCTGGCCGTGTAAACACACGGGTAGCTGCGCGCGGCTCGTGCCGTTCTTTTTTTGTTTTTTCACGCGGCCGGCACGCGCAGCTACCTGTGTGTTCTAACGGCCGCTTTCAAATGTCCGTCGCGCATGCGCAGACGGCTTTTGGCGACGGACAGTTTTTAGCTTATCCTTTTATAGTATAGATTCTGCTGCCAGGCCCATCTTAATGGACAGGCTTTGTTGTGTGTTAGGAAAATCTTGACTGTCAGGGTTATCCAAAGAGATTCGAAAAGTCACCGCACGTTCGGTGATTTTTCGTTTCCTGTACTTCGGGGCCATCCTATTTCGCCTACCTGCAGTGTATTCAGCAAGCACCGCAGGGTCCCCATAGTGCAGGGAAAACCCGCCTCAAACCCGCCAACCACTCGCCACAAACCTGCCGAACACTCACCAAAACAGCTGGATTAACCACGCGGAACATGCTGGAGAAACCCGATTAGCCGCCGATCACAGCGCAGAGCAGCCGCTGGAAAAACCCGATTCGCAGACGAACGATATGAAAAAAAAATAACAGTACGCTTGAAAGTTTGAAAATTTAAACGCTGTTTGCAAAAAAAACTACTGAACGAAAAGGTCTGGAATTTTCACATAAGTTCCAATGAATTATAATAAAAAGGGCTGTTACAGGAAAAAGAAAAAAACGATATAAAAAAAACTGTAAAAAGGTTGGAAAAAATTTCCAAGAAATGCCTAAAAGATCCTAAAAAAGGTAAAAAATAAAGAGACAGCAGAATATTATAATCAACGGTTTATTACATAACGGGAATATTTTTAACATTGAAGCCTATGGGATTCACCTGAATAAACCTGCCGAATGAGACCACCGAACAGCAGGGCATTTCGGCAACTTTTCACTGCTGGTTTGTGTTCTCTGAATAGACGAAGCATTGCTTCTCTATGGGATTCACTGCCCTCGAACAGGCACCGTATGTGCTCTCTGAATAGCCGAATGGCCACGAAACGTCACCGTTTGCTGAAATTCAGCGTACAGTTTCATTTTGGTGACTTTTCATCTCTCTTTGAATAACCCCCTGTGTGTTGGGATATAAAAATTAAACAATGGAAATGTTATGTTAAACTGCAATGATGTTGCCTTTTTGTATACTTTCTTAGAAGAAAAAAAATCACTCCCTTACATAATGGGAGAGTGATGCTTATGTCATCAGTAATGTGCCAAAACACTGACCGCATGGTGCACATAGTAAGTTCAATTAGGACACTGGAAGACCTTCTTGGTTAGTGAAGGTTATTGTATATATATATATGTATTGCTCTAATGTCATAACAGCCGGGAGAAATAAATAAATACATATATTCATATATGACATGCAACCCATAAGATTTCCTCATGTAAGGCGTGGCAAGTGCAGCGCAGCACTAGCTGGGTATGGAAGCTATAAGACACATACACAGAGAGTAGAGTAATCACTTCAATTTGATGGTCCGTGGATTTGGCTTATATGGCATAAATACTATTGAGTGGCACAATAGCCAATCGTGAAACAGATCACGTAGCCAGAAAGGCGCAGATTCATTTTTTTTACCTCAGAGTTAACAAGCCCAACAACACTGTTACCATAAATGGTCTATACACAGGACAAGGAACTATATATTTTTCTTTCTAGCCACATGCTTCAAAGATGGGGCCTCTTTCAGACTTGTTTATACAGCATCCCACATTCCAGAGACTTTCTACAGCGATATGGCCTGTGGTTACATTTGTTAAGAAAAGGGCATATTAGCTAAGGCGTATATTTGAATAACCTTTTACATGTATAGGACAGGGAAAATTATTATTTATCAGTTCTCTTTTTGATCACACACAACTGTGATCACTCAAAAGGATAAGACAAAACAAAGCATTGTTACTTATTGTAACCAGGACTACAGCATCATCACTTTAAACCCAAAGGTCATTCTAGATGCCCAGAGGGGGAGGAGAGTCTAGTAGCTATTCATGGGAGGGGAATGGAGGAGATGAGTAAAGGGAGGTGGGGGTGGAAGTGTAGGGTAGATGGGGCAGGAACCATAATCATGAACTACTTCAATACCTTTACATTGTTCATGAAGGGATTCAACAATACATAAGAGGAAGCCCTTTAGGAGCATAAAATACACTTATCTAAATTAAAATCGAGATTCTCTCCCAGTGAACCAAACTAGGGACCTGGGCCAAATGGCGAATCTAGACATTAAATAACTATTAACACCCATTTCCCAAATGAACTTCACCGAACAAGTAAAATATAATAACTTAGATGATTTAAAAGCTCATCTATCTAATAATCAGCATGAGTCATATCTATATCTGTGTGTTTTCTTATGTTCAGCTTCACTTCACAAACCTCATGCACACCTGCATTCACACACACTAAAGAAATGCATTCTCATTGTCCCAAATCCAACCTGTTCTCACACTTGTCTAGGGGATTCAAGAAAAGAACAATAATGTCTCTGAGTCTTAGACCATGGTCTTTATCCAGAGTGAGTGGTCAACAATCAGCCTTTAGTGAAGTGTTCTTGAATGAAGTTGATAAGGCATGGGTGGAGCTTGATAATGTTAAATTTGAGGAAAAGACAGAAACCAAGTTGCAACTGAGTGTTTTTGAAGGTGTAATAAGGACTGGTTCTGTGCAGTGTGTGACGTGGTAGGTAATAGCAGATAAATGTAGGCGCATTGTAAGTGATTGGTCTGAAAGCAATAGACATGTGTTTTTATCTAACTGGTATTAGATTCCCATCACCAAAAGCCACAAAACCTGTTTTTTGTTCTGAGTTCACTAGAATCTGCAGTCTCCCTCCCCTTCCCCCTCTCTTCCCCTCCCTCTTTCTTAATTCCTGTGTGTGTCGGGACAAAAAAAAACAAAATAAGAATTAAAATAAAAATGGGATTCTCTGTTTGAGTTTGAGCATGGCTCAATGCATCTTCATGTTTCCTTAAAGTATGTTATAAGTAATGAAATATTTTTTATTTTACAGGGTACTAATCTATACCTTTTCCAAGTATTTTTTCAGAATTTTTCTTTATCGCCGGGGAAAAATCAGACTGAGGGATGAAACGATGCTACGGTTTCTGATGTGTCCAAAATAGTTTTGCACTTTGGGGAACCTCAATGTCCCTTATCCACTTTGTTGAATTGCTAGTGAATGTGGAGGTTGGTTGCTCTGGATTTTTAACCCCCCTCACTACCTAGGGATTTTCCATATAACCATTGTCAGTAACCAGTGTTTTTTTAATTTAATCCTTTTTCATTAATTATACAGTAAAAAATATTTGCAAATATTCACAATGTATTTTATACTGTAATAACCCAATTTGACAGGCAAACGTCACCATCTGCTGGCCAAACTGTGCTTCTGCAACTGAGGATCCATGGTGGGTCCCTGCTGTTCAAACTGTTGTAGCACCTCGGCTGTCGTGCGTGTGGTGCTAGGACTATTGGGGCACATTCTGGAGCTCATTTGCAAAATGAATTTCATTTGCCGTAAACAAAATACCTTTTAATTGCTCCAGAATTAGTCCAAATCATGTATACGCCTTACAATCCTTACAAAGTCTGAGCTTTTACAAATGACTGCCAGATCATCTGAGCAGATAGGGACACCGGATGCTCAGTAAGGTTCAACTATTAACCCTTCCCTGCAGTGCTGTGATTCCCCTGCGAGTGTCAGCTAAATAAATAGGGATCTATTCCATAGATATTGTTATGGTAGCATCTCGATATGTAAGAAATAGCACAAGGTGAAATGAGTTTAATGTCTGGCATGGAATATTCCAATCCTGATGTTAAACTTGGGTGAAATCAATTTGCACTATAAAACTTGCGTGAGCTTACTGTACTTTGCACCTCTTATAGTATACCTAACAATGTATTTATAACATTTCAGTAAGTAAGGTAGTACAAGGTGCTTGTGCAAGTTACCGCCAAGAGGCGAATTGACGAATTTTACCAACTCCTAAAAGCTGGTGTTTTTTTTAAAAAAAAATCTGATACTCACTGTCACGGAAAGAAATGACCTAGCTAAACTAGTTAACTACCTACCTTGCCATGACGCGTGGAAGGAGAGTGTACGAGGGGATTACAGCTCCCAGCCTCTGGACTTACTAACTCTACCCGCTCAAGGGCCCCAAGTTATGCCAACCTAACCGCCTTACACCGTACCCACCCTTCCGAATGTATACACTGCCAACATGAAAGTAATAGGGCACTCTCGAAACCCCACTAGCTGTATACCACCCCAAACCAGGATCCCAACCATATACAGCTAATATAAATATATATATACAGTATATATATATATATATACACACACACCAAATGCTAAATATTACAGTAGCGATACATAAGCGATTGCATTCGCGAAGCATGAATTAATATCTAGAGCAAACAGTACTGGGTTTTAAGTTTTAATGGAAAGAATACAAACTTTATACAGTGCCAATATCACATTAAAAACAAGATATACAAATTATACGAACGTGCAAATACAGCTCTTGAAATATAATGGGACATACATAGAAACTCTAATTTGAGTAGATACTTCTATGGATATTTCTTTGATTTCAAATGTCCCAGAGGGTTCTTAGATCTTCACTCAACCCAGCGTTGCAGAGAAATACCACTTGTACTGGGAGGGCTGATTCCTTGTGTAACATCCCCAACCAACCCCCAACCATTATCTTCCCAGATCAAGTTACCATTCAGCTCCAGCTGATCAGATAAGAGGTTTGTAAATACCGTGCCTGGCTTCACAAACTCCATTGCAAACACAAGAGAAAAAAACACCAATTCTGCATTTAAAATCTTACACACTGCTTTGCAGAAAATGCCCGTTTGTGACACTCACCTCTCATCCTGCGGCAAAAAGGGAGGCCCGATTCGCTGTTTCTTCTCTCCAGTACAAATAGTTCCTAGTCTTCCTCCGAGATCACTCCGCGCCACTACATGAACTCACGAGAACGAGGTCACATATACTGTAGTTTGCAGCCTGGAAGCACAAACCTCCATGGATTCCTATGGACTCCAGGAGCTGATACAGCAGTACAGAAGTGCTACCCCGAGTATCAGGGAGGTTAACACTGCGTTCCAGGTTGAAATGCTGAGATAGCACCTACCCACGGAATATGACATTAAGGTGAAGATTAGGGATGTGCGTTTCGGGTTTCGGAATTTCGGAATTTTCACGAAATTTCCCGATTCGTGTTTTCGGATGCGGCCGATTTTCCGAAAATTTTTAGATCCGAAAATGGCAGATCCGAAAAGTTTTCCGAGCCGAAATATTTTTGGAATTTTTGAATGGACTTGAAATGTGTCAAATCGAAATTTATTGCTTTGAAACGAGGAGAACAGACGTTCTGAAAAAACGAAAATTTCCGAACTTACGAAAAGTCGATACAAAAAATGAGCAAAGTGACACGAAAATACGAAAAATGGTCGATATTCCGAAAACATGTACAATTCCGAAAAACGAAAATTTCCGAAATCACGAAAAGTCGATACAAAAAATGAGCAAAGTGACACGAAAATACGAAAAATGGTCGATATTCCGAAAAAAAAATGTACCCGAAAAACGAGTCGAACCGAACCGAATCGAAACAGAAATCGGTCGAAACGAGCCAAATCGAAAAGTTTGAACATCCGAAAAATCGAATCGAATCGAACCGAAAAAAAAATCGGTGCACAAGGCTAGTGAAGATGCTAAGGGAAACTCTGCATACACACATTATCCTGTTAACGTTCTCCATATTAGCGTCAACTTTCTAATAGCGCCCAAAATATATATAAAAGCATTGAGAGATTCTCTTACCCCTCAGAGCGATTTGACCCATCCTCTTGTCCCTCCACACTCTTTGTAATGCGAGGCGCCTTTTTTATTCTTTCTACTTGTTCACATTGAGACAATATTTCCGCCATTACTTTTATATTTTTTCCATCACTCTTTCGCTCTGCATGTTGTACTTTTCGACCTAGTTCAGCCCCTGGTTCTGTGCGCTTCTCTTCATGTTCTTCACTTTCTGGTTCTGACTCCAATGGATCTTGCTTTGTTTGACTCCTGTCACCGTTCTGCTCCATCGTTTTCTCTCCATGTTCCATGTGGTTCTTTCTGGCTGCTTCCTCTTCCAGACTTTCTCCATCTCGCTCAGACTCATCCGATCCTGATTCTATCATTCTTTTTGCTACATGTTTATTTGGCCCAGTTGGTGCCTTGGTATTATGTTTATTTGGCCCAGTTGATGCCTTGGTATTGTGTTTATTTGGCCCAGTTGATGTCTTGGTATTGTGTTTATTTGGCCAAGTTGGTGCCTTGGTATTGTGTTTATTTGGCCCAGTTGATGCCTCGGTATTGTGTTTATTTGGCTCAGTTGGTGCCTCGTTATTGTGTTTATTTGGCCCAGTTGGTGCCTTGGTATTGTGTTTATTTGGCCAAGTTGGTGCCTCGGTATTGTGTTTATTTGGCTCAGTTGGTGCCTCGTTATTGTGTTTATTTGACCCAGTTGATGCCTTGGTATTGTGTTCATTTGGCTCAGTTGGTGCCTCGGTATTGTGTTCATTTGGTTCAGTTGGTGCCTCGGTATTGTGTTCATTTGGTTCAGTTGGTGACTCGGTATTGTGTTTATCTGAAAATGTCAATACCTCTGGTATATATTTAGTGGTTATTAATAGTCTCTGTGTTGACTGATCATGATCATACTCTCCTTTTGTGAAGTTCATCAGTTCTGCTTTTTCTGTCTCTGTCTCTGCTTTCTTTGTTTCTGACTCTGTCGCTGGTTTATGTTTTGCTGCTGGTGCTGCACTTTGTGTGTTTTGCTGAAACACTTTAGCTCTCGCAGACACACTAACACTTGGTGTTGATTGATGAGTTGTTCTTTCTGTGAGATTCATTGATTCTGTTGTTTTTTTCTGTTTTGTTGGTGTCTCTTCTTTAGTTTCTGCTGACTCTGTTGCTGGTTTATGTTTTGCTGCTGGTGTTATACTTTGTGTATTTTGTTGAAACACTTTAGCTCTCCTCGATAAAGAAAGACTCGGAGTTGATTGATCAGATGTCCCTTCCATGTGGCTCATTGGTTCTGCTTTTTCTATTGCTTCTTTTGATTTCTCTGCTCTCTTTTCATCTGACTTTGCTTGTTTATGTTTAGTTGCTGGTGTCGCACTTTGTATTTTTGACTCAAACTCTTTAGCTCTCTCTGACACACTAAGGCTCGGGGCTGATTGATCAGATGTTCCTTCTTTGAGGTTTATTTGTTCTGTAGGTTCTGTTGGTGTCTCTGCTCTCCGCGTACGTGACTCTGTAGCTGTTTTACGTTTAGCTGCTGGTGTCGCACTTTGTATTTTTGACTCAAACACTTTAGCTCTCTCTGACACACTAACACTTGGCATTGATTGTTCAATTGTACTTTCTGTGAGGTTTGTTGGTTCTGCTGTTTCTTTTGGTCCTGTTTGTGTCTCTGCTCTCTTTGTTTGTGGTTTTGTTGCTGCACTTTGTGTGTTTTGCTGAAACAATTTACTTATTTCTGACACATTAACACTTGGTGCTGACCATTCAGTTGTTTCTTCTCTGAAGTTTATTGTTTCTGCAGGTTCTTTTAGTTCTGTCGGTGTCTCTGCTCTTTTTGTTTCTAATTCTGTCACTGTTTTATGTTTTGCTGCACTTTGTATATTTTGCTGATACACTTTATTGCTCTGTGACTCGTTTAATTTCTTCCTCTGATCTGATGCTGACTCTGTCATTGTCCTTTTTCTCTCTGGATCTTTCACTCGACACTTTCCTTGTTTGTCCGGCTCTATGTCTGTCTCCATTCTGTGATTTGTTGGGTTTTCCAAACACTTCGGAGCTCTTGCTAATTCCACATTCTTGTTAGGCTGCTCTGTCACCCTCTGTGCGTTCATTACTGAGGCGTCTGTTGTCTTTGTTTTGTTTATAGTCGCCTCTCTCACTCTCTGGGTTGTTTCTGTTGTTGTCTCGGTTTTGTTTATACTCGCCTCTCTCACTCTCTGGGTTGTTTGTGTTGGTGACTCTCTTTCAGTTCCTGCACTGTGGTTACTTTGCCTTATTAATCTGTCTTTCTGAATTCTTTCTTCTGTGTCGCCTGCCCTCTCTGCATACAAACTAGTCGTCTTTTCCCATGCCTGTCTCTTCAGTTTCATTGATTGTGTCTGTACGTCTGTTTTTGTGTCTCCTGATTCTGATCGTCATAACATTTTGCCAAGTCAGCCACAGATTCACGGCTCAGCGTTTTCAGCTCCTCGAGTTCCGTCTCTATACTTTGTCCAGGTTTCTCATATCCCAGTAGCTTCACCCGTCCATTCATTCTCAAAGTACATTGTTCCATGTCATTGAGTTGTGTCGCTGTCTGTCTTTTCATTGCCCTTCGCTGTGGCTGATCCTCCCTCATGGTTTCTCCTCCTGTTGTATACATTATATTTTCATAACATTCATGATTGTCTCTTGCACGTTTTATCTTGTTCACTATCCCTGTGTGAGTTCCCTCTGCCGCCCCCTTCATGTCTCTTCTGTTTGTCTCAGTCATTGTGGATGTAAGTCTTTCCTTAACGCTTTGTCCAACAGAATGTGACTCCGAGTCTCTTATCCTCCCACCATTTAACAAGAAGAGTTTTCACTCCTGTACATGGGTCAAATTGCCATGTATCTTCATCTGATTGGGTGCACAGGCTATAATCTGCTCCTTCGTCTTCCAGATCTCAGTGACTTCTCAGAGTAATCATTATCCAGATCCCCTAGTGCAGGTTATTTCATCACCATTCATCATATTATTTATACTTTACCTGACACAGAGCAACCACGACCTCACAGCGACCTCTCAATGACCTCTACACAACTTGTCAGTGACTTATCAGTGACATCTCTGTTACCTCTCGGCAGCCTCTCAGTGACTTCTCTGCAGCCTCTCAGCGACCTTTTAGAAGCTTCTCTACGGCCTCCCAGTGACCTTTTAGCAGCTTCTCATTGGCCTGTGAGCAACCTCTCAGCAGCTTTTCAGGGGCTTCTCAGTGGGCTCTCAGCGGCTTCTCATTGGCCTCTCAGCAGCTTTTCAGGGGCTTCTCAATGGGTTCTCAGCGGCTTCTCTGCGGTTTCTTAGGGGCTTCTCAGCAGCTTCTCTACAGCCTCTTAGCGTCCTCCTGTCTTCTCTTATGATTTTTGTGGTTGTTCTGTATCTGCTTTTACTCTTGGCTCTTCTGGGATCAAAGTCCCATTTTAACAAGTTTTATACATTTTACAGATTTCTAGAAAAGGTTTTATGTCCTCAGAAACATTCTGACAGCTCATACTTGCACATGTCGTGTCTGCACGTTCCTTTCCATTTTACAGGCGACATGCCATTACGTTTATTGATCTATAACCCCTGCCCTATCCAGGAAGGTGCCTGTCAATCAAAGTCACTTTAACTTTTATTCATTTCATTGCATGATTTAGCGTCATGAATGGTACAATGGGCATTATCATTGAACCAGATTCCTTATTTGATTTTCCCCCTATGTTTTCACTTAAAATGGATCAGTCCGTGTCACGGAACTGACATTGCACCCTTTGTGGAGAAACTTTGACTCGGTGTGTTCCGCGTGTTTAATTCCCCAAGTATAGACTTTATCCCCTTGCATGATGTTTAATGTATTGTAAAGTGTTCAGTTTTCAGTGAGGTGTACTCCAATTGCTTTATTAATGCTGTGTTGGTTACATTTGTGTTGAATTGGGATTATGCAAGAATGTCAGTCTGCCACAATCTGTTGATCAGATTAGTTTTTTCCAGTAAGCGTACTTTTAGCTCTTCAAACATAATCTTCGTTGAACAGACGAACACTACCCATTATCTGTTGTTTTAAACTGTAATCTGTTTGTTAATCATCATTGTTGTAATTCTTTTAGAAAGTTTAAGTAAAATTGTCTCATGTTTTAATAACATCTTTTATTTCATTTATTTCATCCCCGTTTTTTCTGGAAGTCCTGGAAGTTAAAAGGGTTTGTTGGACTTAACCTACAATAAGTCCATCCGCGCGCATACCTCGAGCTTGGTCCTAAAGCTCCAATGCATGTGAGTTGGCAATTTATAAATTTTTATTAGTCACCGAATTTGCAAGATCTGCACGAGAAAGTTCTTCTTGTTTCTTGTATTACATGTGAGAAGAATCTCCCTTTAGAATAAGGTGTGGGTCACCTCTTCAAGCGGAGAATTTAAGTACCCGAATGCGTTCATCCACTCAGAGCCAGTGTTCGGGCTCTGGTTTTGTGAGTGAAACTATTATATAACGGTTTTTGTTAGAACTTGTTAAAACAGTCTGTACGATTATATTGTTCTGCTTTCTTTCATATGATCCATGTGGACAAGAGAACCACCAGATATCCATAAGCGACCTCTATCGCGCCACCAGATACGTATTACTATACTATTGTTTCACACATTGGTTTGGGGGAAACCACTGAATTTCTGGTTTGGCTTTGGTTAACTGGTGGTGGTACAGGTCTTGGGCGCCGTCCACTTTGTTCGCTAATTATCTGTTTCGGTCTGGTTGGGTCCCCCAGCGTTTCTGGGGGGGTGTTGTGTATGTAAATGATCCATGTGTGACCGTAGAAATACCTGTGTGTTTACCCCAATAGACACAGTTGATACTGTTTGAACATACAGGCTGCCTGGTTTTTCATTCGGCGTATTCTCAATCAACCTTGAAAGGCATTGAGCAGCCATCAGATACAGACCTGATGTGATGCTCTTTTGGATAAGTAGGAGCAGGATATCGGATCTGATAGAGCGATGTGAAGGATCGAATCAAAGCGGTGGCGTCCAGCACAGGGGCGGATCCAGACACAGGTTTTGGGGGAGCATTCTACCGTTTTGGCCAAGAGCTGGTGTTGTGTTTGCAGTGACACATGGATATATATATTGCCCCCAGCTCACATGGATATATATATATATTGTGCCCAGCTCACATGGATATGTATATTGCCCCAGCTCACATGGATATAAATACATTCGCCCCCAGCTCACATGGATATATATATTTGCCCCCAGCTCACATGGATGGATATATATTGCCCCAGTTCACATGGAATAGATATACTTCCCCCAGCTTACATGTAGGGATGAGCTGAACACCCATGTGTTCAGTTCGCATTCAAACTCGAACAATTTCGAAAGTTCAAGTTCAAACTCGAACACGAACCGAACTCAACGCAAGTCAATGTGACTCAAAAGTTCGGTTTTTAGAGTGCCCTGTAAGAGGGCATATATGCAAGATATTTGCCATAAAAGGTGTATGGGGTCCGGGTAGTGCCCTGGGGGACAGGAAACAAGGACAAGAAGTTTTAAAAAAAAAGTTTTTAAAGGGACAGTGAGTTTTCCATGAAATAAGGGTTAAAAATAAAAACGAAAAATTCCTTCAAATATCGTGCCTAGGAGGTCCCTATAACCTGCCCGTGAAGTGGCGGATAACTAGGATGTATAGAAACACTTAAAAAAAAAAAATGACGTTTCAAATGACGGTAAATGCTTTTCTTTTAAACTATTCATAAACAAGTACTTGAGGTGGCAGTCTGTATTAAAAAAGGAGATATTTTAGGACACGCAGAACAAGTTTAGTGATTTTGGCTAAATTATGGTGAAACTTATGCAGGCTTTGGATGAAAGTAACAATAGGTGCTTTAAAATTGGGCCTTTAGTGTCGGCAACAGTAACCCCTCTGTGGTATTGTGGAAGAGTGCAGGGTTGGACCCTGCGGTTCAAAAAATTAAAATTATATAAATCTGGCACAGGCGTCAGTGCAGCCAAATATTGTGCCTTTCATGGCAGCAAGTGCCTTCACACCGTAACCCTTTTGTGGTATTGTGGAGGGAGTTCAGTGGTGGAGGTTTTGTGAATGCAGAAGACATCCCCGATCTATTCCGCTACGTCAGCATCAGGGGATTGATAACTGCTGATCCAGGACTGATTCATTTTTATAAATGTCAGCCGGTCTACAGAGTCGGTGGACAGACGCACTCTTTTGTCCGTGACAAAACCTCCAGCGGCACTGAACGTCCTTTTAGAAAGCACGCTGGATGAAGGGCAACCTAGTAGCTGCATAGCATATTGGCTAAGTTCTGGCCAGTGATCCAATCTCAACACCCAGTAAGCCAGTGGATCATCTGCTGGAAAGGTATCCAGATCTGCCCTTGCCCCTAGGTAGTCCTGCACCATACGGTGAAGACGCTGGCAATGGGTGCCTACATTTGACGTCCCTGGGCGGCGTGGACTAAAAAAACTAAAAAAGGCATCAGTCAAGTGGCCCCGGCCTTCACCACTATTCGTCTGATCATCCGCAGCCTCAGAAACACGTGTGTCATCATCACTTGGTAACCTACCAGTGCCTGGAAAGGTGTAACACAAGTGTCGCTTTAGAGCATCCTCAAGTTTTTTCATCCTGTGCTCCCTCTCTGCGGGCAGGATGAGCTCTGCAACTTTACCCTTGTATCGTGGATCAAGAAGGGTTGCCAACCAGTAATGATCCCTCTCCTTGATAGCACGAATCCTGGGGTCCTTTACCAGGCTTTGTAGGATAAGGGAGCCCATGCAGCGTAGGTTGAGGTGGCATTAGCTTCCGAGTCTTCCTGGTCAATGAGGAAGATGACCCCATCATGCACTTCCTCCTCCCAGCCACGTACTAGTCCTTGTGTTTCTGGGCACACAAAACCCTCCCTTGAGGAATCTCCACCTTCAATGCCCCCACTACTTAAATATTTCTCCTCATCCTCCGCCTGTCTAATCTGAGGAGGACCCACTGGAATGCTGTCTGCGGAAAGACTGGGGCCTCCTCCCACTGCTCTTCCTCTAGAGCCACATCTATAAGTCCCTGCAGAGTGTGCTCCAGCAGGAACACTAAAGGAATTGTGTCACTGATGCATGCACTGTCCCTGCTCACCATCCTCGTTGCCTCCTCAAATGGTGACAGTGCAGTGCATGCATCCTTGACCATCAGCCACTGCGGGGGGGAGAAACCAAGTTGACCTGAACCTGTCCTTGTGCCATACTCACACAGGTACTCGTTGATGGCCCTCTGCTGCTTGTACAGAAGCTGCAGCATTTCTAATGTCAAGTTCTACCTGGTGGGCATGTCACAGATCAGACAGTTTGTGGGAAGGTGGAATTCACTTTGAATTTCTTCCAGGCAAACACTTGCTGGGAATGACTGTCTGAAGTGGCTGCAGACTTTTCTGGCCTGGCTCAGAAGCTCTGGCAGTCCTGGGTACCTGGTTAGGAAACGCTGTACCACCAGATTTAGGACGTGTGCTAGGCATGGTACATGCGTCAACTTACCCTGGCATGGGGCAGAGAGAAGGTTGCTGCCATTATCACAGACGACCATTCCCAGCTCAAGCTGGCATGGTGTTAACCATCTCTGCACCTGCCCCTGCAGAGCTGACAGAATTTCTGGCCCGGTGTGGCTCCTGTCCCCTAAACAAACCAGCTCAAGCACAGTATGGCATCTTTTTGCTTGAGCCATTGCGTAGCCCCTGTCATGCGTCGGTTTAACTGCCACTTCGCCAGAGACAGAGAAGGAGGAGGAGGAGAAAGAGGGAGAGGTGGTGGTGGAGCAGACAGACCTCATACAAGCAGCTTTCTGGAGGCGTGGTGGATGAACAAGCTCCAGCACAGAGCCCCGTCTTGAAACCCTCCCAGCTGCAATCAGAGTTACCCAGTGTGCCGTGAAGGAAATGTAACGGCCCTGTCTATGCTTGCTGGAACACGTGTCTAAAGTCACATGCACCTTGCTGCTGACTGCCTTTCCCAATGACTGGATAACATTGTCTTCCACGTGCTGGTATAGTGCTGGAATGGCCTTCCGTGAAAAGTAATGGCGTTTTGGAACCTGCCACTGTGGTACAGCACATTCAGCAAATTCACGGAGGGAAGCAGAGTCCACCAGCTGGAAAGGCAGCAGCTGCAATGCGAGTAATTTTACTAAGCTGGCATTTAGATGCTGTGCTTGGGGATGGTTGGGACTATATTTTTTCTTACGCTGCAGCAGCTGGGGCAACGTAATCTGACTGAGTAAATCTTCATCCTCAACCACGTGGTACCCAAGCGTCCGGTGTCTTTCCCACGCTTGAGCCTCATCTGACATAGATTACACATAGCAACGGTGGGGTCTGCTGCACATTTCTTAAGGAACTCCCAGACAACAGAGTTCCTGGATGTGTGCTTTGAGACACCAGCGCTCTGCACCTGAGCAGCTCTGACATCTGATGCAGGGCCGGATTAATGTAGGGGCGGATGGAGCGGCCGCTCCAGGCCCCTACATGAAAATAGGCCCACAGCCAAGAGGATCACCGATCGACAGCCTGCAGTCCGCTCCTGAACGAGTCTCTCACTCTCGGCCACATGGTCTGCTCTTCACGAGTGCACCCGGCCCCGCCCCCCGGCCAGCCCCGTGTCTGGATCACAGTGTGCCACAGATTCTGTCACTAAGCACACAGAGAAGCAAATGCCAGCACGCTGGCTCCACCCCCTCTTCACTGCACTGGCTGCCTATGCGGATACAGAAACACAGGGCAGGTAGAGAGCACAGGCAGCTCTCCAACCACAGGTATGCTTGGCTCCACCTGGTACTGTAAATCAGAGCCCCACATGCACTGATCACACACAGTGTGCCTGTGTATGGCAGCAGCTGAGCAGCTACTTACCTGTGTGATCACCATGGGCACAGGAGGATTCAGCTCTGGGCCAGCAGTGAAATGAAAATCCATGATTCAGCCAAACATAGAAACATAGAAACATAGAAAAATGTCGGCAGATAAGAACCTTTCGGCCCATCTAGTCTGCCCAATTACATGGATACTTAACCTGGATTTAACTTTTGTTTAGGATAGCCTTATGCCTATCCCATGCTTGCTTAAATTCAATTACTGTTTTGGCCTCTACCACTTCAACTGGAAGGCTGTTCCATGTATCCACCACCCTCTCCGTAAAATAATGCTTCCTGATGTTACTTTTAAACCTTTGCCCCTCTAATCTAAGACTATGTCCTCTTGTTTTGCTACTTTGTTTCCTTTTAAATATACTCCCTTCCTCTACCTTGTGGATTCCCTTTACGTATTTAGATGTTTCTATCATATCTCCTCTGTCTCGTCTTTTTTCCAAGCTGTACATGTGAAGATCATTAAGCCTTTCCTGGTAACTTTTCTCCTTCAAGCCGTACACCATTTTAGTAGCCCTTCTCTGAACTCTCTCTAAGATGTCTATATCCTTCTGGAGATACGGTCTCCAGTACTGCACACAGTACTCCAAGTGAGGTCTCACCAGTGCTCTGTACAGTGGCATGAGCACTTCCCTTTTCCTACTGCTAATACCTCTCCCTACACAACCAAGCATTCTGCTAGCATTTCCTGCTGCTCTGTTACATTGACTACTTACCCTTAGATCCTCTGAAATAATAACCCCTAAATCCCTTTCCTCAGATGTTGAGGTTAGGACTGTATCAAATATTCTATATTCAGCCCTTGGGTTTTTACGTCCCAGGTGCATTATCTTGCACTTATCCACATTAAAACTCAATTGCCACAGCTCCCACCATTTTTTTAGTTTACCTAAATCATTTGTCATTTGGCTGATCCCTCCAGGAACGTCAACCCTGTTGCAAATCTTTGTGTCATCAGCAAAAAGACCTACTTTTCCATTAACCCTTTCGCTGCTGAGGCTTTTCCCGGCCCTGTGCTGAGGTCATTTTTTACCTGTTTTGCGCATCATGTTTAAACGTGTTTTTAAGGCTTATTTTAGTATATGACACCGACATATTATATATCGTTCTTTCCGTCAGACTCGGTAGATTCATAATATGTCATTATTATATGTATACGTTATGTCATGTCTGTATATTATAACAAAAAATGCAATAAAATATGTATTTTCAATAATTTACAACGTGTAAAGTGTTTTTTTCCACATTTTAACATGCGAGCAATTGCGGTTATATTTTGTATGGGGTGCGCTTGTTAAAAAAATTAGAGATGGGGTCTCGTTACATTTCTTTTGGGGAAAATGACACTATTTTTAACAAACGCACCGCATACAAAAATCGTTAGTGCAGCATCATTGTTCACATTATAATTGAAATGGGAACAATATTGCTGCATTAACAAACCCAAAAAAAAGAAAAAAAAGTGTTTATTTTTTTTTTTTTTATTTTTTTTTTTTTTTTTTTTTTTTATTTTTTTTTACAACATTTTTAACTTTCATGTTTGGTATCGTTGGAACGGCCATGCTCTGGCCGATCCAACGATATCAAAATTTAACCCCTAGCTGCCACGGATCGGGAGATAGGGAGTTCATTGGAACTCCCTATCTCCACACTTGGTGGCAGTTAGGGGTTAACTGTAGGACTGGCGTCATCGTGCTACGCACGATGACGCCAGTCCTCTGGGGGAGTTGCCGGAAGCTTGGCCGACATCCAAGATGTCGGCCAGCTCCCGGGAAGGATCGCGAATCGGCGCTTTTCAGCGCCGATTTGCGATCCAGCTCCCCAGGGGTTAATGCCAGGCATCATTTGGAAGGGCAGGCTGTGCCCTTCCAAATGATGCCTGGGTTAACCCCCTGTGCGCCGCCGATCGGGAGGGAGAGAGGTCCGAAGGACCTCCCCCCCCTCCCTTTCAGGCGCCTCCTCCGCACATGCGGGGGGGGCGCCTGAATTAGGTGTCATCGCGCCCCCGCGATGACACCTAATAATGGCGGCTGCTGGTCCGGATGCCGGGCTGACATCCAGGATGTCAGCCCGCACCGGAGGGGCCAGCGATCGGCCGGAACCCGGCCGAACGCTGACCCCAATGTGAGGACGCGCTCAGTGCGTCCTCAGCACACCAGCGGTAATGCTGAGGACGCGCTGAGCGCGTCCTTAGCATTGAAGTGGTTAATACCTTCTGCAATATCACTAATAAAAATATTAAAGAGAATGGGTCCAAGTACTGACCCCTGAGGTACCCCACTGGTAACAAGACCTTGCGCCGAATAAACTACATTTACCACAACCCTCTGTTGCCTGTCACTCAGCCACTGCCTAATCCATTCAACAATATTGGAATCCAAGCTCAAAGATTGCAATTTATTGATAAGCCTTCTATGCGGAACAGTATCAAAAGCCTTACTGAAATCTAAATAAGCAATGTCTACTGCACCACCTGTGTCTATTATTTTTGTTACCCAATCAAAAAAATCTATAAGATTAGTTTGGCAAGATCTCCCTGAGGTAAACCCATGTTGTTTCTGATCCTGTAATCTATGTGTTTTTAGATGTTCAACAATCCTTTCCTTTAACATGGTTTCCATTAATTTCCCCACTACAGACGTAAGACTAACTGGCCTATAGTTCCCCGATTTCTCCCTACTACCCTTCTTGTAAATGGGTACAACATTTGCTAATTTCCAGTCTTCTGGGACGACTCCCGTTCACAAGGATTGGTTAAATAAATCTGTTAACGGTTTTGCTATTACATCACTGAGCTCTTTTAATAATTTAGGGTGGATCCCATCAGGCCCCATTGACTTATTTGTCTTTACTTTAGACAGCTGCTGTAGAACCTCCTCCTCTGTAAACTGATATGTAAATGTCTCGTTAGTGTTTCCTCCTAACTGAGGTCCCTTTCCTTCCTTTTCTTCTGCAAAGACTGAACAAAAATATTCATTGAGGCAGTCAGCGAGACTTTTATCCTCTTCTACATACCTTCCTTCCTTTGGTTTTAATCTAACTAATCCTTGTTTTACTTTTCTTTTCTCATTTATGTATCTAAAAAATGTTTTGTCCCCCTTTTTTACTGACTGAGCTATTTTCTCTTCTGCGTGTGCTTTGGAAGCTCTTATAAATTGCTTTGCCTCTTTCTGCCTAATCTTATAGGTTTGCCTATCTTCTTCACTCTGAGTTTTTTTATAATTATTGAATGCTGTCTTTTTGTTCTTCACTATTTTGGCCACTTCTGCAGAGTACCACAACTGGTTGAGGAGAGCAATCCCACAAACTGGCACACCTGTGATCCTCCCAGCTTCACCCACTGCAGGATGCTGATTTTTAACAGGGTCCAGCAAAAGGGGAGGGTGTGTGGCCTCATGGTATGTCCCCAAGCTCCCAGCTTCATCTCCCCTTCTAGATATCCAGGGGAGCACACAAGACAGGAGAGAGCAAAGGCCCTGGTGAGAGAAACCTGGGGGGCAGCAAAGTCACATGGAGTAGGTGAGAGATTTCAGAGGGACAGGAAAACGGTTCATATGGGAATGAGCAGGACATAGAAGGGGTAGGGTTGGGGAGAAACAGAGGGAACTGAGAAAAAGTAATACAGAAGTGCAGGAGAGAGACAAGTGAGGTACAAGAGGATAAACAGAGGAGTAGGAAGAATGGCTACACCGAGCAGGGCTGGAAACTTGCAAAGGGGCTTTAAAGAGGAGAGAGATGGAGACAGGAAATGGAGTGGAGATACAAAGGGTTCTAGGGCATTGGATGTGCCAGTCACATAGTCCATCACTAAACATATATACAGAAGGAACATAATATTGTATGTATCTTTAGATCTAGGTGCTCATTAGTTTTGCTGATGCCTGATGTAATTTAAATGGACACTTTACACACCAGTGGTCAGTCTGTGTGGTGTGCCCCCCATCTCCAATTTCTTCAGTCTTGTCGTCAAATCCTAATGTGTGAAATGGAATTTCCTCCACCTACATGTGTCACCAGGTAAATGGGATTTGAATATCCCATCTGCTGGTCATGATAATGTCTACATGCATCCTGTCTCCGAATGCTCACAGCAGCGAGCTTTCTGTGAAACAGGAGCTGATGAATTGGTTCTGCACTTGTGCATACAGCGCCAATCCATCACTCTGTACAGGCACTGGGGAATGTGTATACAATAGCACGCAAATTCCAAGAAAAGTGAAATTTGTGCAGCATATCTATCCAGTACAAGTTGCGTATGGTATCCAAATTGCATAAAGATGTGCTGGAACTTTGTGTTTCAGAAGCCCCTGAACCGAAGGGGAAGAGAAGCTCGCACAATATGTAAAAAGATGATTATTTTCACACAAATTAAAAATAAAAAAAATAATTGGGCAGATGCTGTGTGTGTATATCTATGTATGTATCTATGTATACACACACACAGATTTAATAGTTTTCTGAATTTGTTATTCAAAAGGCTTTCAAAAAAAAAGTGGCCCTGCATTTTACATTGCACCTGACCCCGTAAATACTAGAGCCGGCCCAGCTCGGTCACATGAGATAATGTGAGTGTGGTCGAGAGTGAAAGCCACGAGGGTGCTTACAGTGACGTGTTCACAAGCTGCCTGGCAGTCGCAGCCCTGCAATGCTCAGTGGATCAGTGAGATCCATGCCCGAGCCAAAGGAGGGATCATTCCAGCAATGTCGCCAGCTGGCCGCCCGTCTCTGCAGCACCCTGGAGATCTGAACAGGCCCAGGGGTTGCCCTATCACACAAAGAACCAACCCCAAACTTCAGAGGATGGTGTTTGAAAAAAATGCTGTAGATCCTGTGTACGCTCATACTCGCTGCTCATTACCATTAGTTTTATTGCTGTGGATCCTGTATATCCTCATACTACCTGCCCATTACTGTGAGCGTTTTATTGCTGTGGATCCTGTGTACGCTCATGTGCACTGCCCCTTACCATGAGGTTGTATTGCTGTGGAGCTCTGTGATTCGCTCATGCACACCGCACATTACTGTGAGTTTTGTTTAGTTTAAGCTCATTTTTCTGGGTTTCTTAACACCACGGGGTGTACTATGCCATTTTTGCAGTGTGTCTAAACACCGTGGGATGGCATAGCATGCCCCGCCAGTGCCTATAGGCCATGTCTGGCTCGCCCACCAGTTGGTGAGTTATTTGCTTCCACGAGACAGCTTGAACTTAAGCCGTCCCCTGCAGCCAATGACGCACACTGCATGTCAGTTGTGTAGGCGGACTGGAGGAGGGGCCTGGGTCACTTTAAGTCATGCTGTGCGTCATAGCACATCAGAGTCACCAGTCTGGTTTCCCAGTAGCTCTGACGTTGGCATACCGTGACATAAGCACAGTGCGCCACCTGACTCTCTAAACGAGAAAGCAGCGTGGGCAAATTGTTACCTCGTTATATATAAAAAGGCCCACTAAAATCCTCAGCACCAGGCCCATGACACTCTTAATCCGACCCTGCTCTGGGTGTGTGTCTGGCTGTGTATGGGGGCTCTGCTCCTCTGGGTGTGTGTCTGGCTGTTAATAGGGGCTCTGCTCCTCTGGGTGTGTTTCTGACTGTGTTACGGGGGCTCTGCTCCTCTGGGTGTGTGTCTGGCTGTGTATGGGGGCTCTGCTCCTCTGGGTGTGTGTCTGGCTGTGTTGTGGAGGCTCTGTTCCTCTGGGTGTGTGTCTGGCTGTGTATGGGGGCTCTGCTCCTCTGGGTGTGTGTCTGGCTGTGTATGGGGGCTCTGCTCCTCTGGGTGTGTGTCTGGCTGTGTTGTGGAGGCTCTGTTCCTCTGGGTGTGTGTCTGGCTGTGAATGGAGGCTCGGCTCCTCTGGGTGTGTGTCTGGCTGTGAATGGGGGCTCTGCTCCTCTGGGTGTGTCTGGCTGTGTATGGGGGCTCTGCTCCTCTGGGTGTGTCTGGCTGTGTATGGGGGCTCTGCTCCTCTGGGTGTGTCTGGCTGTGTATGGGGGCTCTGCTCCTCTGGGTGTGTCTGGCTGTGAATGGGGGCTCTGCTCCTCTGGGTGTGTGTCTGGCTGTGAATGGGGGCTCTGCTCCTCTGGGTGTGTGTCTGGCTGTGAATGGGGGCTCTGCTCCTCTGGGTGTGTCTGGCTGTGTATGGGGGCTCTGCTCCTCTGGGTGTGTCTGGCTTTGAATGGGGGCTCTGCTCCTCTGGGTGTGTGTCTGGCTGTGTTGTGGAGGCTCTGTTCCTCTGGGTCTCCTCTCTGTAATGCCAGGGCTATTATCATAATATGTCAGAAAGTGTGAAAATGAGTAAGGGATTGCTTGGAATGAATGAATGAATGAATGCTTATGCGCTCAGACTTTCTAAAAGCAATTTGCGAATAGGTTGTTTTAATATACAGTGACTAAATGAAAAGGAGTAACGGGATTTGGATGTTATCTCTCTCCACGTTATTAAATCCATTGAATCGATTCCATAAACATACTATAATGATTCACACAAATCCGCAGAGTCTGAAAACATAATAATTTAATGCATTAATAAAATGATTGTAACATTAATATTATTACAGAGGTAACTTTACAAGACGATGTTAACGTAATATCAGGGTATATAATATATAATATATATATAAAGAGTGAGGATTAATCATCTAGTAGAACATTAGTGAGAAACATATGATAACACAGCATTAGGTCTGGCAGAGGTTTCCGTAAATGATTAGAAGAACAGGTTACACACTAACAGCATCAGATTTATCTTATACTCTGGCAAATATCTATTAAGCAGAAAAATCCTAAAAACAGGAATAAACGAAGTTAATTTACTGGAATAAAAATGTTCAGCAGTGAGAAAAAAATGGGCGTCCCTCTATACTTACAGGGTTATTCAAAGAGATCCGAATTGGGGCCGAAAGGGAACCGAACGCTGAAAATCAGGGTACAGTTACCTTTCCTGGCCATTCGGCTATTCAGGGAGCAGGCAATACGCCAAATCCTGGCGAATTGCCTGCACATACGGTGCCTGTTCGAGGGCAGTGAAATCCCCATAGCTTCGTCTATTCAGAGAACAAAAACCAGCAGTGAAAGGTTCCCCTAATGCTCTGCCATTCAGTGGTTTCATTCGACAGGTTTATTCAGGCGAATCCCATAGGCTTCAATGTTAAAAATATTCCTGTTTTAATTCAATATCTAATAAATCGTTCATTATAAAATTCTGCAGTAAAGATTTATAGATTTTTTTAGTATCTTTTAAGCATTTTTTTTTTTTTGCAAAATAAAATTCCAATTTTTTTTTTTAAATCGTTTTTTTTTCTGTAACAGCCTTTTTATAAGTATTCATTGGATTTTATATGTAAATTTCAGACATTTTCGCTCAGTAGTTTCCTTTGCAAACAGCGTTTCACTTTTCAAACATTTAAGTGTATTGTTTGTTTGTTTTTTTCACTCCATTCGTCTGCGGTGTCGGGTTTTTCCGGTGGCTGATCGGCTCCTGCTCGGGTTTCTCCGGCGTGTTCGGCGGGGTTAATCCAGATGTTTTTATGGGTTTCGGTGTGCATTTGCCTGGGTTTTGCGGTGAGTGTTCGGCAGCTTTTCCCTGCACTACGACGGCCCTGTGGTGTTTGCTGAATACACCGCAGGGTCGCCGAAATGGGATCGGCAAATCGCCCCGAATTGAAGAGAATGAAAAGTCACCGAACGTGCGGTGACTTTTCGATTCTCTTTGGATAACCCTGTTAATCTCTTGGAAATTAGTGATCATATAAATATTTAATTTCTTAAACAGCACTACAAGAAATCTGACAAAAACAATGAATAATAACTGAAAATAATAATAAAAAGGAAGACCATAAATAATAATAACAATGAAATATCTAATGCATCTCCTTTATGCTACGGGAAGTCCATCACCATTTATGGAAAAGCATAGACACAGAGCGATCTGGTATAAATGTGTGGATGGATCACACACTAAATGATAAATACAATGTGATCATCATGCACTTTGTGCAACTGTGTATGAAAAACCCTTTGTAACATCACTGAAATGTGGAGAGTATCACTGTTCCTCCTCCTTTCTCCTGGGAAACACCGGCATCAGGTGATCCTTCTTCTCTCAGATTCCAGTTTATCAGTTAAGCCAAGGAGAACGATTAATCTTACTCTCCAGTCTGTCACATTATGACTTTTATTCAACAGAGATGGTGTAATATGCGTAGCGGGATAAACCGCATTGTGTCCATTTGTGAAAGTGGCAGAGAATTCTGGGATTGAGTAGTTGTGGTCCCTGTACACTGCATGTCAGTAAGTGATCACTGCTGTCAGGGTAACTGGCTCTGGGGCATCGGGCCGGCGTCACTCCTCTGTGCAAGGGAACTTGAGTCTTGCCACTCCCCGGCACTTGGCTGTAACCCGCGTCATACCACAGGGCCATTTTCTGATGCAACATCTCCCCGCGTCATTCCGATTGGCCATTCCGATGCAGAACAATCATCCGCATCGCCGTTTATGGTCACTCCATGTGTAATGACACAGGGGCTTGTGTGTCCTCACATCCATTATACACACAGATATTCTGGTGCTCCAAGAAGACGCAAGAGTAAATTGAATCTGGTCACCTATATAATCCTTTGCCGGATGATCAGTCTTTGCCCTCGTGTGTGGTTACCTTCAGACTCAACAATGCCGTGTATCTCCTTGTTCTTCTGTTCTATAATCCTCCATGTACCAACCCAACACGTTTTCTGACTCTGTCCCACTCTGCGACCTTTGGCATTACAGCTACGTCAAGGACTGGTCCCACCTGGCCTGTGCCATGAGTGGATATAAACCCAGGCTCTACAAGGGCTGGTAATCTTGTCCGAAACTAGCCCACTGCCCTCCACATTTGCCAACTCTAGCTGTATAAGGGACTTGTTTCGATCCTGATTAAGGGGTTATTGGTGCTGCGTGTGGGAGTGTCTCAAGCCAGTCTGTCAATGTCACAATTGCTGAGCAAACATATTGTGCAACACATTAATTCATACAGTTTAGACAAATGGAGAAAACGTGTGCAGTGTGAAGATTGTCACTGGTTCTTTGTGTCATACACAGAGCAGACGTAAAAGTGTGCAGGTTTCCCAAGGAGAGATGGATCCTGGTGGAGAGTGGCCGTTATCATTGACGCCTGGTCTTGCTGCCGTCGTGGTAAAATTGCATTACTTCCTCAAATTTCCGAGCCAAGCCTTCCTCATGTTCCTTCTCTGTTTCTGAGATGAGGATCAGGTCTCCAGCATACGTTCCAATGCGTGGTTGGGTCTCCAGGATCCTTTCCTTCTCATCCAGGCTGCTGTCATCCAAGTCATCGATCACCACAAGGACGTTGTCCCTCCCTGCACAGAAAGTCACGGGAATATATCAATACACACATTGTATCATCTAATTCTATCAACGCTTCCATCATCTGACTCTTACCAAGCTTCAGTGACATCATCTCCAGCTCGTGGTCGTACAGAGAGTCCGTCACGTCTGTGATATTGACTCTGCCTCTGTTCTTGGTGTGATACAATATTCCATACGTGCACACAGAGAGGTTATCCATGAATTGCCGCATTCCATTGTTTGAAATGTATAAGGATCGAACGTCTTGAATCTCATCGTGAAAATGATCTGATCTGAGGACCGTCTGCAGCCATTCGTAATCACTCTCTGCAGATCTAGAGAAGATCCCAACGATATGAGGTGACCTCTTAATCTGTCCCTGGAAACAGAAAACAACGTGTCATCCTCTGATACTAGAATGGGCTTTATGTAACAGGAAAGAGAAGCTCAGGCTGACGGGGGCTTTTATTTCCTCCCAAATGAAGAGATCAGAGACTTCATAGACAACAGGGCATCGCTTGTGGACATGATCTGCTCCAACAAAAATAAAGTGTGGTATGAAAGAGCTAAAAATATTATGAAATCAGATCAACTGCGTAAACGGATACAATGGAACACTCAATCCAAATATAAGGGCACTCAATATACGTGAGCATGAAAAAAAGGGGGTGCAATCAATCCAAAAATTTGCCAAAAAGAATACAATCGGTACAACATAGAATTCCGCAGGCGGACAAGTGAATCAAGTGGTATGAATAGGTCAATATACACGATGCGTGACCAGTGCAATCACCAAAAAATTAAATTCTTACTACATAATCTGTTAGAATCCTGGCATCAACCTCAAATAAATTATAAACACAAAAACATATTGCAATATTGTTTGACAAAAATTATACCAGCAATGAAAGTTCACAAAAATCCTCACTCACATGGCACAGAGCCTTTAGAACGGGCTCTGAATATCCAGCTTTTGTGCCACCTATTTGGGTGGTACAGCTCCTCTACAGAGATGGCGTGGGTATGCTCTGCAATAAAACAGAGTAGAGCGAGCTCAAAGAGCTGTAAACTTTACACCCTGCCAAGCGGAAAGGGTTTGGATTAAGCCAACTCACCTGTGTTGGAGCCTATAGACTCAATAATAGCACATGGGACACACTTTTAGACGCGGGCAGAGAGGAAACCATCAGCTAAATTAGGGATATTTGAGAATCAGATATTGGGAACTGAGTTGTAGTTAAGGACAGGGTTACTATTTCTGCTCGTTTTTAATTGGGGTTACAAATGTGTTCTTGGTGATCGATGCGTTTACAGTAGCGTCACTAAGGTTGGTATCACCCGGAGCGGTAACTCATGGTGTCACCCCCCCTGTTTTACGGTTTCTTTTTTTAACTACTCTTACTAAGTTATGAGTAACTCCCATATAACATTGAATGCTCATACACGGCGCACATTACTGTGAGGTTTATTGCTGTGGAATTCTGCAATATGCTCATACACACTTTACTGAGTTTTATTGCTGTGGATTCTGTGATACAGTAATGTGCGGTGTGCATGAGTGTATCACAGAATCCACAGCAATAAAACTCACAGTAATGCGCGGTGTGCATGAGTGTGAGTTTTACTGCTGTGGAGCTCTGTGATACACTCATGCACACCGCATATTACTGTGAGGTTTATTGCTGTGGAGCTCTCTCATATGCTCTTACACAAATTTTGGCGAACTGCCAGTAAGTACGGTGCTTGTTTGAAGGCAGTGAAAGTCCCCATAGAGAAGTAATGGTTAATCTGTTCAGAGACACCGAACAGCAGAGAAATGTCCTGATGTCCAGTGTTTTCATTCGACAGGTTTATTCAGGCGAACCCCATAGGTTTCAATGTAAAAATATTCCTGTTTTTATCCAATATCTAATAAACCGTTATTCTTTTAATCTGTATTAAAAAAAAACTCCTTTATTTTTTTTAGTACCTTTTAGACATTTTTAAAAGAAAATTCTAATTTTTTTCTAATAGCAGTTTTTCTTTTTTCTGTAACAGCCCTTTTTATTATCATTCATAGTATCTTATATGTAAATTCCAGACATTTTCGGTTAGTAGTTTTTTTGAAACCAGCGGGCGACGGGTTTGTGGCAGCATTCGGTGGCTGATTCTCTGCACTTCAGGAACCCTGCGGTGAATTCACTGGGAAAATTTGATTCCCCAAAGTGTGTGGAACAACAGAACACTGAAATGTTTGCGTCATATCGGTGCTCTGGGAAAGTGCCAGCCTAGGCCTTGTCTAACCAGGACATACTTGAAAATGAGAGAAAGATCAATGTATCCTTCCTGGCAAAATATTTTGTTTTTAGGGTGTCACCCTAGGGGGTGGTGTCACCCGGTGCGGGCAGCACCCAGCCCCCCCTTGTGACACCACTGGTTAGTGTTAGCATTAGGGTTACAATAAGGATTACTGTTAAGGTTATATCTGTTTCTTTTTGTATTTTAATTAGGGTTAATAATACTGTTTGTTTTACAGTTACAGTTTGGATTATAGTAAGGGTTAGGGTTACAGTTAATGTTTCTGCACGTATTTTAAATAGGGTAACGGTTTCTGCTTGTTTTACAGTTAGTGTTTGTATTTTAATTAGGGTTAGGGTTACTCTCACTGCTTGTTTCACAGTTAGAATAAGGGTTACTAATAGGGTTAAAGTTTCTGCTTGTACTTAAACAAGTTACAGTTACAAATATTTATAAAGCGCCAACAAGTTCCGTAGCACTGTACAATGTGAGAGACGAAATAACACATTCATACATGTTACACAAACAGAACAGTAGGAGGGAGGACCCTGCTCAAGAGCTTGCAATCTAAGCTGGGGATAGGGTTAAAAACAGGGCCAAAGCCTTTTCTTATATTTTAATTAGGGTTAGGATTACTCTTTCTGCTTGTTCTACAGTTAGGGTAAGGATTACAGTTAAGATTACAGTTGAGGTTAGGTTTACAGTTTCTGTGTGTATTTTAAATAGGTCTAGGGTTACACTTTCTGCTTGTTTCACAGTTAGGGCTACATTTTTTTTAAACCATCTTTAAAATTCTGATTTAATTAGAATAATGCCAATTATTATCGTTTCTGGCTGGTTATATACAGATCATTTTTCTTTTTAAATCTCTATCTAACTCAACCCTTAGCAATTCTATTTGTAATATAAATTAAAGAGAGAATTTTTACAAGATAAACAAAGACACAAGAAACAAAGCCTTCTCCATGTGACCATTAGGTAGTGCTCTATGACTGGGACTGTCACATACCGGCTTCACTCCAGAAGGGCACGTAACTCGGCAAAGTGGACGCAGGGCTAATAATCACTATCTGTCTGCACTAGACCCCGAATAATGACTGCTTAGCACACAATCCCCACACCCACTTCCCCTAATTACCAATGCTGCCACCACAGGTCAACAATATATATATCCAGGATGTCTAATCTCTGAAACAGAACTGACCTGAGACTCCATTCGATTATGCACCCCAAAACAGAAAACAGTTCAGAAGACTGACTCTACCACAACTCACTTTTAGTAGGTCATCCGGCAAAACCCAAGGCTATTATAATCCTGTCTCTTCAGTTAACCAGGTTCTTATATCAGACAAAGGCAGAGCTTAATAAATTAATATTTATTATGATAAAAAAAATATGATCACACGCATATACAGAAAATAGATATTATAATTAAAAGTTACACAAACAAGCAGAAAAATAAATGGAATTAAAGAAAAGCAGACCCTATACTTACGATGGAAAGCTAACAGGAGATCTGCTACCTCCTGAGGTTGAGTTGGAAGTACGGCAAATTTCCCACTTTGCGTGGACTCCAGAAAAAATAAACCCTGAGCAGAATTTTGGTCATTGAGTTTATACACTGATTCTTAGACTCAGATTTCATTGGCAGAGGCTTTGCGGCCAGCCCACCTGCCTTGAAATTCTCATGCACACTTAGTACACGTCTCCGTCAATTTTATGATAACTTAAATTAAAATAGCTCAAAAGGTAATTCCTAGTCAGGAAAGCACATTTGCTTCTTTTAATGTACATTTTCAGTTACAGGGCAGTGCCGCTCTGACTGGAAGAACAGACTTTTGATGTGCTCTTTGACTTGCATTTTGCCCCTCCAAAAGGTGCTAGCTTTGCCCCCCTGCTATGAAGGGACACAGGACATTCTCCTAGACCAAATGGCAATTTCCCCTGGATGAAGAAAGTTTTGGGATTCAGACTACGCTTTGAAACCCTCTGGGGCCAAATGGCTTGAAAAAGGAGCTTAATTGCTTTGTACAAGCTGATTCAAATCTTTTAATTAACTACTGGAACACATCAAGTCAGGCTGCATAGATAGTAGCGCTGTACATCAATTACATAAAAAATATTAACCTCATGGCCAAATATTACCAGAATATAGCCTATATCCGTCACATGGGCCATTGGAGAAACCATTCGCTAATGAATGTATCAGAATGTTTCTGCAGGGTTACCCTAGAAACCCTCTGCGTCAGGATCACCAGGGGCTGTAAGTGACCCGGCCTGGGTCACTTGGAGGTAACTAGCCTGATATGACTGTAGAGTAGAGATGTGCATTTCGTTTCGTTACAAATCAAAATTCGGAAGTGCTTCCTAATTACAAATTGAAAAATGAATGAAAAACTAATCGATTTCGGACTGAAACGGAACAAAAACTAAACGGTATAAAAGAAATTGGTTCCATTTTTACAGATCAATTCGTTATACTGTTTCACAAATATGGGAGCCCCGTGGAGCTCCTATCCATGGTGCTGAATAGACAGTTGAACGCAGCCAGACTGAAGGAAAGAAATAAAAAAAATGCTGAGTTTGGCAAAGAAAAAAAGCCTCGTTTTAAAATAAATAGGAATCCAACAATTTCCCCAAAGAAATCCTGTAAAATGCCTAAAAAAATAAATGAAGAGACTTTTTGCTGCATGTGAAAAACAATAAACAGATGAATAAATATTTAATCAAAACAGGAAATCATTTTTTACATTGAAACCTGTGGGATTCACCTGTTTAAACCTGTCGAATGAACTTGGGGGATGTTTTGCTCCTGGAGCCCAGTGGAGCTGCTTTCTTTGCTGCTGAATAGGTTGCAGCACTAAGGACGGGGGGATTTATGTATATATATTTTTTTTACCCAGATCTAAGTAATTAATTCATCCATAAAAATGAAAAAACATAATAACTAATAAAAACTAAATAACGAATTGATCCGAAATACGAATTAATAGTTAAAAGCAAAATAACGAACGAATACAAAATAGGAATTACCGATCGTCCAAAATAATGAGTTGATCCTATCACGAAAAAAGCGCACCACGAAGGAAGCGCAGGGTTAAGCAAATCACTATCTGTCTATCCTAGACCCAAAATAATGAATACGCAGCCAACAATCCCCCCGTAAGCGCTTGCCTAACTGTCCCAGCAGCACCTTCGCTCACGACTGGCACGAAAACGTGATGAAATGATCACAGGGTTGCAATGCAGTATCCGTCTACACTCGACCCGGAATCTTGACTACGCTGCCCACAATCCCTGTGCCCACTTTTCTTATTCTATTCATCACACTGCCACCACAAACCAACCTTCTTAACCAAGGGGCTTACCGCCTGACCCAGAGACGGTTTGAAACTCTGGTCATGCACCCCACCACAACTCAGTTTAGTAGACTCGAGCTTAAACAAAGGCAAATCTATATCATGATCCAGTTCTTCAGTTAGCATTGATCGAATATCAGGCAGAAGCAGAGCTTAATAAGTTTTATATTTATTATGATAAACCAAAAATATGATATATCACAGTGCATTTGAATTACAGAAAAATAGATATGATAAATCAATAATTACACACACACAAATGCAGCAAGAAAATAAAAAGATTAAAAACACAGAACCTTACTCACACGTCAGCAAGCTAACCGGACCTCTGTGACTCCTGGGGCTGGAGATTGGAGCATGGACAGATCATCACTTCTTGCGTGAACCCCAAATTGAAAAGCAAAGAGCCCACGCCTGACTCAGACTAGATATAGGGCTGCCCTGTTCCTCTAAGGACAGTCCCTATCTAGTACAGCCTGTGCACTATATTTCCCAGAATTCCCACTCCTGGGCACACTCAGTGCACTTCTTCATTAATTTGATTCCCAGATATATCAATCATCCCCAAAGATCATCTCTAGTGATCAAAGGATGTGACTGCTTCTTTGATCTATGTGATCACTTACAAGTTGTTGCCGTGGAGTCTGCCAAAGAACTCCAAAGTCTGAACGACTTGTGGACTCCTGCGGAGAGGAGACAGGGGACCTTCCATTTGACCAAATGGGTAATTTCCACCCTGATCATGTAGATCAAAGAGAGCCCATTTTGCAGCAACCTGTAATATCCCTCCAAGGGGGAAAAAGATACTCATTTTAATTATTTTCTTGAACATACTCAAAACTGAGGTTTCCACCAGACAGCTGTGTAAAATGGCCACTGGGATATATACAGATATATAGATCGATTTGTATAGATCTATATATCTAATCTGCAACAGATCCGAAATACAAATCACGTTAACATAATGAACGTACCAAAATGAATTGAAGAACGGACCGAAATCAATACAAAACAAATTTTTCCATTGTGCACATGTCTAGTGTAGTGTCTACACAAGGACAGAATTATACACTAACTGCAGAGTCCATGTACACGAGACAAACCATAGAGACAGTGTGAAAAAAGAAAATAAGAGGAGAAATAATGAAATAAAAAAAAAGCAACTCAAAGAATAATCCATAACAGAAATAACCACAGGTTACTCACCGCGCAGCTTGATGTCTGAAGAGCTTTTACTTTTTCTGACTTTCCTGCATTATCATTCAAGAGTAAAGCTGAGAGAAAAAAAAAAGTAACTTTCGTCAGAATGTCCATCCGTTGTGCACGCACGCAGAGTGCGCTCAGACTGCGTTCGTCTGACATTAGCCTTATACAGCGATATGGAAGTTGTTGGTGCTTTATAAATACTTGTAACTGTAACTTGTTTAAATACAAACTGAAGATTTAACACTATCAGTATCCCTAACCCAAACTGTAACCCTAACTGTAAAACACGCAGTAAGAGTAACCCTAACCCCCAACTGTAAAACAAGCAATGAGAGTAACCCTAACCCCCAACTGTAACCCTAACTGTAAAACAAGCAGTGAGAGTAACCCCAGGGACGGACAGACAACTAATGGGGTCCCCGGGCAATAGGAGGTCATGGGCCCCTTGTTCTGCACACCCAGGAGGCCACACCATAATAAATCCCACCCCCTACAACGCAACACCCACATGTACATTATTGTGCTAAAGAAATCATTTCTGAACTCCTAAAAATAACCTTTTTGAAAATCCACTTGGACCCAGCAGCGAATTGTGCCCCCCCTCCATACTTACAGATGACCACCGCACTGCTGCAGGAGCCATCACCCACTCATTGCAGCTAAGACTACGCCGCAGCACAGAAAGTCCCTGTGGAAAATGTGGGAAACCGCCGATCACTTTAACAGATACACTGCACATTACAGAGCTGCACAGAAATAAAACTCCCAGTGTGGTGTAGAGTGCATGAGCGTATTACACCGCTGCACAGCAAAAAACTCACAGTAATGTGCAGTGTGTATGAGCGTATCACAGAGCTCCACAGCAATAAAACCCACAGTAATGTGCAGCTAACACATGGATATATATTGCCCCAGTAGCTCAAACATGGATATACTGTATATTGCCCCCAGTAGCTCACACATACACATTGATATATAGTGCCCCAGCTCACACATGATGTATAGTGCCCAGCTCACACATGGATATATACTGACCCCAGCAGCTCGGTTTTGTAAGGGACATTCCAACTTCCGACCACAGCAGGGCACTAACAAACCGCCTTGTCGGTGGCACTCCAGCGTGCCTTCCTGGGCCCCACGTGCACCCTGCATTGACGCCACCCCCCCCATGTGATGCGCACACTTCATGTGAGGGGGCGGCATCAATGCAGGGTGCACGTGGGGCCCAGGAAGGCACGTTAGAGCGCCGCCGATGAGGCGGTTTGTTAGTGCGCCGCCGTGGTCCCTTACAAAACCGGGCCCCCACTGACCCGCGGGTCAGTCCGCCCCTGAGTAACCCTAACCCCCAACTGTAACCCTAACTGTAAAACAAGAAGCGAGAGTAACCCTAACCCCCAACTGTAACCCTAACTGTAAAACAAGCAGTGAGAGTAACCCTAACCCCAACTGTAACCCTAACTGTATAACACGCAGTGAGAGTAACCCTAACCCCCAACTGTAACCCTAACTGTAAAACAAGCAGTGAGAGTAACCCTAAATAAAATACAAGCAGAAGATTTAAGACTATCAGTAACCCTAACCCCCAACTGTAAAACAAGCAGTGAGAGTAACCCTAACCCCCAACTGTAACCCTAACTGTAAAACAAGCAGTGAGAGTAACCCTAAATAAAATACAAGCAGAAGATTTAAGACTATCAGTAACCCTAACCCCAACTGTAAAACAAGCAGTGAGAGTAACCCTAACCCCCAACTGTAACCCTAACTGTAAAGCAATGAGAGTAACTCTAACCCCAACTGTAACCCTAACTGTAAAACAAGCAGTGAGAGTAACCCTAACCCCCAACTCTAACCCTAACTGTATAACACGCAGTGAGAGATACCCTAACCCCCAACTGTAACCCTAACTGTAAAGCAATGAGAGTAACCCTAACCCCAACTGTAACCCTAACTGTAAAACAAGCAGTGAGAGTAACCCTAAATAAAATACAAGCAGAAGATTTAACACTATCAGTAACCCTAACCCCCAACTGTAAACCTAACTGTATAACACGCAGTGAGAGTAACCCTAACCCCCAACTGTAACCCTAACTGTAAAGCAATGAGAGTAACTCTAACTCCAACTGTAACCCTAACTGTAAAACAAGCAGTGAGAGTAACCCTAACCCCCAACTGTAACCCTAACTGTATAACACTCAGTGAGAGTAACCCTAACCCCCAACTGTAACCCTAACTGTAAAGCAATGAGAGTAACCCTAACCCCAACTGTAACCCTAACTGTATAACACGCAGTGAGAGTAACCCTAACCCCAACTGTAACCCTAACTGTATAACACTCAGTGAGAGTAACCCTAACCCCCAACTGTAACCCTAACTGTAAAGCAATGAGAGTAACCCTAACCCCAACTGTAACCCTAACTGTATAACACTCAGTGAGAGTAACCCTAACCCCCAACTGTAACCCTAACTGTAAAGCAATGAGAGTAACTCTAACCCCAACTGTAACCCTAACTGTAAAACAAGCAGTGAGAGTAACCCTAACCCCCAACTGTAACCCTAACTGTAAAGCAATGAGAGTAACTCTAACCCCAACTGTAACCCTAACTGTAAAACAAGCAGTGAGAGTAACCCTAACCCCCAACTGTAACCCTAACTGTACAGCAATGAGAGTAACTCTAACCCCAACTGTAACCCTAACTGTAAAACAAGCAGTGAGAGTAACCCTAACCCCCAACTGTAACCCTAACTGTAAAACAAGCAGTGAGAGTAACCCTAACCCCCAACTGTAACCCTAACTGTAAAACACGCAGTGGGAGTAACCCTAACCCTAAATAAAATACAAGCAGAAGATTTAACGCTATCAGTAACCCTAACCCCCAACTGTAACCCTAACTGTAAAAAACGCAGTGAGAGTAACCCTAACCCCAACTGTAACCCTAACTGTATAACACACAGTGAGAGTAACCCTAACCCCAACTGTAACCCTAACTGTATAACACACAGTGAGAGTAACCCTAACCCCAACTGTAACCCTAACTGTATAACACACAGTGAGAGTAACCCTAACACCCAACTGTAACCCTAACTGTAAAGCAATGAGAGTAACCCTAACCCCCAACTGTAACCCTAACTGTAAAACACGCAGTGAGAGTAACCCTAACACCCAACTGTAACCCTAACTGTAAAGCAATGAGAGTAACCCTAACCCCCAACTCTAACCCTAACTGTAGAGATTACAGGAGAAAAAACAGTATTCAGAGTACGAGCTATAGTATGGCAACAGCTCGGGAACCTTGGTTCCAGCCAAACAACACGGTCCTCTAGGGAAGAAACAGCTGCAGACTTGAAACTTGTGCAAATTGGAGGTCTTTTATTCCAGCATATACTGTAGCAGCAAACAGCAGACAAGGCTTTGGAATCACTATTGCTGGTGATTCAGCAGGAAAACAAAACTACAAAATAAAACCTAACACTCCTAACTATACATCCAGCGCTCCTAACTATACATCCAGCACTCCTAACTATACATCCAGCGCTCCTAACTATACATCCAGCTCTCCTAACTATACATCCAGCTCTACTAACTATACATCCAGCACTCCTAACTATACATCCAGCGCTCCTAACTATACACCCAGCGCTCCTAACTATACATCCAGCGCTCCTAACTATACACCCAGTGCTCCTAACTATACACCCAGCGCTCCTAACTATACATCCAGCGCTCCTAACTATACATCCAGCGCTCCTAACTATACATCCAGCTCTCCTAACTATACATCCAGCGCTCCTAACTATACATCCAGCGCTCCTAACTATACATCCAGCGCTCCTAACTATACATCCAGCTCTCCTAACTATACATCCAGCTCTGCTAACTATACATCCAGCTCTCCTAACTATACATCCAGCTCTCCTAACTATACATCCAGTGCTCCTAACTATACATCCAGCTCTCCTAACTATACATCCAGCTCTCCTAACTATACATCCAGCTCTCCTAACTATACATCCAGCGCTCCCAACTATACATCCAGCGCTCCTAACTATACATCCAGCGCTCCTAACTATACATCCAGCGCTCCTAACTATACATCCAGCGCTCCTAACTATACATCCAGCTCTCCTAACTATACATCCAGCGCTCCTAACTATACATCCAGCTCTCCTAACTACACATCCAGCACTCCTAACTATACATCCAGCACTCCTAACTATACATCCAGCGTTCCTAACTATACATCCAGCGCTCCTAACTATACATCCAGCTCTCCTAACTATACATCCAGCGCTCCTAACTATACATCCAGCGCTCCTAACTATACATCCAGCGCTCCTAACTATACATCCAGCGCTCCTAACTATACATCCAGCTCTCCTAACTATACATCCAGCGCTCCTAACTATACATCCAGCTCTCCTAACTATACATCCAGCGCTCCTAACTATACATCCAGCTCTCCTAACTACACATCCAGCGCTCCTAACTATACATCCAGCGCTCCTAACTATACATCCAGCGCTCCTAACTATACATCCAGCTCTCCTAACTACACATCCAGCGCTCTAACTATACATCCAGCTCTCCTAACTATACATCCAGCGCTCCTAACTATACATCCAGCTCTCCTAACTATACATCCAGCGCTCCTAACTATACATCCAGCTCTCCTAACTATACATCCAGCGCTCCTAACTATACATCCAGCTCTCCTAACTAAACATCCAGCGCTCCTAACTATAACACCAGCGCTCCTAACTATACATCCAGCGCTCCTAACTATACATCCAGCTCTCCTAACTATACATCCAGCGCTCCTAACTATACATCCAGCTCTCCTAACTACACATCCAGCACTCCTAACTATACATCCAGCTCTCCTAACTATACATCCAGCTCTCCTAACTATACATCCGCGCTCCTAACTATACATCCAGCGCTCCTAACTATACATCCAGCTCTCCTAACTATACATCCAGCCGCTCTAAACTATACATCCAGCGCTCCTAACTATACATCCAGCGCTCCTAACTATACATCCAGCGCTCCTAACTATACATCCAGCTCTCCTAACTATACATCCAGCTCTCCTAACTATACATCCAGCTCTCCTAACTATACATCCAGTGCTCCTAACTATACATCCAGCTCTCCTAACTATACATCCAGTGCTCCTAACTATACATCCAGCGCTCCTAACTATACATCCAGCTCTCCTAACTATAATCCAGCGCTCCTAACTATACATCCAGCGCTCCTAACTAACATCCAGCTCTCCTAACTATACATCCAGCGCTCCTAACTATACATCCAGCGCTCCTAACTATACATCCAGCGCTCCTAACTATACATCCAGCTCTCCTAACTATACATCCAGCGCTCCTAACTATACATCCAGCTCTCCTAACTATACATCCAGCGCTCCCAACTATACATCCAGCACTCCTAACTATACATCCAGCACTCCTAACTATACATCCAGCGCTCCTAACTATGCATCCAGCGCTCCTAACTATACATCCAGCGCTCCTAACTATACATCCAGCGCTCCTAACTATACATCCAGCTCTCCTAACTATACATCCAGCGCTCCTAACTATACATCCAGCTCTCCTAACTACACATCCAGCGCTCCTAACTATACATCCAGCGCTCCTAACTATACATCCAGCGCTCCTAACTATACATCCAGCGCTCCTAACTATACATCCAGCTCTCCTAACTATACATCCAGCGCTCCTAACTATACATCCAGCTCTCCTAACTACACATCCAGCACTCCTAACTATACATCCAGCTCTCCTAACTATACATCCAGCTCTCCTAACTATACATCCAGCTCTCCTAACTATACATCCAGCACTCCTAACTATACATCCAGCGCTCCTAACTATACATCCAGCTCTCCTAACTATACATCCAGCGCTCTAAACTATACATCCAGCGCTCCTAACTATACATCCAGCGCTCCTAACTATACATCCAGCTCTCCTAACTATACATCCAGCTCTCCTAACTATACATCCAGCTCTCCTAACTATACATCCAGTGCTCCTAACTATACATCCAGCTCTCCTAACTATACATCCAGTGCTCCTAACTATACATCCAGCGCTCCTAACTATACATCCAGCCTCTCTAACTATACATCCAGCGCTCCTAACTATACATCCAGCGCTCCTAACTATACATCCAGCTCTCCTAACTATACATCCAGCGCTCCTAACTATACATCCAGCGCTCCTAACTATACATCCAGCTCTCCTAACTATACATCCAGCGCTCCTAACTATACATCCAGCGCTCCTAACTATACATCCAGCGCTCCTAACTATACATCCAGCTCTCCTAACTATACATCCAGCTCTGCTAACTATACATCCAGCTCTCCTAACTATACATCCAGCTCTCCCTAACTATACATCAGTGCTCCTAAACTATACATCCAGCTCTCCTAACTATACATCCAGCTCTCCTAACTATACATCCAGCTCTCCTAACTATACATCCAGCGCTCCCAACTATACATCCAGCACTCCTAACTATACATCCAGCGCTCCTAACTATACATCCAGCGCTCCTAACTATACATCCAGCGCTCCTAACTATACATCCAGCTCTCCTAACTATACATCCAGCGCTCTAACTATACATCCAGCTCTCCTAACTACACATCCAGCACTCCTAACTATACATCCAGCACTCCTAACTATACATCCAGCGCTCCTAACTACACATCCAGCGCTCCTAACTATACATCCAGCTCTCCTAACTATACATCCAGCGCTCCTAACTATACATCCAGCGCTCCTAACTATACATCCAGCGCTCCTAACTATACATCCAGCTCTCCTAACTATACATCCAGCGCTCCTAACTATACATCCAGCTCTCCTAACTATACATCCAGCGCTCCTAACTACACATCCAGCTCTCCTAACTACACATCCAGCGCTCCTAACTATACATCCAGCGCTCCTAACTATACATCCAGCTCTCCTAACTACACATCCAGCGCTCCTAACTATACATCCAGCTCTCCTAACTATACATCCAGCGCTCCTAACTATACATCCAGCTCTCCTAACTATACATCCAGCGCTCCTAACTAACATCCAGCTCTCCTAACTACACATCCAGCGCTCTAACTATACATCCAGCGCTCCTAACTATACATCCAGCGCTCCTAACTATACATCCAGCTCTCCTAACTATACATCCAGCGCTCCTAACTATACATCCAGCTCTCCTAACTACACATCCAGCGCTCCTAACTATACATCCAGCGCCTCCTAACTATACATCCAGCGCTCCTAACTATACATCCAGCTCTCCTAACTATACATCCAGCGCTCCTAACTATACATCCAGCTCTCCTAACTACACATCCAGCACTCCTAACTATACATCCAGCTCTCCTAACTATACATCCAGCACTCCTAACTATACATCCAGCGCTCCTAACTATACATCCAGCTCTCCTAACTATACATCCAGCGCTCTAAACTATACATCCAGCGCTCCTAACTATACATCCAGCGCTCCTAACTATACATCCAGCGCTCCTAACTATACATCCAGCTCTCCTAACTATACATCCAGCTCTCCTAACTATACATCCAGTGCTCCTAACTATACATCCAGCTCTCCTAACTATACATCCAGTGCTCCTAACTATACATCCAGCGCTCCTAACTATACATCCAGCTCTCCTAACTATACATCCAGCGCTCCTAACTATACATCCAGCGCTCCTAACTATACATCCAGCGCTCCTAACTATACATCCAGCTCTCCTAACTATACATCCAGCGCTCCTAACTATACATCCAGCTCTCCTAACTATACATCCAGCGCTCCCTACTATACATCCAGCTCTCCTAACTATACATCCAGCGCTCCTAACTATACATCCAGCGCTCCTAACTATACATCCAGCGCTCCTAACTATACATCCAGCGCTCCTAACTATACATCCAGCTCTCCAACTATACATCCAGCGCTCCTAACTATACATCCAGCTCTCCTAACTAACATCCAGCACTCCTAACTATACATCCAGCTCTCCTAACTATACATCCAGCTCTCCTAACTATACATCCAGCTCTCCTAACTATACATCAGCACTCCTAACTATACATCCAGCGCTCCTAACTATACATCCAGCTCTCCTAACTATACATCCAGCGCTCTAACTATACATCCAGCGCTCCTAACTATACATCCAGCGCTCCTAACTATACATCCAGCTCTCCTAACTATACATCCAGCTCTCCTAACTATACATCCAGCTCTCCTAACTATACATCCAGTGCTCCTAACTATACATCCAGCTCTCCTAACTATACATCCAGTGCTCCTAACTATACATCCAGCGCTCCTAACTATACATCCAGCTCTCCTAACTATACATCCAGCGCTCCTAACTATACATCCAGCGCTCCTAACTATACATCCAGCTCTCCCAACTATACATCCAGCGCTCCTAACTATACATCCAGCGCTCCTAACTATACATCCAGCTCTCCTAACTATACATCCAGCGCTCCTAACTATACATCCAGCGCTCCTAACTATACATCCAGAGCTCCTAACTATACATCCAGCTCTCCTAACTATACATCCAGCGCTCCTAACTATACATCCAGCACTCCCAACTATACATCCAGCTCTCCTAACTATACATCCAGCTCTCCTAACTATACATCCAGCTCTCCTAACTATACATCCAGCTCTCCTAACTATAGATCCAGCTCTCCTAACTATACATCCAGCACTCCTAACTATACATCCAGCACTCCTAACTATACATCCAGCTCTCCTAACTATACATCCAGCGCTCCTAACTATACATCCAGAGGTCCTAACTATACATCCAGCGCTCCTAACTATACATCCAGCGCTCCTAACTACACATCCAGCTCTCCTAACTATACATCCAGCTCTCCTAACTATACATGTTTGTGTTAATATCTGCATTTTACTATTTTGTATTTCTCTAACCACTCAATGTTCTCGAACCATACATCATACTTGAAAACAAGAGAAATCTCAATGTATCCTTCCTGTAAATCTTTATAAATAAATAAATAAATTAAATAAATACATCCAGCGCTCCTAATTATACATCCAGCGCTCCTAACTATACATCCAGCGCTCCTAACTATACATCCAGCGCTCCTAACTATACATCCAGCTCTCCTAACTATACATCCAGCTCTCCTAACTATACATCCAGCGCTCCTAACTATACATCCAGCGCTGCTAACTATACATCCAGCGCTCCTAACTATACATCCAGCTCTCCTAACTATACATCCAGCACTCCTAACTATACATCCAGCGCTCCTAACTATACATCCAGCTCTGCTAACTATACATCCAGCGCTCCTAACTATACATCCAGCGCTCCTAACTATACATCCAGCGCTCCTAACTATACATCCAGCGCTGCTAACTATACATCCAGCGCTCCTAACTATACATCCAGCGCTCCTAACTATACATCCAGCGCTCCTAACTATACATCCAGCGCTGCTAACTATACATCCAGCGCTCCTAACTATACATCCAGCGCTCCTAACTATACATCCAGCGCTCCTAACTATACATCCAGCGCTCCTAACTATACATCCAGCGCTGCTAACTATACATCTAGCTCTCCTAACTATACATCCAGCACTCCCAACTATACATCCAGCGCTCCTAACTATACATCCAGCGCTCCTAACTATACATCCAGCTCTCCTAACTATACATCCAGCGCTCCTAACTATACATCCAGCTCTCCTAACTATACATCCAGCGCTCCAACTATACATCCAGCGCTCCTAACTATACATCAGCGCTCCTAACTATACATCCAGCGCTCCTAACTATACATCCAGTGCTGCTAACTATACATCCAGCGCTCCTAACTATATACATCCAGCTCCTAACTATACATCCAGCGCTGCTAACTATACATCCAGCGCTCTAACTATACATCCGCGCTCCTAATATACATCCAGCGCTCCTAACTATACATCCAGCGCTCCTAAATACATCCAGCGCTGCTAACTATACATCCAGCTCTCCTAACTATACATCCAGCGCTCCTAACTATACATCCAGCTCTCCCAACTATACATCCAGCGCTCCTAAATATACATCCAGCGCTCCTAACTATACATCCAGCTCTCCTAACATACATCCAGCTCTCCTAACTATACATCCAGCGCTGCTAACTATACATACAGCTCTCCTAACTATACATCCAGCTCCTAACTATACATTCAGCTCTCCTAACTATACATCCAGCGCTGTAACTATACATCCAGCGCTCCTAACTATACATCCAGCGCTCCTAACTATACATCAGCGCTGCTAACTATACATCCAGCGCTCCTAACTATACATCCAGCGCTCCTAACTATACATCCAGCTCTGCTAACTATACATCCAGCTCTCCTAACTATACATCCAGCGCTCCTAACTATACATCCAGCACTCCCAACTATACATCCAGCGCTCCTAACTATACATCCAGCGCTCTAACTATACATCCAGCTCTCCTAACTATACATCCAGGCTCTCCTAACTATACATCCAGCGCCTAACTATACATCCAGCGCTGCCTAACTATACATCCAGCTCTCCTAACTATACATCCAGCGCTCCTAACTATACATCCAGCTCTCCTAACTATACATCCAGCGCTCCTAACTATACATCCAGCGCTCCTAACTATACATCCAGCGCTCCTAACTATACATCCAGCACTCCTAACTATACATCCAGCGCTCCTAACTATACATCCAGCGCTCCTAACTATACATCCAGCGCTGCTAACTATACATCCAGCGCTCCTAACTATACATCCAGCGCTCCTAACTATACATCCAGCTCTCCTAACTATACATCCAGCGCTCCTAACTATACATCCAGCTCTCCTAACTATACATCCAGCGCTGCTAACTATACATCCAGCGCTCCTAACTATACATCCAGCGCTGCTAACTATACATCCAGCGTCCTAACTATACATCCAGCGCTGCTAACTATACATCCAGCGCTCCTAACTATAATCCAGCGCTCTAACTAACATCCAGCGCTGCTAACTATACATCCAGCTTCCTAACTATACATCCAGCGCTCCTAACTATACATCCAGCACTCCCAACTTACATCCAGCGCTCCTAACTAACATCCAGCTCTCCTAACTATACATCCAGCACTCCTAACTATACATCCAGCGCTGCTAACTATACATCCAGCACTCCTAACTATACATCCAGCGCTCCTAACTATACATCCAGCGCTCCTAACTATACATCCAGCTCTCCTAAACTAACATCCAGCGCTCCTAACTATACATCCAGCTCTCCTAACTAATACATCCAGCTCTCCTAACTATACATCCAGCGCTGCTAACTAACATCCAGCGCTCCTAACTATACATCCAGCGCTCCTAACTAACATCCAGCGCTGCTAACTATACATCCAGCGCTCTAACTATATCCAGCTCTCCTAACTATACATCCACGCTGCTAACATATACATCCAGCTCTCCTAACTATACATCCAGCGCTCCTAACTATACATCCAGCTCTCCTAACTATACATCCAGCACTCCTAACTATACATCCAGCGCTGCTAACTATACATCCAGCGCTGCTAACTATACATCCAGCGCTCCTAACTATACATCCAGCGCTCCTAACTATACATCCAGCGCTCCCAACTATACATCCAGCGCTCCTAACTATACATCCAGCGCTCCTAACTATACATCCAGCTCTCCTAACTATACATCCAGCGCTCCTAACTATACATCCAGCGCTCCTTTTTTTTTCTGGGAGTAAAACATCTCTAGGAGTAAAACATCTCCAGGAGTAAAACATCTCCAGGAGTAAAACATCTCCAGGAGTAAAACATCTCCAGGAGTAAAACATCTCTAGGAGTAAAACATCTCCAGGAGTAAAACATCTCTAGGAGTGAGTAAAACATCTCTAGGAGTAAAACATCTCTAGGAGTAAAACATCTCTAGGAGTAAAACATCTCCAGGAGTAAAACATCTTCGGAAGTAAAACATCTCTGGGAGTAAAACATCTCTGGGAGTAAAACATCTCCAGGAGTAAAACATCTCTGGGAGTAAAACATCTCTGGGAGTAAAACATCTCTAGGAGTAAAACATCTCTAGGAGTAAAACATCTCCAGGAGTAAAACATCTCCAGGACTAAAACATCTCCAGGAGTAAAACATCCCCAGGAGTAAAACATCTCCAGGAGTAAAACATCTCCAGGAGTAAAACATCTCCAGGAGTAAAACATCTCTAGGAGTAAAACATCTCCAGGAGTAAAACATCTCTAGAACTAAAACATCTCCAGGAGTAAAACATCTCTAGGAGTAAAACATCTCTAGGAGTAAAACATCTCCAGGAGTAAAACATCTCTAGGAGTAAAACATCTCTAGGAGTAAAACATCTCTAGGAGTAAAACATCTCCAGGACTAAAACATCTCCAGGAGTAAAACATCTCCAGGACTAAAACATCTCCAGGAGTAAAACATCTCCAGGAGTAAAACATCTCCAGGAGTAAAACATCTCCAGGAGTAAAACATCTCTAGGAGTAAAACATCTCTAGGAGTAAAACATCTCTAGGAGTAAAATATCTCCAGGAGTAAAACATCTCCAGGAGTAAAACATCTCCAGGAGTAAAACATCCCCAGGAGTAAAACATCTCCAGGAGTAAAACATCTCCGGGAGTAAAACATCTCCAGGAGTAAAACATCTCTAGGAGTAAAACATCTCTAGGAGTAAAACATCTCCGGGAGTAAAACATCTCTAGAACTAAAACATCTCCAGGAGTAAAACATCTCCAGGACTAAAACATCTCCAGGAGTAAAACATCTCTAGGAGTAAAACATCCCCAGGAGTAAAACATCTCTAGGAGTAAAACATCTCCGGGAGTAAAACATCTCTAGAACTAAAACATCTCCAGGAGTAAAACATCTCCAGGACTAAAACATCTCCAGGAGTAAAACATCCCCAGGAGTAAAACATCTCTAGGAGTAAAACATCTCCGGGAGTAAAACATCTCTAGAACTAAAACATCTCCAGGAGTAAAACATCTCAGGAGTAAAACATCTCCAGGAGTAAAACATCCCCAGGAGTAAAACATCTCTAGGAGTAAAACATCTCCAGGAGTAAAACATCTCCAGGACTAAAACATCTCCAGGAGTAAAACATCTCCAGGAGTAAAACATCTCCAGGAGTAAAACATCTCTAGAACTAAAACATCTCCAGGAGTAAAACATCTCTAGGAGTAAAACATCTCTAGGAGTAAAACATCTCCAGGAGTAAAACATCTCCAGGAGTAAAACATCTCTAGGAGTAAAACATCTCCAGGAGTAAAACATCTCTGGGAGTAAAACATCTCTAGGAGTAAAACATCACTAGGAGTAAAACATCTCCAGGAGTAAAACATCTCCAGGAGTAAAACATCTCCGGGAGTAAAACATCTCTAGGAGTAAAACATCTCTAGGAGTAAAACATCTCTAGGAGTAAAACATCTCCAGGAGTAAAACATCTCCGGGAGTAAAACATCTCTGGGAGTAAAACATCTCCAGGAGTAAAACATCTCTAGAACTAAAACATCTCCAGGAGTAAAACATCTCTAGGAGTAAAACATCTCCAGGAGTAAAACATCTCTAGGAGTAAAACATCTCTAGGAGTAAAAGATCTCTAGGAGTAAAACATCTCCAGGAGTAAAACATCTCTAGGAGTAAAACATCTCTAGGAGTAAAACATCTCTAGGAGTAAAACATCTCTAGGAGTAAAACATCTCTAGGAGTTTCCTATAAAGCTGCAGCTATTACAAGTCCTGAGCTGAGTGGAGATCCTTCTATGAGCGAGTCTAGAACCATATAATCATTTTACACTTTGATTATCACTAAGAGCCGGCTGAGAGGATAATGTGCCGGTGATGTTACCTCCATCACGTATTGTGGCTTCCAGGGTGGAGAATTCTAGCTGAACCCTTTCTCTTTGCCTTTTATTACAAATCTGACAGAATTCCATGTAGCTCTTCTTCTCGTCTTCACTGACTGAGAAAACATGGCTAATCTCCTCACGAGACAGCATCTTCTGGATTTCCACCAGATCGGGGTCATCCTCCTCAAAACCTTCAATCACCACTAGCGCGTTCTTTGTTCCTGCACAAAACGACACAAGTCCAGGTTAAACTTCAGTATTAATGTAAGAAACCCTTAAAGAAACCTAAAACCTCCATCTTTCTGGCCAGACACTCCGAGAGACCAAGAACAACCTCTCCTAAAGCCACTGCTCAACTGGACATCACAGAGGAGCTCATAATGTGCAGAAAATGGCTGCAAAGTAAGGGTTAACAAATGCAGCAGCATCTGATCCAATACCAGGCCAGAAGCAAAAGATCCCACTGAATCATTTGAGGATCAGAGGTGCGCGCTGGACATCTTTTAGGTGGAGTAGCCATGTTTCATTTATTACTTACAAAATGATTAATACCAAGGTAAGAAAACCCATGAAGTGCAGATGGGATCTGAAAGGTTGAGACCAGGAGCCATTCACCGAGCAGGCCCACCCCCTGCGCACGCCTATGGGGGAAATGAAGCCTGGTATTAAGGAGGAAGACGTGGGAAACAGAATATATCTGTCAGGAAACGAAGAAGCAACGTGCAGGTACTGCTAATCCAAAGGGCAACCACATTGTAGTCTCGGTGAGCAGCATGTCGAGCGTAGATGCAAAGGATCAATGGTGAGAATACAGCAGAGGTCTGGCAAGTAGTAAGCCAAGAAATACAGGCGCAAGGTGATGGGTATGGCTGGTGACCAAGACAATGGCACGAGGAAGGAATCTGGGTCAGTTACTATTTAGGAGTAATAGTTGACACTAGAGGGGTTAGTCAGAAAGGTCCGAAATTTCGCCGAAATGGCACCGGACACTGAAATTCATCATACGGTGACATTTCGGGCCATTCGGCTATTCAGAGAGCAGGCAGTTCACCAAAGTTTTTATTCAATTATCTAATAAACCGTTTATTTTAATCTGCAGCAAAAAGTCTCTTTATTTATAGATTTTTTTTAAAGATCTTTTAGGCATTTTTTGGGGTTTGTTTCAGCAATATTTTTTTTACGTTTTTTTTAAATGTTTTTTTTCTCTTTATTTTTTTAGCATCTTTTGAACATTTTTAAAAGAAAATTCCATTTTTTTTCTAATAGCAGTTTTTCTTTTTTCTGTACCAGACCTTTTTATTATCATTCATAGTATCTTATATGTAAATTCCAGATATTTTCCTTCAGGAGTTTTTTTTGCAAACAGCGTTTTCTATTTTGAAACTTTTAAGAGTACTGTTTTTTGTTTTGTTTTTCTTACCACGTTTGTCAGCTTGTCTGCTTTTTCCGGCAGCTGGTCTGCGCTGTGATCAGCGGCTTTTTCCAGCGTTTTCGGGTGGTTTTCCCAGTGGTTCCAGTGGGTTTTTGGCGGGATTGCAGCAGGTTTTCCCTGCACTCCGACATTCACCGCAGGGTGAGGAAGTTTGATTCCCCCAAGTTCAGGGAACTGCGGGGAATGAGAGAGAACTGAAATGTTGCTGACATTTCGGTACTCTCTGAATAACCCCTTAAGTGGTTGGATTGCTGATTACCCAGGCCCTCCAAGAGCCAAGCTGTCTGGAGTAAGCAGCATCAGATCACGACGTATGGGGCTCTATCTGCTGTGTGAGCTGAAACGCCAACGCTGCATGAAAAATCTAGCACGAGTCGCTAAAAGGTTACGCCTGACGACCCACCAACAGATCACCTTGTCAGCAGATGTCAGTGTACAAGATTCATTAGCGCTCATGGGATACAGGATAAACGGGTACGAGGGCCTGGACAGGAACAGGGCTGGACACAGGCAGGATACACGAGGAGCCCCGGGAGACAGACAGGGCGCTCACAGACACAGATGAAATAATCAGCTTGGGAAGCGGCGGCCATGCTGTGACGGAGACGTATCACTGAGCTCACTTGATTTCTGGGATGATTCAGATACTTTCCATATGATTAAATCTTACCGAGCTTTAAGGCCTGTTTCAGGTCACTGATCTTGGTGACATGAAAGATGAAGAACGAGCATTTTCTGACGTCCTTCTTGCTCCTATGTGTTTTGTCAGATAAGTCAATGTGTCTGTACGTCATTAAATCCCCCTCGGTGTGCACCTCTTTCAGTAATGCCTGGAGCCACCGATCTGCTGACCGTGACACTATTCCAATGGACGGCTGTGTCTTCTTCTGAAACCACTAGAATTAGAAATAATTTATCAGCGTGAATTAAACACGGCGCTCTACATTTAACACAGAAACGCACACATTAAGAGAGATGAGAATTACATGTAGCAGGTGACTATCGCTATAAAACACATTAAATATCCCTTTTCTGCTGTTATGCTGAAAATTCCATATTTATCGGCGTATAACACGTGTGACGTGCGTCACTTTGGACTTGGGGTGTATGGGCCTAGAAATGTATGTTTGGGAGGTGCAGGCCTGATGTTCTGTGATACGCAAGAATAATGTTATTCTCTGTCGTTATGGTTCCTGTGTATCTGTTATCTGCTGATAGGCTTAGCCTTCCACCATACCCTCTCTCAGGAATGTGTTATTATCTGCTGTGTATTTGAGTAGTTTTGTTAATCTGTTTCGTCAGGCAAGCACTGCCCCATTATCTGGTATCTTTAGATTGTAATCTGTTTGCCAATCACGATTTCCATTGTCCCACCTCGTTTAGGAATGTTACGCAATGCTTATTCCATCATATCGTCCTAGTCTAATAATGCCTCACACTCTGAGAAGCAGAAACCTCAGATTCTCTCACTGCATTTTCTAGGGGAGGTTTTTGTTTATGTAAATAACCCATGTGTGACTGTATAAATATGTGTGTCCCCAATTTAAAGAGTTCCATTTTGACCCTGAAAACCTCCAGATAGAGAGCCTTGTCTTGTTTCTGGGGGATGCTAGCAGGCTCTCTACGTGTCCCGGTCCTTAAACTTCGTCTGAGAATTGAAGAAAGGCACGAGAGTCTGCTTGGGGAGAGCACAGGGGGGTCCTGCAAGGAAGCGGAATTAACAGATGTCACCCTGTCGGGGTGCGGAGATCTGTCACAAAACGCACCTTAATTTTAAGAAGGAAGTTTGAGTAAAAAAAACTAAAATTTAAAATAAATGACTTTGAAGCAAAATAAAGGGATTTCTGAACATTTGGTTTATTGATTATTAATAATATGGTAAGTAATTAAATCTTAACATTTTACATTCTGTTTGTTAGTGTATATATGGTGTATATAATCTCTCTGGATGCAGCTGGCCTCGGGGGGTATAAGTTCCTGGCTGGTAGTGCCAGTAGCTGCTGCAGGAAGATAGAGGTCAGTGCTGATGTTTCTCCAGCCTCCACAGATGGGATTCCCTGCCATTGATGGCACTGACAGGGGTGGGGTCCCCAGGGACTGTGCAGGTCTCGTTGTGTGACCTCACACAGCGCTCACATGTGATGTGTCTGCTGCCGGCAGCTGGACAAATGACACTGTCCACCTACCCAACGACCACACGCAAAGGCGCAGCTTAATATCAGTAAAATGATAGCAGCGAAGTTGTGAGAGTATCGGCCGGGAGGTCCAGGAGTGTTCCGGAGCTGACGCTATTGCACAGCGATTGTGTAGGACCCGTTCCAGTACTGCCCTGTCACTCCCTCATTATGCTGCCAGGCACTGAATCCATTGGCGTATGACACGCGTATTGGCGTATGACACGCAGGTATGATTTCAGACTAATTTTTTAGGGAAAAAAGTGCGTGTTATACAACGATAAATATTTATTTATTTCTAAAGTATTTTCCCAGGGCGGATACATTGAGATTTCTCTCGTTTTCATGTATATCCTGGATTCAAGAACATTGAATATGGTAAATCAATGAATCAGTATATTATTCAGCACCTTCTCTTCAATTAACCGGCTGTACCTATAAATCACACTACAGGACACACTGTGCTTTGTGAAAGTCATAAATCTATGAATGTTACGTTGAATATCGCTCTTACATTGATAAATTTGTTATTTTCCAGTGGCATCACATGGATTTAACATACGTTACTGGATCCTCGAGATAAGGCGGTAATGTACTTTATACACAATAATCCCTTACTTTATGATTGTAATAAATAAATTGATGAAAGTAATTATTGACACATACTGTGAATGATCGATCGTTTGATCTGGATTCCTTCTGCGAACCTAAAGATAAAAGACAACAAATAGTGACAATCATATACTGTATACTCACACAGGAACACACAATCATATACTGTATACTCACACAGGAACAATCATATACTGTTACTCACACAGAAACACAATCATATACTGTATACTCACACACAGCAGACAAACATTTAAATACGTAAAGGGAATCCACAAGGTAGGAAGGGAGTATATTTAAAAGAAACAAAGTAGCAAAACAAGAGGACATAGTCTTAGATTAGAGGGGCAAAGGTTTAAAGTAACATCAGGAAGGCAATTATTTTACTGAGCGGGTGGTGGATACATGGAACAGCCTTCCAGTAGAAGTGGTAGAGGCAAAACAGTTAATTGAATTTAAGCAAGCATGGGATAGGCATAAGGCATATCCTAAACAACAAGATAAAATCCAGGTAAAGATCCATTACAGTGGCAAGAAAAAGTATGTGAACCTTTGGGATTACGTGGAGTTTTGCATGAATTGGTCATAAAATGTGCTCTGATCTTCACAACAATTTGAAAAACACAGTCTGCTTAAAATAATACAACACAAACATTATATGTTTTCATGTGTTTTATTGAACAGAACATGTAAACATTCACAGTGCAGGGTGGAAAAAGTATGTGAACCTTTGTAATGTAACTGGTTGACCCTCCTTTGGCAGCAATAACCTCAACCAAACGTTTCCTGTAGTTGCAGATCAAACCTGCACAACGATCTGGAGTAATTTTGGACCACTCCTCTTCACAAAACTGTTTCAGTGTAGCAATATTCTTGGATGTCTGGTGTGAATCGCTCTCTTAAGGTCATGCCACAGCATTTCAATCGGGTTGAGGTCAGGACTCTGACTGGGCCACTCCAGAAGGTGTATTTTGTTTTGTTGAAGCCATTCTTTTGTTGAATTACTTGTATGCTTTGGGTCATTGTCCTGTTGCATCACCCATCCTCTGCGGAGCTTCAGTTGGCGGACAGATGGTCTTACGTTTCCCTGCAAAATTGTCTTGATAAACTCTGGAATTCATTTTTCCATCAATGACAACAATCCGTCCAGGCCCTGAGGCAGCAAAGCAGCCCCAAACCATGATGCTCCCTCCGCCATGTTTTACAGTGGGGATGAGGTTTTGATGTTGGTGTGCTGTGCCTTTTTTTCTCCACACATAGTGTTGTGTGTTTTTTCCAAACAACTCAATTTTGGTTTCATCTGTCCACAGAATATTTTGCCAGTAGTGCTGTGGAACATCCAGGTGCTCTTTTGCAAACTTCAAACGTGCTGCAATATTCTTTTAGGACAGCAATGGCTTCCTCCGTGGTGTCCTCCCATGTACTCCATTCTTGTTTAATGTTTTCCTTATTGTAGATGTGTCAACAAAAATGTTAGCATGTGCCAGAGATTTCTGTAAGTCTTTAGCTGACACTCTAGGATTCTTCTTTACCTCATTAAGCATTCTGCGCTGTGCTCGTGCAGTCATCTTTACAGGACGACCACGCCTAGGGAGAGTAGCAACAGTGCTGAACTTTCTCCATTTGTAGACAGTCTGTCTTACCGTGGACACATGAACATCAAGGCTTTTGGAGATACTTTTGTAACCCTTTCCAGCTTCATGCAAGTCAACAATTCTTGATCGTAGGTCTTCTGAGAGCTCTTTTTCTGCGAGGCATGGTTCACATCAGGCAGTGCTTCTTGAAACCAGTAAACCCAAAACTGGTGTGTGTTTTTAAAGGGCAGGACAGCTTTCAGCAACACATCCAATAATATCACACTGATTGGACTCAAGGTTGGCTCACTCCTGGCTCCAATTAGCTCTTGGAGAAGTCATTAGGCTAGGGGTTCACATACTTTTTCCACCCTGCACTGTGAATGTTTACATGTTCTGTTCAATAAACACATGAAAACATATAATGTTTGTGTTGTATTACTTTAAGCAGACTGTGTTTTTCAGATTGTTGTGATTTAGATGAAGATCAGAGCATATTTTATCACCAAATTCATGCAAAACTCCACGTAATCCCAAAGGGTTCACATACTTTTTCTTGCCACTGTAATTGGGCAGACTAGATGGGCTGAAAGGTTCTTATCTGCCGACATTTTCTATGTTTCTATATACTGTATACTCACACAGAGCAGTCAATCATATACTGTATACTCACACAGGAGCAGACGATCATAAATACTGTATACTCACACAGGAGCAGGCGATCATATACTGTATACTCAGACAGGAACACACAATCATATACTGTATACTCACACAGACCAGACAATCATTGTGACGGAATGGGAGTATCCGCCTGCGGTCCTGCTCTATCTGACCCCCTTCTTTGGTGTTGCCAAGCCCGACTCCGAGTGGCACGGCACCCGCATCTCGAGCGGCTTGGGTAGAAGACTACGTGGCGGTGTGAGAGATCTGGAGAGTAGATGGGGCACCCACGGCGGAAATCCGCGCCGACTACCGAGTGGCACGGCACTCGGCGTCTCGAGCAGCGGATCTACTGACCATTGAAGGGCTGGAGACGGTCTGCGTGGCGAACCGCGGTTCGGTAGAGTCTCCTTGCAGATGCAGGCACGGCGCTCAGCCGAGGTCCGATTCGGGGTGGTTGCGGTATCCCAAGATACCGATTCAAGGTGGTGCGCAACGGCGCGGCGAATCGATGTTCTGCTGCGGAGTTAGAGTGACCCGTTCCTGGGTGGTGGTGATATGTCGCCAACGTGAAATGACAACACCAGGCAGAGCTGTATGTTTCAAACACTCAGATGAACTGACCCTTTTAATCACACGCCACTATTTATGCTGAAGTACAACAGTCATAATTTGCATACCCATACTAATGAGTAGCCTACCCATACTAATGAGTTAGGTCAGTTATTTACAATCAACATTCTTCACATTCTCTTAGCCTTCAGCGCACACAACGTTTGTACATCCATTGTTCCAGCACATCAGATTAAATACACACTATCAGAGATCCCTTAAATTAAACATGTACCTAGATAATGGGGAAAATCCCTGACGCATAAATTACACAGCTCAAAACTTGTTTACTGGCTACAGAAACACACATTTACCTACAGGAATATAAGCATGTTTTAAAACCAAAGCTATGTCATTCACTAAACTAAATTAAACTAAACCCAAACGAGGTAAAATATTTCAAATCACACGATAAAACCGACCATAAAGTCTTTTGAGGTTTGAAGCATGGAGCGTTGCCTCAGCTCCATGACATAGGTCCTTTTAAAAATGTCTTGGGTTTGCGTCCTGGGCTCGCTACGCCGAGCCTCTTGGGTCATTCCGTGACACTCCTCCCCCTTTCCAAAGTCCGACGGACCCGGTTGGACCCCAACGGGTCGCACCGGGGAAGTCGGTGCAGTCCTTGCGGCCCATAGTCTGTGGGAAGGAGGCGAGTCACCAGGCTTCTCCATTTGTCCTGGAGGCAGTGCCTGACGTGTAGGGGGTACGAGTCTTTGGGGTTACCCCCTCCGGGATAGGGTTCCTGTGGTCAGGGAGGGTTACCACCTGTACCATCTCGGGAGGTACCGTGCACCCGGGAAAAACGAGTGCCAAGTGCACGCGCCCCGAGTGTCCTGGTCAGCCGTTGGGGAAAACAGTGGCTGCATGGGGCCTCCGGCCAAAGGGTGTGGAGATGGGCAGAGGGGGACCAGGCTCTGCCCCATTGCCAGCGCGTCGGCTGGGTGGTTCAATGCCGAGAAAGGGTCCCCAGGCAGGAGAATGGCGTCCTCCAGCTCCGGTGGGGTCCGTGGCTGCGGGATAAGTAGCCCGAGGGTACCCCCCTTCTGCTCCTCGGGGCAGATGGTGGAGGATGGGCAGAGGCCAGCGGCCCTCTGCCCCGTTGCCAGCTCTTCTGCTGGGGGAGTGGGCACAGGAACAACGTCCAGGGGGTCAGATGGGGTCAACGGCTGCGGGCTAAGCAGCTCGGGTAAATTCTGCTGTTCCTCAGGGCAGACGACGGAGAAGTGGGCAGAGGCCAGCGGCACTCTGCCCCGTTGCCAGCTCTTCTGCTGGGGAAGTGGGCGCAGAAATGACATCCCGGGTGTCAGGTGGGGTCAACGGCTGTGAGACAAGCAGCTCGGGTAAACTCGCCTGCTCCTCAGGGCAGACGACGGGGAGTGGACAGAGGCCGGCGGCACTCTGCCCCGTTGCCAGCTCTTCTGCTGGGGAGGTGGGTACCGGAACAAGGTCCAGGGGGTTAGATGGGGTCAATGGCTGCAAGATCAGCAGCTCAGGAAAAGCCTGCTGCTCCTCAGGGCAGTCGGAGAGTGGGCAGAGGCCAGCGGCACTCTGCCCCGTTGCCAGCTCTTCGGCTGGGAAGGTGGGTGCAGGAACAACCACCAGGGGGTTGGACGCAGCAACCGGCTGTGGGATAAAAAGCCCCAGGGTATCCCCCTCCTGCTCCTCGGGACAGCTGGGAAGAGGTGGGCAGAGGCCAGCGGCACTCTGCCCCGAGGCCAGCTCGTCGGCTGGGTGGGGGTCTCCTTGCGGGAGGGTCATTTCTTCCATCCCCAGGGCGGTCAATGGCTGCGAACAACCCAGCCCGGGGGAACCCTCTGTCTGCTCCTCCGGGCAGACTGTGGGAAGTGGGCAGAGGCCAGCGGCGCTCTGCCCCGTGGCCAGCTCTTCGGTTGGGTGGAGGATAACTTTCTCTGCTGCTGAGGGTGGGCAGAGGCCAGCGGCGCTCTGCCCCGTTGCCAGCTCTTCCGCTGGCCCGCGGCCATGGACACCGTGTCTTCCTGCGGGTTGAGGGGGTCGCTTCTTCTGCTGGGGCCCCAACGGGGACCCATGGGAGCATCTCGGCCTCCCATACTTCAAAGTCCCGTGGACTGTCGTTCCTTCCGCCGGCCAGTCCCAGTACATGGGACTTAGACCTGACTGCGGAACGCGGTCCAACAATCTCCTGTAGGCCTTCTCGAGCTCCCATTCTCGCTCCACCAGGAACTCCAGTTCCTCTAACTCAGAGTCCCTGCTATCGTACGGGAGCTCCTTTTCCCGTCGCTCCAGTATCTCCTCCGACCGCTCTTCTGTCTCTTCTCCGAACCCGGGTCCTGGGCCATGCTCTCGTAAAGCAGCCCTGTGCCGCCGTAGTGGGGGCCTGCGGTGGAGGCGCCGTCGATGGTGCGGGGTAGCAGGGGCCGGTCAGCCACCGGAGCGCGCGGTACGCGGCGTCCAGTGCAATCTCCTGCTGCACCAGGTATTGGAGCTCTGCCTCCCACTCCTCCGGGGGTCGATTTTGCAGGAACGCTGCTCGAGCATTATACTGCACCTGGTGGATGACAGCGTCAGAGGGAACATGGACATCATGGTAGTCCCTTTCATGGTACAGGGCCTCGTACCAAAGTTCTTGGCGGATCTCGTCCCACCACTCATGCCCAGTGGGCTCCACTGTGGACCCATGGTACCGGACCAGGCCCTCCTGCAGCCTTCTCGGAAATTCCGCCCTCGAGTCCGCGAGGGTGCTGAGACAGTGGCACCGCCACTCGCGGGGGGTGTGGCGTCCTCAGATGCAGCTCCAGGCGAGCTGTAAGCCTCCACCCAAGGGTCGCTGGGATGTGCGTTTTCCCCCATACAGGCTCCAGGCGAGCTGTAAGTCCCGAAAGGGGTATCGCTGGGGGGGGGGGTAGATTCCCGGGGTGAAACTCCAGTCGAGCTGTAAACCTCGCCCAGGGTTCTACGGGGTCGGGGCCAGGGTCAGATAGTTCACTCATTCTTGCACTAAGTGCCGCCATCCGCAACTCGTGCTGATGGTCCTTCTCTTGCTCCTCGCGCTCCTTGTCCCGCTCCTCTTCCTGTCGGACCTCCTGAATCGCCTTGCTTATGTCAGCCTCCGATGGGGCAGCTCCGAGTAGGGCGATCCGCTGCCGCGCCCTTCTGTTGAAGGCATTTTCTGATTCCTCTGCGAGGACAGGGGTGGACGGGTGGTTTACAGTCGACGCGCCCACCTGGTCTAGGACCTGCAGCTCCTTAATCAAGGTCTTCTTGCGTTTGGAGCCTGGGGTACCTCCCCGACTCTCCAGCATGTCCCGCAGGGTGTCTCTTTTGTAATAGCTGTACCCAGCCATGGTGAGGGTCTTCTTGGGGTGCAGAGAGCTATCCCACCGCTTGCCACCAGTGTGACGGAATGGAGTATCCGCCTGCGGTCCTGCTCTATCTGACCCCCTTCTTGGTGTTGCCAAGCCCGGCTACCGAGTGGCACGGCACCCGGCGTCTCGAGCGGCTTGGGTAGAAGACTACGTGGCGGTGGAGATCTGGAGAGTAGATGGGGCACCCACGGCGGAAATCGCCCGACTACCGAGTGGCACGGCACTCGGCGTCTCGAGCAGCGGATCTACTGACCATTGAAGGGCTGGAGACGGTCTGCGTGGCGAACAGCGGTTCGGTAGAGTCTCCTTTCAGATGCAGGCACGGCGCTCAGCCGAGGTCCCGATTCGGGGTGGTTGCGGTAAAAATGACAACACCAGGCAGAGCTGATTGTTTCAAACACTCAGATGAACTGAACTCTTTTAATCACACGCCACTATTTATGCTGAAGTACAACAGTCATAATCATACCCATTTACTAATTAGTAGCATACCCATACTAATGAGTTAGGTCAGTTATTTACAATCAACATTCTTCACATTCTCTTAGCCTTCAGCACACACAACGTTTGTACATCCATTGTTCCAGCACATCAGATTAAACACACACTATCAGAGATCCCTTAAATTAAACATGTACCTAGATAATGGGGAAAATCCCTGACACATAAATTACACGACAACAGCAAAATTTATTTACTAGCTACAGAAACACACATTTACCTACAGGAATATAAGCATGTTTTAAAACCAAAGCTATGTCATTCACTAAACTAAATTAAACTAAACCCAAACGAGGTAAAATATTTAAAATCACACGATAAAACCGACCATAAAGTCTTTTGAGGTTTGAAGCATGGAGCGTTGCCTCAGCTCCATGACATAGGTCCTTTTAAAAATGTCTTGGGTTTGCGTCCTGGGCTCGCTGCGCCGAGCCTCTTGGGTCATTCCGTGACAATCATATACTGTATACTCACACAGAACAGACAATCATATACTGTATACTCACACAGGAACACACAATCATATACTGTATACTCACACAGGAACAATCATATACTGTATACTCACACAGGAACACACAATCATATACTGTATACTCACACAGAACACACAATCATATACTGTATACTCACACAGGAACACACAATCATATACTGTATACTCACACAGAGCAGACAGAGTTCAATGAGGGACAGGCCACGGAAACCAATACAGACCTAAAAAACACTTGAGCAATAAAGCATAAGCACATGCCTTTAGCTCAAGTGGGAGAAGTCTGCAGACTCTCCTTTAAACTCTTCACTGCTGAGCCATTTCACGCCTGTGAGCTGAGCTAATTTTGACCGTTTTTTCTCATCATGTGTAAACGCGATTTGAAGTCACGTTTTATTATATGACCCAAATTATATATCTTTTTATGCAGACTCGGCAGATTCCTAATATATCATTATTATATGTATACGTCATGTCCTGCCTGAATATTATAACAAAAAAATGCAATAAAAATTCCATTCAGATTTCAGTTATTTGCAGCGTGTAAAATTATTTTTTTCACATTTTATCATCAGAACCTTTGTGGCTATATATTGTATGGGGTACAACTTAAAAAAAATACAACTTGAAAACCTGATTCTATCAGGGCTATTCAGAGAGATCCGAGAAGTCATCGCACGTTCGGTGACTTTTCTTTCCCTGCACTTCGGGGCGATCCGGCGATTCTAGCTCGCCGACCCTGTGGTGCATTCAGCAAACACCGCAGGGCCCCCTGTAGTGCAGGGAATACTCGCTGCAAACCCGCTGAACACTCGACGAACTCTCACTGGAAGCCCACAGAAACCGCTGCAAAAACCCCGCCGAACACGCCGGAAAACCCAACAAGCCACCGATCACAGCGCAGAGCAGCCGCCGGAAAAACTCGACAAGCAGACGAACGTGGTAAAAGAAAAGAAAAAAACAGTATGCTTGCAACTTTCAAAATTTAAGCGCTGTTTGCAAAAAAACTACTCAACGGAAATGTCTGGAAACAGCATATAAGATCCAATGAATGATTATAAAAAGGCTGTTACAGAAAAAAGAAACGCAAAAAATTTGCTAAAAAAATCCTGAAAATGCCTAAATGATCCTAAAAAATATATAAATAAAGAGACTTTTTGCTGCAGATTAAAATAATAAACGGTTTATTAGATATTGAATTAAAACGGGAATATTTTTAACATTGAAACCTATGGGATTCGTCTGATTAAACCTGTCGAATGAAACCACTGAACATCAGGGCATTTCACTGACATTTCTCTGCTGTTCAATGTGAATAGATTAACCATTGCTTCTCTATGGGGGATTTCACTGCCGCCGAACAGACACCGTATTTCACTGCTGTCGAACACGCACTGTATTTCACTGCCGCCGAACAGACACCATATTTCACTGCGGTCGAACAGCATCGTATTTCACTGCCACCAAACAGCACCGTACGTGCAGGCAATTCGCCAACATTTGGCAAATTGCCTGCTCTCTGAATAGCCGAATGTCCAGGAAATGTCCCCGTATGCTGAATTTCACTGTCCGGTTACATTTCAGCGACATTTCGGACCTCTCTGATAACCCTGTAAATGTTTCTAAGGAAATACACAAGTTTAACCAAAGCTGAAAAACAAAAATTTGCATTTTGGCGCATTTTATGAATATTGACTGTGTATAACGCACTGCACTTGCTCCTGATGTGGGAAATGAGGAGGTGCGGAATGGCAGTGGTATTGATTACTTTATATGTGAAAAGAGAACAATGTCACTGGCTTAGAAGGAAAAAAATCATTTTATTTATTAGTTATTTTTTTTTTACTTTTTAAAAAGAATTTTTACACATCACATGTTCATGTTTGAGACTCTGACCTTTCCAATGACACCTCACGTGTCCTTGTGAGATTTAAAGCATGGAGATAAAGGGGTCCAAAGATCTTCCTCCTCTGCAGTGATGCACTTGGTTAGTTTTTGGATGAGAACAGTGTATAATAACGCATTGTGCCGTCACCTCCATGCTTGCTCCCGGCGTGGGAAAGGAGAAGGCGAGTTAGTGCCGCAGCAATGTTTTCTTATAATTGAAAAATAGTCCATGCTGCAGCTTTAGAATTAAAAAAATAAACTTATTATTTTTTTTTATATTTGTAACCAAGTGGGCAGTGGAAATCCTACAGCGAGAGCTGACATCCAAGAAGCTGCAGGATCAGGACGATGCAGGTAATGGATGTGTTTGACGGATGTGATGCTCCACCTGTAGAGATGTGTCATTGCAAGTGAATGTGCTGGATATCTGAGACCTTAAGGGAGAAAAGTAATTTGACTGGTCTCAGTGTGTTCAACCTTCTCCTTCCTCTGGGTGGAGGGTCCTGAAGAGCTGGGGCGGGGGATTAGCCCCACCCACAAACTGAGATTAGCATTTTGACAGTAGTCACTTGGGACTCTGGCAATCTGCAACTGAATTTGTCTTGGAAGGAGTGGGACTAAGGGTTCTGGTGGTTCTGACATTTCATATTGTTCCCCAGACCTTTCATATGTTAAAGTCACCCTGTGCCCCTTGTAGCTACAGGGTGTCCGTGTTCACGTCTCCTATTTACTGATATATTCCTTGTACAATGTAGGGCTGCAACTAACGATTATTCTCATAATCGATTAGTTGGCCGATTTATTATTTCGATTAATCGATTCATCGGATAAAAGAAAATTTAAAAAAATTTTGCATACTTAAAAAGAATTCTATGTAAAAATAAATAACCACAACCAACCCCTCCCCCTTTTTTCATAAGCAATTTGTGTAGTGTACGCAACCTTCGCACATACATGGGAATGGACAAAAGACCGGATCTGAGTGTGGGAGTGAGTTTGGGGAAAGGGACCAGGCAAAAGGAAGGGAATGGCAGTTCCCAACCAAAGAGGATGTGGCAGGGAGGGTGGGACGGTGGCACAGGACTCCAGCTTCAAGTAAGGATAAATCACAGGCATACAGCTCCATCACCCAGTGACAGTATCCCATTGTTTGTGTTATAGTTCTACTACTGATGTAAACGGAATAAAAACAAACTGTTTGTGTCTGACATAACCCTACAACTAAATCATATCTAGTAAAGCAGCGGCGCGTCTTCCCCAATCAGCTCCGAAGCTGAGGTTATTTACGCTTAACTCAGTCTGAATCTACACAGTGTGTGCTGCACACAGGACCATTAATCAACACCGATTAATCCATAATGGAAATAGCTGACAACAATTTTAATCATCGATTAGTTGTCGATTAATCGATTAGTTGTTTCAGTCCTAGTTGTTGTCTTCGCTGTGCTGTTTCCTGATGTTTACTGTATTATTCTTTTGTTATCCTAAAATGTTTCTCCATGCCCCTATTTAACCCCCAAGAGCGGGGTTTAAGCAAGTTCTCTAATGGCTTCATTCTAGGAACTGGAAGAAGCCAGTTCTGGAGTCGTGCCTTTCTCCTCCCCTGTCATGAGGTGGAAATAACTTCCTTCCTTTGTCTGTTACACCACATTGTCTATGAGGAGGGATTGGCTATTCAGTATGTTAATGCTGGGATATGTTTTACATTTGTTGGGCTGTTCATCCCCTGTGTTTGTTGTTCCATTGGTTTTCTTGTTCCTTCCTTTCCGTGGGTATACACTGTGTGTATATATTCAGATGTAAACACAAAGCCATTTACGGGTTGTTTTTTTTACCCTATAAAGAGGTCCGGCTATTGACTGGATTGGAATGGGCCAGAATGGATACTTCTTCAAGATTCAGATAGTGAGAGCCTTTTTTTCATGGAGATACCCACCCTGGGTACTGTCGCCATTTACAAGCATCATCCTGAATACACTGCACATTCACCTCATATAATGAACATTATGGGGTTAATCACATAGTACCGTTGTTTGCTGAAGTTGCATCGCTGACAGGTGCTGGTATTTCACAAAAGGAAAATGCAAAAAAAGCAACAGGACAAGGTTCACAGCGCACGTTGTCCATTTGTTCTTTGGCTTCTTCTTTAGTGAAATGGTGGTTATTACGTGCACGACAAAACCGGTGATTTACAGCAGAGTTTGCAACACAACACCGGCACTATGTGAATTACACCTTAAATGTTTCAAATCACAGAGAAGACACAGATACATTTAATAACACATGTCTGGTGACGCCGTCACTATCCAATCCTTACCTTCCTTCAAGATCTCTTTCATCTTCTCCAGTTTCCCCCTCATCCTTTTCCATGGCTGCTCCGTCCAACTGTTTAGGAATCTAAGCTCTTCCTTGGTGAAAAGCAGGAGCTGGCAGTGTGAGAACTCGCCTTGTTTCCACTGGTTTCTTAAGTCTTCTATAGAGCACTCGTCTCTCATGTCACCAACGATCACCAACACGTTACGAGCTCCTGGACATCAAGAAAAGACACAGACACATACATGGTACTCACAACCAATGACTGGGTCAGGATATCCGGCCATGTCCACCCTTACATTAATTTGAACTAAAATACCTTTAATTTTATCTCTGATCCCTGCTCCGCGAGTCATACAATATTCCGTTCAGAAGGAACGGTCAGGAGACCCAAGCCCAACAAATCTGACTTGGAAACCCTTAGGCTGGGTTCACACCTCAGCGTTTTACAGCGCGTTCCTGCGCGATGTAAAACGCCAAGACACGAAAATCCCATGATTTCCTATGGGACCTGTTCACACCTGGGCGTTTTACAGCGCGCAGGAACACGCTGTAAAACGTCCTACGCCCAAAGAAGTACGGGAGCTTCTTTGGGGCGTATTTGCAGCGCGTTCACTCTGCAGTCTATGGCTGCAAACGTGCCGCAATGCGTGTCCGCGCGGTTTTAATGTTTGTGCAATACGTGTGATAAAAAACTAGCATATTGCGTGCTAAAAAAACACGCAGGTGTGAACCCAGCCTTAGAGGGGAAGTACGGGGACAACGTGCGTCTAACAACATTATTCCTTGTATAGGATGGTTTTATTGATCTCCTGAACCCCCCAAACACTGCCTATGTGGTAATTGGATAAGGAGTGTAAGACCGACACACAATCTGATAAATTCTGCTTGAATTTGGGCTTTGTTAAAGCAAGGGTTAATCCTTAGAGGTATCCGGCATTTCTTAGTATCAGGTAACCCTAGAGAAATATCTTGAAGTGAAAATGATCCCAAGGGGGCTACTGACCGTGATTTTACCCCGTTTATGGAAAGATGGAAGAAAATGTTAGTGGGTTTCTCTTATGACTCCATTAATGCCATCATCGATAGACGGAAACAAACCCTAGTGGATCTCAATGATAGCATAGAGAAAACCTACGCTGAATTGAGTACTATGCTGGAAGAAAATGAACTTGGATATTTTAATGGAAGAATGGAGAAAGAGTTGGAAAAAGTAGAAATAGAAACCATTAGAATCAAGAAAAAGAAATGTCAAAGAGATATACAAGATTAGAAATTGGGAAGAGTTTGGAATGTATATCCACAGATGGATAAGGAAACCTCAAAACCATGGATCCAAGTTAAGAAACAATAGTGACCCAAGAATGATAGGGAGTACGAAAGGATGAGGCAAGAAAAATGGAATATCTGAAAGGAAGCCCATATCTTCACCACGAAGAACCATACACTGTTGTTAATCCTTTATTGATTTTTATTACACTTATATCCGTTTTTATTGTTTTAATGGCTGAAGTTCAGCTTGCTTATTAATAAATTAATATTTACTTAATCTACTTGCTGCTCTGCCGTTTGTTTTTTATCCCCCTGGGCTCGAAGCCCCCTCCTTCCTTCACCTGGGATATCGTGAAGATCACATCGAAGGACTCCACGCTGAGAAATACCACTTAAATATAAGTATCTCTAAAGCTATACCCGCTTAAGGCACATTACACTCTTTAATTTAGTGGTTATTATTTTAAACATCTATTATCTAAACCCAGTGTTGAAACAGTGTCGTTTAGAGTAAGGTGTAAGGCCCAGAAGTGTTTTTTCTCTTTTCTATTTGTTCATGTGTTTCTGAGGTTGTAGACATACGCCTTCTGGTTTGCAGCACCAACCTATAGTAAGTGTGTTCTAATGTTATTTTATTAAGAAGAGCGTTCGATTCACATTTTTTTCTCTTTTCATTTAGTATCAGGTAAGGCAGAACTTGAATTGAAATGATTCAACAAGAATTACAACACTACAAGCAGTAATTAACCCCTTCACTACCAAGTGATTTTCTATAACCTGTCAGGAAGCAGTGATTATTTGGAAAATCAGTTTTAATTAATTATACAGTAAGAAAAATTGTGAATATTCCCAGTGTATTTCTTCCTGTCAGAGGTCAAGTCTTGAAAATGGAAGTGTGGGAACATACCTGTAACTGTCAGGGGACATGTTTTTATAGAGATGTGTTGTCCTTTGCAGGTTTACAATTATGAGAACTAGCACTTTCTGGTTTCAAGAGCTGTATACACCAGAGACAGTAGGCAGGAGGGCCCACTAGCTTCCAGTTAGAAAGCTACTGGAGGAGAGCTCAGTGTGTTGCATAACTCCTCAAAAGAACTTATCTGGCTGTGGTCTGAGAGGCGCACATGGTAATTTACTTTCCTCTTATATCACTTTACAAGGACAATGTGATCTGTTAATGATGTAATTTGATTCCTGCCCCGGAATATCGCTGTAAAGTGGGAATGCTATGGAGAAACCAGCAGGTGCAAGTTTTCCTCGTTAGCATCCCCGTTTTAGCGATAATATGGGAATAGTGCCCTGATACAGTATGTCAAAAGATTTTGCTTTAGCAACATGACCCTGCAGCAGCTTCTGAAAGCTGCAATTTTTATTTAATATTGACTGTAAAGAAGAAGAATGCATTATGTTGCGACAGCTGGTTCTTCTTCTAAGCACACATTAACACCTCCTATACAAAGTATATAAGGTACAGTCAGTACACGTTACGTTACAGTAACCTGATGCAACAAGCAGAGCTCGCGGCTCAGAGGATTATTAGCAGAATACGCAAAGGTAACGGCCGAAGCTGGTATGTCTATCCTCTAACCTCTGAAAGAGTTAAATTATAAATGCTCTGCATCTCTGAGCGTGACGATAAATTAACCCTGACAGGTGTCTCACCATTTTCTGATATACAGAGGGTCAGGAAACGCTTCATGTCAGCCTGAGATATATGGAATCTGTCACAGAAACAAATGTTGAGGAATGATGTGCTGATGAGCTGCTTCCTCTCCTCCTCCTCTGTGACATTAAGCGGGTACTTCAATACATTGACTTTTATGTTGGGGAGACACTCAGTGAGGTACTTTCTCATCCATGATATGTCATGTTCTGTCTTCCAGGACCAGATGGTCACATTCCTCCCTCTGAAACACAAAGACACCAAATTATAATAAAAGGAGCACATTGATATAAAGTAATGAACTGTTACACACACAGGATGTGCAGCACCACAATTACTGTCACTCATACACACACAGGATGTGCAGCACCACAATTACTGTCACTCATACACACACAGGATGTGCAGCACCACATTACTGTCACTCATACACACACAGGATGTGCAGCACCACAATTACTGTCACTCATACACACACAGGATGTGCAGCACCACATTTACTGTCACTCATACACACACAGGATGTGCAGCACCACATTTACTGTCACTCATACACACACAGGATGTGCAGCACCACAATTACTGTCACTCATACACACACAGGATGTGCAGCACCACAATTACTGTCACTCATACACACACAGGATGTGAAGCACCACATTTACTGTCACTCATACACACACAGGATGTGCAGCACCACAATTACTGTCACTCATACACACACAGGATGTGCAGCACCACATTTACTGTCACTCATACACACACAGGATGTGCAGCACCACATTTACTGTCACTCATACACACACAGGATGTGCAGCACCACATTTACTGTCACTAACACACACAGGATGTGCATCACCACATTTACTGTCACTCATACACACACAGGATGTGCAGCACCACATTTACTGTCACTCATACACACACAGGATGTGCAGCACCACATTTACTGTCACTCATACACACACAGGATGTGCAGCACCACATTTACTGTCACTAACACACACAGGATGTGCATCACCACATTTACTGTCACTCATACACACACAGGATGTGCAGCACCACATTTACTGTCACTCATACACACACAGGATGTGCAGCACCACATTTACTATCACTCATACACACACAGGATGTGCAGCACCACAATTACTGTCACTCATACACACACAGGATGTGCAGCACCACATTTACTGTCACTCATACATACACAGGATATGCAGCACCACATTTACTGTCACTCATACACACACAGGATGTGCAGCACCACATTTACTGTCACTCATACACACACAGGATGTGCAGCACCACATTTACTATCACTCATACACACACAGGATGTGCATCACCACATTTACTGTCACTAACACACACAGGATGTGCATCACCACATTTACTGTCACTCATACACACACAGGATGTGCAGCACCACATTTACTGTCACTCATACACACACAGGATGTGCAGCACCACATTTACTGTCACTCATACACACACAGGATGTGCAGGACCACATTTACTGTCACTCATACACACACAGGATGTACAACACCACATTTACTGTCACTAACACACACAGGATGTGCAGCACCACATTTACTATCACTCATACACACAGGATGTGCAGCACCACATTTACTGTCACTAACACACACAGGATGTGCAGCACCACATTTACTGTCACTCATACACACACAGGATGTACAACACCACATTTACTGTCACTAACACACGCGGGATGTGCAGCACCACATTTACTATCACTCATACACACAGGATGTGCAGCACCACATTTACTGTCACTAACACACACAGCATGTGCAGCATCACATTTACTATCACTCATACACACAGGATGTGCAGCACCACATTTACTGTCACTAACACACACAGCATGTGCAGCATCACATTTACTATCACTCATACACACACAGGATGTGCAGCACCACATTTACTGTCACTAACACACACAGGATGTGCAGCACCACATTTACTATCACTCATACACACAGGATGTGCAGCACCACATTTACTGTCACTAACACACACAGGATGTGGAGCACCACATTTACTGTCACTAACACACACAGGATGTGCAGCACCACATTTACTGTCACTAACACACATAGGATGTGCAGCACCACATTTACTGTCACTTATACACACACAGGATGTGCAGCACCACATTTACTGTCACTCATACACACAGGATGTGCAGCACCACATTTACTGTCACTCATACAGACACAGGATGTGCAGCACCACATTTACTGTCACTCATACACACACAGGATGTGCAGCACCACATTTACTATCACTCATACACACACAGGATGTGCAGCACCACATTTACTGTCACTCATACACACACAGGATGTGCAGCACCACATTTACTGTCACTCATACACACACAGGATGTGCAGCACCACATTTACTGTCACTCATACACACACATAGGATGTGCAGCTCAGTAACCAGTGTTTTTTTTTTTTATTTACTCCCTTTTCATTAATTATACAGTAAGAAAATATTTGCAAATATTCACAATGTATTTCATACTGTAATAACCCAATTTGACAGGCAAACGTCACCATCTGCTGGCCAAGCTGCGCTTCTGAAGCTGGGGCTCCACACTAAATCAACTGAGGATCCATGCTGGGTCCCTGCAGTTCAAACTATTGTAGCACATCGGCTGTCGTGTGTGTGGTACTAGAACTCTTGGGGCACATTCTGGAACTCATTTGCAAAATGAATTTCATTTGCAATAAACAAATTACTTATTGCTCCAGAATTAGTCGAAATCATGTATACGTGATATTGGGGCACCAGGACTTGCTTTTGGGGATTGAATATACTCGATCTAGGTAGTGAAGGGGTTAAGGACTAGGGCATATTTCTCCCCCTCTTCAAGCACTGTTTGCACATAGCTAAACACTTGCATGATTTTATGATAATCATCAAAGAAGGCGAATTTGGCATAAAAGGGGACCGACACAAACATTGTGTCATCCTCACAAACAGCACAAACACCTTCATAAAAAAAATAAAATGACAAAACCTAAACAGGTAAACAAAAAAAGGTAAATTCCTGCAGGTCAGGTCAGGGCGGGTTATAGAATAAAAAAAGTTGTGGTTTTAACGCTCCTTAAATTTTATTTAAATCCATTTCATTAGTAAGTGCAGCTTCGATAACTTCTGTGACTTTTGACAATTTCCTTGTGTGTTACTTTCTGCTGTGCTAACCTTGTAAAGGAGAAAGCGATAATATTCTGGGTCCATGTTGTAACAGGCAGAGGAGTAAAGGATGATAACAATAGAACACATTTAGGGGTAGAATTACCGCGGGTGCAGAGGGTGCCACTGCACCTGGGCCCTTGAATACTGAAAGGGCAAGGAGGCCCAGCAGAGTCGTCTTTAACGCGCAGAGCTGCAGAGCGATCACGGAGGGAGACTAAGAACTATTTGCCCCCCCTTTTCACCACAAGTTGAGAGGTGAGTATGGGATTTAACCTCCCTGGCGCTCTGATTATTTCATTATCTTTATATTATATCATTTATCTCTGGCATCGGCCGCAGGACACTGCGGGAGGACATCGGGGGATCGCAGGGACAAGGTAAGTTATACTACAGTGTAATCCCGAGTGTGACTCGGGGTTACCGCTTTTGGTACTGACAATTAAACCCCGAGCCAAACTCGGGATTACCACCAGGGAGGATAATGTTTTTTTTTTTAGAAAGTGTAAAGTGATTATTCATTTGCAGAATCATTTAACACCAGCTTTTAGGAGTTGGTAATATTCGCACATTCGTGCCGCGGTGGTAACTTGTGCAAACACTTTGTAATATCACATTTATTTATGGCTGCAGAGCAGGAGACATTCCCCAGAGCTGCCACTGACCTAGAAATCCTTACAAAGTCTGAGCTTTTACAATTGATTGCCAGATCTTCTGAGCAGATAGGGATACGGGATGCTCTGTACGGTTCAACAGTTACCCCTTCCCTGCAGTGCTGTTATTCCCCTGCAAGTGTCAGCTAAAGAAATAGGACTCTATTCCATAGATGTCGTTATGGTATCGTCTCGATATGTCATCGTTAGCGCTAGAAGTGAGTTCACCGTCCGGCATCGATATTCCGATCCTGACATAAAACTGGGGCGAAATCAGTTAGTTCTTTGCAGCTTGTGTCAGCTTACTGTACTTTGCGCTCCCCATGTTAAGGAAAGGAGACACAATCTGTTTCTAGCATCTCAACAAGCGAGGAATTACAAGGTGCTGGCGCAAGTTACTGCCAAGACGCGAATGGACGAATTTTACAGATTCCTAAAAGCTGGTGTTAACTGATTTAGCATTTTCAGAATAATTTAACCGTTTCTAAAAAAAAAATAAAAAAATATGATACTCACCTCTCATCCTGTGGCAAAAAGAGAGGCCTGATCTGCTGCTTCTTCTCTCCAGTACAAATAGTTCCTAGTCTCCCTCTGCAATCACTCTGCGTTGCTGCACGATATCACGAGAACAAGGCTGCACATAGCTCATGGCCTGGAAGTGCAAACTACATTGAGATACATTGAGATTTCTCTCATTTTCAGATATGTCCTGGGTAGACAAGGCCTAGGCTGGCACTTTCCAGGGGGCAGCAAAAAAAACCCACCATTAACAAGGATATTCACAGAGCACCTAAATGACGCAGACATTTTAGTGTTTGATTGTTCCACGCACTTTGGGGAATCAAATTCCCTAGTGAATTCACCACAGGGACCCTGAAGTGCAGGGAATCAGCCACCGAATGCTGCCGCAAACCTGTCATCCACTGTTTTCAAAAAAACTACTAAATGAAAATGTCTGGAATTAAAATATAAGATCCTATGAATGATAATAAAAAGGTCTGTTACAGAAAAAAAATTGATCTTTTTTTCTAAAAATGCGTAAAAGATACAAAAAAAAATAAAAAGATAGTAAAGAGACTTTTTACTACAGTTTAAAGGAATAAACGGTTTATTAGATACTAGTTGGAAAGCCTGCCCAGAGGGCAGTCTATTGTTAGTACTGCCCCAGCTCATGGATACTGCCCCAGCACGTGGATATATTGCCCCAGCTCGTGGATATATTGCCCCAGCTCGTGGGTATATTGCCCCAGCTCGTGGGTATATTGCCCCAGCTCGTGGATATTGCCCCAGCTCGTGGATATACTGCCCCAGCTCGTGGATATACTGCCCCAGCACATGGATATTTGCCCCCAAGCTCTCATGGATACTTGCCCCCAAGCTCTCATGGATATTTGCCCCAAGCTCTCATGGATATGTGCCCCCAAACTCAGACCCCAGACCAGACATGGGGCGGCTGTTCGAATGCTTTATCGGCATTCGGACAGCGCCCCTGGAGCTCCGGCATACTTACCTGCCTTTGCGGCGAAGGGAAAGTTTCCACGCTTCTGCTCGTTGAAGGACCCAAGCCGTGGTCACGTGGGATTCCCACGTGACCGCGGCTTGGGTCCTTCAAAGAGCGGAAGCGAGGGAACTTTCCCTTCGCCGCTCAGGGGTTGGATGCGCGCGGCAGCCGAGTAGAGGCTGCGAGCGCAGCCTCTACCCGGCTGCTGTGTGCATCTTGTAACCGCCGCGGCGAGCGCACAGCCGGCTCGTGCCGCGGCGGTTGCATGCGCGCGCAGCCAACCGCCGCTGGTTGCGCGCACATGCGCAGAGTAAGGCTTGGCGACGGACACGCCAAGCCTTACTCTATTATAGTATAGGATTGGGTACAAACGTAAATATTTTTAACATTGAAACCTATGGGATTCGTTCGCCTGAATAAAACTGCCGAATTAAACCACCGAATATCAGGAAATTTCTCTGCTGTTCGGTGTCTCTGAACAGATTAACCAATACTTCTCTATGGGGAATGTCACTGCCTTCGAACAAGCACTGTGTCAGGATCCCTGGCTGCAACCATCCTGGAACCCCCCTGGTGGTGAACTTCAGGTTCTGCTCCTGCCTTGCAACCAGCAATGTAACAGTTAAAACACCTGACACACACACACACACAAAATAAAGGCACCACGCCCTAGCCAGACCTTGGAGAGTGAGGTGCTGTTACTCACTGCTCTGCTATACTTCTCTGTGCCTTGTGATTCCTGGTTCCTGCAAATACCCCATCATCATCATCCTCCCTTACCCACCTGCTTGTCTGTGCAGGACACTGCATCTTGGGTTCATACCCCTACCATCCCGGTGCCTCCCAGGTACCAACCCTGACAGAATGAACCAGCCACAACTAAATAGACCCGCAGTCCTGCAATCAACCCTGCTATGTCTCCAGGAGGTGCTGAAAAGCCTTGCTGCGATGGTGGAGAGGTTGCTGTGCAATCTACAGGGAGACTCACCTAAGGAGCGTATACCTTCAGGTAGCCGGTACAGAGAACCATTGTCCCCTGAAGAACGTGCCAGGAGACTGGCAGACAATCTCTGCCTGTACTGCGGGGAAGGGTCACATTGGGTTTCAAATTGCCCATCAAAACCTTCCCGACCCGCGGTTGTCAAGCCAGTGCCAAAGTCTACTGTTAGTCCCAAACACGCTCCGGTGCGTAGAACTCTACATCAACCTAAGGCTCCCAGGCCTGCTACTGTGTTAAAATCTGTCAGCCCTAAACCAGTATCCCTGCCCAAACCGGCCTCCAGGAGATGTCCAGTGCCCAGGAGCACTCCAGAACCAAAACCTCCTGCACCCAGACCTGCCCCAGAAGATCCGTGAGCGCTGCACCCAGGGACCAGGTATCTCTGGAGCCCACTTATGATCAGGAGGAGCCTGAAATTTCTATGGAGTCAGAGACCACAAAGCCCATGGAGCCAGATCCAGTTCTTCCTATGGACTTTGAGAGTACTCCTGTGGAACCAGAACCTCCGCTCCCTATGGAGGTTATGTGTATACAGAGTCCAGGTGCAACCACCACTCTCAGCCAGCACGATCCGGCCATCCATGGAGTTGAAGGTACTGGTTCTGACCCTTTGTGTGATTTCTTGCCATTTGGCAGTCTACACTCTTATTATTCAGATCCAGTGCTGCTACCAAGGGGTACCACCTGGGACAGTTTACCTACCAAGGAGGAAGGGGTGGAGGCTGCCACCACCTCACCCCATATGAGAGCTTAGAGTAACCTCGATTCACCCGGTGAGGCGTCTGATCATGAGTGGGACACCGCTGAAGAGGACTATATGCCTACCTATGTGCCTACTGATACCAGATATGACATGCCCAGCAGACCAATAATTGTTGCCACTAGGAAACCTGCAATCAATGGAGATTCAGACATTGACTGGGAGACAGATGACTCTGTAGCTAAAAACCTGCCACAAACCGCACGGAGTAGCAAAGGGCCACCTGGTCAACGACGTGATTATACGGGTACCATCGTGGCGACCAATCCTGTTGTCCTCAGCACCTGGGTGGAAGACCCCTGTAAGAAGAAATCTAACTCTAAGGCACGGAGACAACAGAGGAAGAACCGTCTCCAGGCCTGTGTTACAGGCTCCCCCGTTGGAGTGATCCAGGACCTCCCACAGGCTACATCTACCCCGATGCCATCTGCCTATGTTGGCATGAAGTTCCCTGGTGACCCTGCCTCCTACCAGTGTCCCTCTGTTTCCAGGAGCCTGTGAGGTCATGACACTTGTACACGTCCAGAACCCCCACCTGAAGAACCGGGCTGTTACACTGTACAAGGAACTATTGTTATACCTGCCCGGGACCCTGTATCAGGAGAATGGACGCTGCAACCTGTCCATTGATGCCAGCTGCTGCCAGTCTTCGCTATACCAATGCAGGGCCCTGTATCAGGACACTGGAAGTATTCTCCTGCCCACTGAGGTCCAGCTACAGCCAGTTCTTGGTCACCCAGAGTGTGACCGTGACAGGGAGGGTACTGTCAGGATCCCTGGCTGCAACCATCCTGGAACCCCCCCTGATGGTGAACTTCAGGTTCTGCTCCTGCCTTGCAACCAGCAATGTAACAGTTAAAACACCTGACACACACACACCACGCCCTAGCCAGACCTTTGCTGGTTCATTACAGCTCATACCCTGTGAGAGTGAAGTGCTGTCACTCACTGCTCTGCTATACCCCTCTGTGCCTTGTGATTTCTGGTTCCTGCAAATACCCCATCATCATCATCCTCCCTTACCCACCTGCTTCTCTTTGCAGGACAATGCATCTTGGGTTCATACCCCTACCATCCCGGTGCCTCCCAGGTACCAACCCTGACACACCGTACTTGCTGTCATTTTGCCCAAATTTGTGTATGAGCATATCACAGAGCTCCACAGCAATAAACCTCACAGTAATGTGCGCTGTGTATTATGAGCATTCAGTGTTATATGGGAGAACTGATTTATGAGTAAAAGTACTTAAAAAAAGAAACCATAAAACTCAGGGGGGGCTGACACCATAAGTTACCGCACCGGGTGACGCCAACCCTAGTGACACCACTGTCTGGAGTCCTATAGACTCCAGGAGCTGATACTTGTGGCAGTACAGAAGTGCTACCGCAAGTATCAGAGAGGTTAGCGCTACGTTCCAGGTTGAAATGCTGAGATAGCGCCTACCCACGGAATATGACATTAAGGTGAAGATGCTAAGGGAAACTCTGCATACACACATTATCCTGTTAACGTTCTCCATATTAGCGTTAGGGATGAGCTGTTCGGTTCGATCAGTTCGGAGTTCGATTCGAACTTTGGCCGTTCGCAAGTTCGCAAACTTCAAACTTTTTGGCGTGTTCGGTTCAAGTTCGAAATTTTTTTTGAAAACAGGATAAAAAATGCTTAAAAAGTACAAAAAAATCTAGAAATAAAGAGACTCTTTACTGCAGAATATTATAAGCAACGGTTTATTAGACATTGAATTAAAAAATAATGTCTAGGTGCAAAGATTCTCACCTCTAAATGACCTGTGCTCTCAAACGGCGTAAACAACAGGTGTTTAATTAGTGTTTGGAAATAACATGTGCTTCTAATTAGTCCGGTCTCATGAATTTGATACATTGTATGCAGACTGGGAGTGCGAGGTGTCGTGTGTGGGTCTGTGATGGCGATGTTTCCATACATCCTAGAAATCCGCCACTTCACGAGCAGGTTATGGGGACCTCCTAGGCACGATATTTGAAGGAATTTTTCGTTTTTATTTTTAACCCTTATTTTATGGAAAACTCACTGTTCCTTTAACCCTTTCACTGCTGAGGCATTTCACCGCTGTGTGCTTAGCTCATTTTTACCGCTTTCGCTCATCATGTTTAAACGCGATTTGAAGCCGCATTTTATTATACGACCCAGACATATTATATATCGTTCTTTCCGGCAGACTCTACAGATTCATAATATATCATTTTTATATGTATACATCATGTTCTGCCTGTATATTATAACAAAAAATGCAATAAAACTTGAATTTTTAATCATCTGCAGCGTGTAAAGTGTTTTCTAGGATGTTCACCTTTTATCACATGAACATTTGCGGTTCTATTTTCTATGGGGTGTGCTTCTACAAAAATTAGAAATGGGGACTTATTCAATTTTTTGGGGCGAATTATGTGATTTTTAGCAAACGCACTTTATAATTGAAATGTGAACAAATTTGCTGCATTAATAAAAATAACACACAAAAAAATTCATGTTTTTTTAATTATTATTTTTATTTCTTTACTTTATACCTGGTCATGTTGTGTATCATTCGAAAGGCCATGCTCAGGCCTTTTGATTGACACCCTCCATGACCCCCTAGCTGCCACAGTTCTGGAGATATCTCCACCAGGGGATTCCGGGCAGCTAGGGGTTCCCCGGCTATCTGACGTCATCACGCTATGTGTGAGGACGTCAGGCAGTGAGGGGGGACCCGGGGTTGGAGCCGCCATCCAAGATGGCGGCCCCCACTGGAGCTAGGCCGCACTTCGGCGCCGCAAGGTGCGACCCGGTGCCTAAGGGGTTAAAGCCAGGCACTGCTTAAAATGGGAGACTCTCCCCTTTTAAGCAGTGCCTGGCTTTTTTTTGTGGGACCTCCGATCGGGAGGGATCCGAACGGACCCCCCCTCCCTTCCAGGCGATCTCCCGGCATTGCCGGGGGGTCGCCTGGAAATTACATCATCGCGCATGGCACGATGACGTCATTTACGTCGGGAGGAGCTTGACTTCAGCGTCTGAGGACGCTGAAGTCAGAACGCGGCGGGACCCCAGACAGAGAGGTGAGTATCTCCGCCGGGGGTCCCGCAAAGCTGATGACGTGTGGGACACGTCCTCCTCAGCATACAGCGGGAGTAACTGAGGACGTGTCCCACACGTCGTCAGCAGTGAAGGGGTTAAAAACATATTTTTAAAACTTTTTGTCCTTGTTTCCTGTCCCCCAGGGCACTCCTCGGACCCGGACATTGTTTTTAAATGTTTCTATACATCCTAGAAATCCGCCACTTCACGGGCAGGTTATGGGGACCTCCTAGGCACGATATTTGAAGGAATTTTTCATTTTTATTTTTAACCCTTATTTCATGGAAAACTCACTGCCCCTTTAAAAATTTTTTTTTTTTAACTTTTTGTCCTTGTTTCCTGTCCCCCAGGGCACTACCCGGACCCCCATACACCTTTTATGGCAAATATCTAGCATATATGCCCTCTTGGAGGGCACTCTAAAAATCAAACTTTGAGTCCCATTGACTTGCATTGAGTTCGAGTTCGTGTTCGCGTTCGAATTTGAACTTTTGAAAAGTTTGAGTGCAAACAGAACTCGGGTGTTCGGCTCATCCCTAATTAGCGTCAACTTTGTAATAGCGCCCAAAATATATATAAAAGCATTGAGAGATTCTCTTACCCCTCAGAGAGATTTGACCCATCCTCTTGTCCCTCCACACTCTTTGTAACGCGAGACGGCTTTTTTATTCTTTCTACTTGTTCACATTGAGACAATATTTCCGCCATTACTTTTATATTTTTTCCATCACTCTTCCGCTCTGCATGTTGTACTTTTCGACCTAGTTCAGCCCCTGGTTCTGTGCGCTTCTCTTCATGTTCTTCACTTTCTGGTTCTGACTCCAATGGATCTTGCTTTGTTTGACGAATGTCACCGTTCTGCTCCATCGTTTTTTCTCCATTTGGCTCAGTTGGTGCCTTGGTATTGTGTTTATTTGGTTCAGTTGGTGCCTCGGTATTGTGTTTATTTGGCCCAGTTGGTGCCTTGGTATTGTGTTTATTTGGTTCAGTTGGTGCCTCGGTATTGTGTTTATTTGGTTCAGTTGGTGCCTCGGTATTGTGTTTATTTGGCCAAGTTGGTGCCTTGGTATTGTGTTTATTTGGCTCAGTTGGTGCCTCGGTATTGTGTTTATTTGGTTCAGTTGGTGCCTCGGTATTGTGTTTATTTGGCACAGTTGGTGCCTCGGTATTGTGTTTATTTGGCTCAGTTGGTGCCTCGGTATTGTGTTTATTTGGCACAGTTGGTGCCTCGGTATTGTGTTTATTTGGCTCAGCTGGTGTCTCGGTATTGTGTTTATTTGGCTCAGTTGGTGCCTCGGTATTGTGTTTATTTGGCTCAGTTGGTGTCTCGGTATTGTGTTTATTTGGCTCAGTTGGTGCCTCGGTATTGTGTTTATTTGGCCCAGTTGGTGCCTTGGTATTGTGTTCATTTGGCTCCGTTGGTGCCTCGGTATTGTGTTCATTTGGCCCAGTTGGTGCCTTGGTATTGTGTTTATTTGGCTCAGTTGGTGCCTCGGTATTGTGTTCATTTGGCCCAGTTGGTGCCTCGGTATTGTGTTTATTTGGCTCAGTTGGTGCCTCGGTATTGTGTTTATTTGGCTCAGTTGGTGCCTCGGTATTGTGTTTATTTGGTTCAGTTGGTGCCTTGGTATTGTGTTTATTTGGCTCAGTTGGTGCCTCGGTATTGTGTTTATTTGGCTCAGTCGGTGCCTCGGTATTGTGTTTATTTGGCCCAGTTGGTGCCTTGGTATTGTGTTTATTTGGCCCAGTTGGTGCCTTGGTATTGTGTTCATTTGGCTCAGTTGGTGCCTCGGTATTGTGTTTATTTGGCCCAGTTGGTGCCTTGGTATTGTGTTTATTTGACCCAGTTGATGCCTCGGTATTGTGTTCATTTGGCCCAGTTGATGCCTCGGTATTGTGTTCATTTGGCTCAGTTGGTGCCTTGGTATTGTGTTTATTTGGCCCAGTTGGTGCCTTGGTATTGTGTTTATTTGGCCCAGTTGGTGCCTCGGTATTGTGTTTATCTGAACATGTCGATACCTCTGGTATATATTTAGTGGTTTTTAATAGTCTCTGTGTTGACTGATCATAATCATACTCTCCTTTTGTGAAGTTCATCAGTTCTGCTTTTTCTGTCTCTGCTTTCTTTGTTTCTGACTCTGTCGCTGGTTTATGTTTTGCTGCTGGTGCTGCACTTTGTGTGTTTTGCTGAAACATCATAGTATTCTCTGAAACACTAGGACTTAATGTTAATTGATAAGCTGGTCCTTCCTTGCGTTTCATAGATTCTGCTGGCTCCTTCGGTTCTGTTGGTGTCTCTGTTCCTTTTGTTTCTGTCTCTGTTGCTGGTTTATGTTTTGCTGCTGGTGCTGTACTTTGTGTCTTTTCCTGATACGCTTCAGCATTCTCTGACACATTAACACTTGGTGCTGATTGATCTGTTGTTCCTTCATTGAGGTTTGTTGGTTCTTCTCGTTCTTTTGGCTCTGTTGGTGTCTCTGTTCTTGTTTCTGTCTCTATTGTTTTATGTTTAGCTGCTGGTGTCGTGTTTTGTATTTTTGGTTCATACTCTTTAGCTCTTTCTGACACACTAAGACCCGGTGTGGATTTATCAGTTGTTTCTTCTGTGAGATTTGTTGATTCTGCTTTTTCTTTTGGCTGTGTTTGTACTGTCAGTGTCTCTGTACCTTTTGTTACTGTCTCTGTTGTTGTTTTATGTTTAGCTGCTGGTGTCATGCTTTGTATTTTTGGCTCAAACCTTTTAGCTCTTTCTGACACACTAAGACTTGGTGTTTGTTGATCCATTGTTCCATCTGTGAGGTTTGTTGGTTCTTCTCGTTCTTTTGGCTCTGCTGGTACTGTCTCTGTTCTTGTTTCTGTCTCTATTGTTTTATGTTTAGCTGCTGGTGTCGCACTTTGTGTTTTTGGCTCCAACACTTTAGTTCTCTCTGACACACTAACACTTGGTGCTGATTGATCAGCTGTTCCTTCTATGACATTTATTAGTTTTTTTGGTTTTGTTGATGTCTCTGTTCTTTTTGATTCTGCCTCTGTTGTTGTTTTCTGTTTAGCAACACTTTGTGCATTTTGCTGATACATTTTAGCTCTTTCTGAAACACTAACACTTGGTGTTGATTGATCAGCTGCTCCTTCTGTGAGATTTGTTGGTTTTGCTTGTTCGTTTTGCTCTGTTTGTATTGTTGTCTCTGCTTTCTTTGTTTCTGTTGCTGGTTTATGTTTTGCTGCTGGTGCTGCACTTTGTGTGTTTTGCTGAAACACTTTAGCTCTCGCAGACACACTAACACTTGGTGTTGATTGATGAGTTGTTCTTTCTGTGAGATTCATTGATTCTGTTGTTTTTTTCTGTTTTGTTGGTGTCTCTTCTTTAGTTTCTGCTGACTCTGTTGCTGGTTTATGTTTTGCTGCTGGTGTTATACTTTGTGTATTTTGTTGAAACACTTTAGCTCTCCTCGATAAAGAAAGACTCGGAGTTGATTGATCAGATGTCCCTTCCATGTGGCTCATTGGTTCTGCTTTTTCTATTGCTTCTTTTGATTTCTCTGCTCTCTTTTCATCTGACTTTGCTGGTTTATGTTTAGTTGCTGGTGTCACACTTTGTATTTTTGACTCAAACTCTTTAGCTCTCTCTGACACACTAAGGCTCGGGGCTGATTGATCAGATGTTCCTTCTTTGAGTTTTATTTGTTCTGTAGGTTCTGTTGGTGTCTCTGCTCTCCGCGTACGTGACTCTGTTGTCATTTTATGTTTAGTTGCTGGTGTCGCACTCTGTGTATCTTGCTGAAACAATTTATTTATCTCTGACACACTAACACTTGGCATTGATTGTTCAATTGTACTTTCTGTGAGGATTGTTGGTTCTGCTGTTTCTTCTGGTCCTGTTTGTGTCTCGGCTCTCTTTGTTTGTGGTTTTGTTGCTGCACTTTGTGTGTTTTGCTGAAACAATTTATTTATCTCTGACTCTCTCTGAATAATCTTTATTGATTGTGTCTGTACGTCTGTTCTTTGTGTCTCCTGGTTCTGATTGTCATAACATTTTGCCAAATCAGCCACAGATTCACGGCTCAGCGTTTTCAGCTCCTCGAGTTCCGTCTCTATACTTTGTCCAGGTTTCTCATATCCCAGTAGCTTCACCCGTCCATTCATTCTCAAAGTACATTGTCCCATGTCATTGAGTTGTGTCGCTGTCTGTCGTTTCATTGCCCTTCGCTGTGGCTGATCCTCCCTCATGGTTTCTCCTCCTGTTGTATACATTATATTTTCATAACATTCATGATTGTCTCTTGCACGTTTTATCTTGTTCACTATCCCTGTGTGAGTTCCCTCTGCCGCCCCCTTCATGTCTCTTCTGTTTGTCTCAGTCATTGTGGATGTAAGTCTTTCCTTAACGCTTTGTCCATCAGAATGTGACTCCGAGTCTCTTATCCTCCCACCATTTAACAAGAAGAGTTTTCACTCCTGTACCTGATTCAGAGAGTTCCATATCCACATCCCGATTGGACAAACAGGGCATCTTTTTCTTCTCCTTCCAGATCTCAGTGGCTTCTCAGAGTAATCATTTTACTCTTTAGCAAAAATCTGAATCAGAAATTTAAAAAGATCCAAACCCCCTGGAGCAGGTTAATCCATCACCATTTATCATATTCATACATTGCCTGACACAGAGCACGTCTCCATCACCTCTCCACGACTTCTCAGTGGCTTCTCAGAGACCTCTCAGCGGCCTCTCTGTGGTTTCTCTGTGGCTTCTCAGCGACCTCTCAGTGGCTACTTAGTGACCTCTCAGTGGCTACTTAGTGACCTCTCAGTGGCTACTTAACGACCTCTCAGTGGCTACTTAGTGACCTCTCAGTGGCTACTTAGTGACCTCTCAGTGGCTACTTAGCACCTCTCAGTGGCTACTTAGCGGCCTCTCCGTGACTTCTCTGCGGCCTCTCCGTGGTTTCTCTGTGGCTTCTCTGCGGCCTCTCCGTGGCTTCTCTGCGTCCTCCTGTCTTCTCTTATGATTTTTGTGGTTGTTCTGTATCTGCTTTTACTCTTGGCTCTTCTGGGATCAAAGTCCCATTTTAACAAGTTTTACACAGTTTACAGATTTCTAGAAAAGGTTTTATGTCCTCAGAAACATTTAGTGACAGCTCAAACTTTCATATCTCGTGTCTGCACATTCCCGTTTTACAGGCGACATGCCATTACGTTTATTGATCTATAACCCCTGCCCTATCCCAGAAGGTGCCTGTCAATCTAAGTCTCTTTTAACCCTTTCAACTCTGTACTGTGGGTAGAACATTACAAATGCACAGTGGCCTGAACATAATCCATCCACATGGACTCTCCCCACAAAGAGTCCCTCCACACCGTGTCCCCCTGCACTGAGACTCCCCCACACTGTGTCCCCCCACACTGAGACTCCTCCACACCGTGTCCCCCCACACTGTGTCCCCCTGCACTGAGACTCCCCCACACCATGTCCCCCTGCACTGAGACTCCCCCACACTGTGTCCCCCTGCACTGAGAGTCCCCCACACTGTGTCCCCCCGCACTGAGACTCCCCCACACGGTGTCCCCCCGCACTGAGACTCCCCCACACTGTGTCCCCCTGCACTGAGACTCCCCCACACTGTGTCCCCCCGCACTGAGACTCCCCCACACTGTGTCCCCCTGCACTGAGACTCCCCCACACCATGTCCCCCTGCACTGAGACTCCCCCACACTGTGTCCCCCTGCACTGAGAGTCCCCCACACTGTGTCCCCCCGCACTGAGACTCCCCCACACGGTGTCCCCCCGCACTGAGACTCCCCCACACTGTGTCCCCCTGCACTGAGACTCCCCCACACTGTGTCCCCCCGCACTGAGACTCCCCCACACTGTGTTCCCCCGCACTGAGACTCTCCCACACTGTGTCCCCCCGCACTGAGACTCTCCCACACTGTGTCCCCCCGCACTGAGACTCTCCCACACTGTGTCCCCCTGCACTGAGACTCCTCCACACCGTGTCCCCCCGCACTGAGACTCTCCCACACTGTATCCCCCCGCACTGAGACTCCCCCACACCGTGTCCCCCCGCACTGAGACTCCCCCACACTGTGTCCCTGTAACGGTAGGCCCCCTATAGGGTGAGGGGGAGACTTTTGGCTGTGTGGTTTTGAAGCCTTTAGGGCAGGTATATGGTTTGTTTTGCAGAATAGACTCCAGCACACACTTGCAGCACTTGGAAAACAAGGAAGATCGTGCAGAAGAGATACACGAGGAAGCCCTGCACTGGGTATATTTCTCATCTGAAGACAGACATAAGGACTGGGGAATGACAATGAATTCAACAAGCTGCAGGGCAGAACTCGGTACTTGAAAACAAAACAGTACAGACTGCTAATACTAATACTCCCAGCCAGGGAGGTCAGACAAAGCCTAGAGTACCACTCAACACCAAAATGGCTTCGTGGCCAAATGCCTGCTGAGTGAAACAAACTTAGAGGAATCCTCAACCAGACAAAATACATCCAGAAAAGAGTATCCAGAAGCCAAGCCAGGTCATACACCAGACAATCAGAATGCAGAATATACTTCAGGGCACAGACAAGAGAATAATCCAGAAACCAGAGCAAGAAGTCATACACAGAGATATCAGAGAATCAATACAGCGATACATGGAGCAGGAACTCAAAGGAAATCAGACTATCCTGATCCAAGGATCAAGTGCATGGTAGGCCCTATATATAGGGCTGAGCAGAACATGTGACTGCAGACCATTAGCCCAGTGGAGATGGTCTGCAGAGCCTGAGCATAAAAGCCAGCAAACTGGCAAATCCCTGCTCCCACCACCAGGGGGCAGGGTCGAGACGTAACAGTCCCCCCACAAGGAGACTCCTCCACACCGTGTCCTCCCACACTGAGACTCTTCCACACCGTGTCCCCCCACATGGAGACTCCTCCACACTGTATCCCCCCAATCCCTGTCTGATATCACTCATCTGTTTTCTTGCCTCATTCTTCATTGTTTCCTTCATCAAGTAAAGGGGTTCCAAGCAGCGTTGCATTATATGCAGAGACAGATCCCCGCCACGATTTACTTATGGGATAGTGATATACACTATATTGCCAAAAGTATTCGCTCACCCATCCACATAATTAGAATCAGGTGTTCCAATCACTTCCATGGCCACAGGTGGATAAAATAAAGCACCTAGGCATGCAGACTGTTTTTACAAACATTTGTGAAAGAATGTGTCGCTCTCAGGAGCTCAGTGAATTCCAGCGTGGAACTGTGATAGGACGCCGCCTGTGCAACAAATCCAGTCGTGAAATTTCCTCGCTCCTAAATATTCCACAGTCACCTGTCAGCTGTATTATAAGAACGTGGAAGTGTTTGGGAACGACAGCAACTCAGCCACGAAGTGACAGGCCACGTAAACTGATGGAGCGGGGTCAGCGGATGCTGAGGCGCATAGTGCGAAGAGGTCACCAACTTTCTGCAGAGTCAATCGCTACAGACCTCCAAACTTCATGTGGCCTTCAGATTAGCTCAAGAACAGTGCGCAGAGAGCTTCATGGAATGAGTTTCCATGGCCGAGCAGCTGCATCCAAGCCATACATCACCAAATGCAATGCAAAGCGTCGGATGCAGTGGTGTAAAGCACACCGCCACTGGACTCTAGAGCAGTGGAGATACGTTCTCTGGAGTGACGAATCACGCTTCTCCATCTGGCAATCTGATGGACGAGTCTGGGTTTGGCGGTTGCCAGGAGAACGGTACTTGTCTGACTGCATTGTGCCAAGTGTAAAGTTTGGTGGAGGGGGGATTATGGTGTGGGGTTGTTTTTCAGGAGCTGGACTTGGCCCCTTAGTTCCAGTGAAAGAAACTCTGAATGCTTCAGCATACCAAGACATTTTGGACAATTCCATGCTCCCAACTTTGTGGGAACAGTTTGGAGCTGGCCCCTTCCTCTTCCAACACGACTGTGCACCAGTGCACAAAGCAAGGTCCATAAAGACATGGATGACAGAGTCGGGTGTGGATGAACTTGACTGGCCTGCACAGAGTCCTAACCTCAACCCGATAGAACACCTTTGGGATGAATTAGAGCGGAGACTGAGAGCCAGGCCTTCTCGTCCAACATCAGTGTGTGACCTCACAAATGCGCTTCTGGAAGAATGGTCAAAAATTCCCATAAACACCCTCCTAAACCTTGTGGACAGCCTTCCCAGAAGAGCTGAAGCTGTTATAGCTGCAAAGGGTGGACCGACGTCATATTGAACCCTATGGATTAGGAATGGAATGTCACTTAAGTTCATATGCGAGTCAAGGCAGGTGAGCGAACACTTTTGGCAATATAGTGTATATATTTTTTGTTCCTCTCTCTGCTGCAGGTAATCACTTCTTTTATATTTATTTACATTTATGAAATTATCTCAGCTGGGTTAGTAGCCCCCCCCCCCCATATTAAAAACTCATGCAGTTGGTTGGATCTTTGTTAGATCTATTGATGTTTGCGTTAGATCACACATAGAAATATTAACAATTCCCGCCTTGACCGTCTAGCTTTCTTCCCTAGTACCTGCTAGTTGAGATTATTGGGCCGTCTACCCCCCCCGGTCTATTGTCTGCTGGGATATTGCTGATTACCCTGAAATGGTAAATGTGCACTGAACCGTTTGAACTTACACTGCCGTTACCCCCCTTTCCCACCCCCCTCTCATGTTCCTGAGGATTTTGCCTTCTTTTTACAGGTATTCATGTCTGTATTCATGTCGCATTCTTGTTGGCATACTTGCACACCCTTGAATTGCATTTGTGTCATACCTGAGTTTCACAATAAACTTGAATATGTTTTAAATTTTTTTTATATATATATATATTCAGGGGTCAAAATTTCCACTCGCCTGCTCGCATTTGGTGAGTGGAAATTAAGTGAGGGCGAGTGGAAATGCACACGCAGGCAGCACGTTAAATTATACTGTGCTGCCTGCGCTGTGTAGTCCCACGGCAGCCTTGCTTATTTTTTTTGTTTTTCGGCCCGTCTTCTCTGATTGGTCTGTGAGCTCTGATTGCCAGCCCCTCCACACAGGGGGCGATCATGTGTGCAGGGCCAGCCAGTCTGTTATTCTTTTTCTGGCAATAGCTGGACATGGGTCATCACTTCCAGCCCGCTGACCGGCCGCTCAGCAGCCTCTTACTTTCCAGGCTGTAGCCGGCGTGCCCTCTGTCTCTCGATGCTACCATCACTGACGCTGTTTCGGGGAGACAGGTCGAACCACTTACTGATCCAGGATGTTTGTTCGGCGCACTTTCCCGTGATCCGTCCACATGGTGCGGCAAACGGATCACACAAGTGCACCGAACAAAACTCCCAGACCAGTAAGAAGTTGAACCGTCTCCCCGAAACAACGTCAGTAACAGCAGCATCGAGAGACAGAGGGCACGCCGGCTACAGCATGGAAACCAGGGGTGCGGAACGTCCAGCGTGCTGGAATCAATTGGCCATCAAAGCGCCACAACGGAAGGGGGTGCAAATTCCCTCTCCCGTGGCCCTTGTACCAGACCACACTGCTGCACGCTGGATTGTCCTTCACGCTGCGCCCCTTATCTTCCGGCCACAGCGTGAAGGAGGATCCGGCGTGCACAGCGAGACAGGGAAGCAGGGATAATCCCCACCCCCTCAAACTATTACTCGCAAGGTCAGGCAAAAGGGGGGGATTAAAGGAAGAGGGAGGGAGAAATTAATTAAAGGAAGGTGGAGAGAGCAATTAAAGGAGGGAGAGAGTAATTCAATTTCTCTCTCACCCTTATTTAATTTCTCTCTCCCTCCTTTAATTGCTCTCTATCCCTCTAATGTTTCGCTCTCCCTCCTTTAATTGCTCTCTATCCCTCTAATGTTTCGCTCTCCCTCCTTTAATTGCTCTCTCTCTCTCTAATTTCTTTCTCTCCCTCCTTTAATTAATTGTTCTCTCTCCCTCATTTAATTGCTTTCTCCCTCCTCAAATTCATAGCTCTCTCCCTCCTTTAATTGCTCGCTCACCCTCCTTTAATTTCTCTTTCCCCCTCCTTTAATTAATTGCTCTCTCTCTCCCTTAATTAATTTCTCTCTCTCCCTCCTTTAATTTTTCTCTGGCCCTCCTTTAATTAATTGAAGGAGGGGAGAAATAAATGAATTAAAGGGGGCCCTTGGCAGAAAAAAGGTTCCCCACCCTGATGTAAACTATCAGCGCCCCGGAAGTGACACCAGAACCAGCACCACAATTCCTGTGAGGGACCATAATTGGTGAAATGGTGGCGTAGGCGTTAGTGGTTATGCAAAATAAATCTCTACTATAAAAGAACGGTCCGTCGGCAAAAAGACAGTCTGCGCATGCGCGCGCAACCAGCGGAACCTGGCTGCGCGCGCATCCAACCGTCGCGTCACCACGCGGTGGCTGTGCGTGTGCCGCGGCGGTTACAAAATGCGCACGCAGCAGTGGGGTAGATGCTGCGTGCACATCCTGTAGAGCCATGTGCACTCTCAGCCTCTACCCGGCTGCCGCGCGCGCATCCAACCGCTGCGGCGCGTGCTGTGGCGGTTACAGGATGCGCAAGCAGCAGCCGAGTAAAGGCTGCGCACGCATCCTGTAGAACCGGATGCGCTCACAGCAGACGGCTATAGGCTGCGCGCGCTTCCAGTAGACTAGGATGCGTGCGCAGCCTATTGCTGTCTGCTAGGCTTGTGCACCGATTTTTTTTTCGGTTCGATTTTTCGGATTTTTAAACTTTTCGATTCGGCTCGTTTCGACCGATTTCGGTTTCGGTTCGGCTCGTTTTTCGGGTACATTTTTTTTTCGGAATATCGACCATTTTTCATATTTTCGTGTCACTGTGATCGGTTTTTGTATCGACTTTTCGTTTTTTTTCGGAAAATTTTCGTTTTTCATAAAATTTTCGTTTTCAGAAAATTTTCGTTTTTCGGGAAATTTTCGTTTTTCGGAAAATTTTCGTTTTTTCGGAACGTCTGTTCTCCTCGTTTGACACATTTCAAGTCCATTCGAGAAATCCGAAAATATTTCGTTTCGGCTCGGAAACCGTTTCGGATCTGACATTTTCGGATCTAAAAATTTACGGAAATTCGGCTGCATCCGAAAACACGAATCGGGAAATTTCGTGGAAATTCCGAAATTCCGAAACCCGAAACGCACATCCCTACTGTCTGCTGCGAGCGCATCCGGCTCTACAGGATGCGTGTGCAGCCTCTACCCGGCTGCTGCGTGCGCATCCTGTTCTTCTGGATGCGCGTGCGGCCGACAGGTAGAGGCTGCGTGCGCATCCAGCGTCTGAGCTGGGGGCACTTATACCCATGGGAGCTGGGGGCAAATATACCCATGTGACCTGGGGGCACGTATACCCATGGGAGCTGGGGGCAAATATACCCATGTGACCTGGGGCACTTATACCCATGTGACCTGGGGGCACTTATAAAAAAGTGAGTTGGGGGCACTTATACCCATGTATGCTGGGGGCAAATATACCCATGTGAGCTGTGGGCAATAATACCCATGTGAGCTGGGGCCAATTTTACCCATGTGAGCTGGGGCAATTATACCCATGTGAGCTGAGGGCACTTAAACCCATGGGAGCTGGGGCGCCTATACCCATGGGAGCTGGGGGGAACTTATACCCATGGCAGCTGGGGGCAATTATACCCATGTGAGCTGGGGCCAATTATACCCATGTGAGCTGGGGTCAATTTTACCCATGTGAGCTGGGGGCAATATATACCTATGTGAGCTGGGGGCGATTATACCCATGTGAGCTGGGGGCAAATATACCCATGTGAGCTGGGGACAATATATATATATCCATGTGAGCTGCTTCACTTAACAATAGACTGCCCTCTGGGCAGGCTTTCCACCTAGTCTATTTATATAGAAAGAGCAAAAAAAGAAAAAAATAGGGATGGAAGTATCACACCCAAATATTAATGAGTTCATCTGTATAAGCATCCAAGGGGGAAATTAATTTGGTCCTAAAAACTGTTCGTAGAGAAGTTTGTAATAAATGGAAGATGCTACTTGGATCTGATGCCTGGCTGTAGATGTATCTGGAGTCTGGCTATACATGCATCTGGGGTCTTGGTCTGGGTATTAATGTTATTTATTTTTGTAAGTTTATTCTGAATAAAACCTTTAACAGTGTAATTTCATACGATAATTTAAGAGGGTGTATTTAGGGGCGGAGTTTAGGGCAGGGTAGCTGGGGCAACTAGTGGCGAGTAACTCTTAAGGTCTGGCTAGTAGCTTGGGACTTGAAATTTTGAGCCCTGTATATATTAACAATTATTAAATGGGGGGGGGGGTTAACCCGTCAACAGCCCCCCTTAACAAAAAAATTGACCAAACTCTTAGATCAGGTTTGATCAAGTGGTTTTAACAATTAGATCGCACATAATTACAGACTTATTAAGTGATTATTGAGGACGGGCTAGCCCCCCCCCATTCAATTTTCTGGCAAAAAAAAACATTTTGCCTATTAGATCTTTGTTAGATCAGGTACGATCAAGTGGTTTTACTGTTAGGGTCAGCTCCTCAGCTCCTGGAAGGTGATGGTGCGTTGGGTTGTTCCGGTCGGATGGGGTTCATTTGTCTAATGTCAGCTGGGATATTTTGAATGTGGGGTTTCAGGATGGGGTGCATCAGGCCTTGGTGTTGTAAGTTGGGGGGCACATTAATAAGGGGGTTATTGGAATGTGCCTTTGGCGGTTTATAGTTACTGGACGTTGCACATTGGTGAGTGTTATTGGGGTTTGAGCATAAATAGGTTCTAGGAGTAACGGCAGTGTTTTACATGGCGGACGTGTTTTATACAATTAGATGGCAAAGAATCTTATACAAGAAATCAGTTTGTAACTCATCCGATGCCGTTGCTGGCATGGGCGTCCGCAGAAATTTTTCCAGGGGAGGGCAAAATTTTAATGGCATCCATATTCTGCCGTTTTGACAATGTCATGAAGGGGACAGTCATAAAATAATGCGTATTAATACAAAGGCTGCGAAACATGATGCAAGTCTAATTGAAGAATAAAAGGTGTAAGCGTCTGATCAGAGTGTTGCATTTTCTAGTCTGTTAATGCCATTCAATGCATCACACTAGTCACACACCCAGGATCAAGACACTAAGGGAAGTGGTTTTTAAGGCCATCTCTGTATACACAAACCATGACCCCCCCACATACAGATAGTGACACACACCAGGCTCCCCACTCCAAATATAAATATATATACATACACACACCAGCCCCCCTTCCCACACACACATACTGTGTGTGTGTGTGTATATATATATATATTACACTCACCTTCCCTGCACACACACACACACACACCCCTCCTCTCCTCAAGCCTCTCTTAGATTGTATGCTCTTGAGCAGGGTCCCCTCTCCTCTTAGGACCCTGCCCCAGAGCTTACAATCTAAGAGGAGAGGGGACCCTGCCCCAGAGCTTACAATCTAAGAGGAGAGGGGACCCTGCCCCAGAGTTTACAATCTAAGAGGAGAGGGGACCCTGATCCAGAGCTTACAATCTAAGAGGAGAGGGGACCCTGCCCCAGAGGTTACAATCTAAGAGGAGAGGGGACCCTGCCCCAGAGCTTACAATCTAAGAGGAGAGGGGACCCTGCCCCAGAATTTACAATCTAAGAGGAGAGGGGACCCTGATCCAGAGCTTACAATCTAAGAGGAGAGGGGACCCTGATCCAGAGCTTACAATCTAAGAGGAGAGGGGACCCTGCCCCAGAGCTTACAATCTAAGAGGAGAGGGGACCCTGCTCCAGAGCTTACAATCTAAGAGGAGAGGGGACCCTGCCCCAGAGCTTACAATCTAAGAGGAGAGGGGACCCTGCCCCAGAGCTTACAATCTAAGAGGAGAGGGGACCCTGCTTCAGAGCTTACAATCTAAGAGGAGAGGGGACCCTGCCCCAGAGCTTACAATCTAAGAGGAGAGGGGACCCTGCCCCAGAGCTTACAATCTAACAGAGGGGACCCTGCCCCAGAGCTTACAATCTAAGAGGAGAGGGGACCCTGCCCCAGAGTTTACAATCTAAGAGGAGAGGGGACCCTGCCCCAGAGCTTACAATCTAAGAGGAGAGGGGACCCTGCCCCAGAGCTTACAATCTAAGAGGAGAGGGGACCCTGCTCCAGAGCTTACAATCTAAGAGGAGAGGGGAACCTGCTCAAGAATTTACAATCTAAGGAGGAGAGGGGACCCTGCTCCAGAGCTTACAATCTAAGAGGAGAGGGGAACCTGCTCAAGAACTTACAATCTAAGAGGAGAGGGGACCCTGCCCCAGAGCTTACAATCTAAGAGGAGAGGGGACCCTGCCCCAGAGCTTACAATCTAAGAGGAGAGGAGACCCTGCCCCAGAGCTTACAATCTAAGAGGAGAGGGGACCCTGCCCCAGAGCTTACAATCTAAGAGGAGAGGGGACCCTGCTCCAGAGCTTACAATCTAAGAGGAGAGGGGACCCTGCCCCAGAGCTTACAATCTAAGAGGAGAGGGGACCCTGCTCCAGAGCTTACAATCTAAGAGAAATATTGTAAGCTCTGGAGCAGTGTCCTTTCTCTTAGATTGTAAACTCTGGAGCAGGGTCCCCTCTCCTCTTAGATTGTAAGCTCTGGGGCAGGGTCCCCTCTCCTCTTAGATTGTAAGCTCTGGAGCAGGGTCCCCTCTCCTCTTAGATTGTAAGCTCTGGGGCAGGGTCCCCTCTCCTCTTAGATTGTAAGCTCTGGGGCAGGGTCCCCTCTCCTCTTAGATTGTAAGCTCTGGGGCAGGGTCCTCTCTCCTCTTAGATTGTAAGCTCTGGGGCAGGGTCCCCTCTCCTCTTAGATTGTAAACTCTCGAACAGGGTCCCCTCTCCTCTTAGATTGTGAGCTCTTGAGCAAGTCCCCCTCTCCTCTTAGATTGTAAACTCTGGGGCAGGTCCCCTCTCCTCTTAGATTGTAAGCTCTGGGGCAGGGTCCCCTCTCCTCTTAGATTGTAAGCTCTGGAGCAGGGTCCCCTCTCTCTTAGATTGTAAGCTCTGGAGCAAGTCCCCCTCTCCTCTTAGATTGTAAACTCTGGGGCAGGGTCCCCTCTCCTCTTAGATTGTAAACTCTGGGGCAGGGTCCCCTCTCCTCTTAGATTGTAAACTCTGGAGCAGGGTCCCCTCTCCTCTTAGATTGTAAGCTCTGGGGCAGGGTCCTCTCTCCTCTTAGATTGTAAGCTCTGGGGCAGGGTCCCCTCTCCTCTTAGATTGTAAACTCTCGAACAGGGTCCCCTCTCCTCTTAGATTGTGAGCTCTTGAGCAAGTCCCCCTCTCCTCTTAGATTGTAAACTCTGGGGCAGGGTCCCCTCTCCTCTTAGATTGTAAGCTCTGGGGCAGGGTCCCCTCTCCTCTTAGATTGTAAGCTCTGGAGCAGGGTCCCCTCTCCTCTTAGATTGTAAGCTCTGGAGCAAGTCCCCCTCTCCTCTTAGATTGTAAACTCTGGGGCAGGGTCCCCTCTCCTCTTAGATTGTAAACTCTGGGGCAGGGTCCCCTCTCCTCTTAGATTGTAAACTCTGGAGCAGGGTCCCCTCTCCTCTTAGATTGTAAGCTCTGGAGCAGGTCCCCTCTCCTCTTAGATTGTAAGCTCTGGAGCAGGGTCCCCTCTCCTCTTAGATTGTAAGCTCTGGAGCAAGTCCCCCTCTCCTCTTAGATTGTAAGCTCTGGGGCAGGGTCCCCTCTCCTCTTAGATTGTAAGCTCTGGGGCAGGGTCCCCTCTCCTCTTAGATTGTAAACTCTGGGGCAGGGTCCTCTCTCCTCTTAGATTGTAAGCTCTGGAGCAGGGTCCCCTCTCTCTTAGATTGTAAGCTCTGGGGCAGGGTCCCCTCTCCTCTTAGATTGTAAGCTCTGAGCAGGGTCCCCTCTCCTCTTAGATTGTAACTCTGGGGCAGGGTCCTCTCTCCTCTTAGATTGTAAGCTCTGGGGCAGGGTCCCCTCTCCTCTTAGATTGTAACTCTCGAACAGGGTCCCCTCTCCTCTTAGATTGTAAGCTCTGGAGCAAGTCCCCCTCTCCTCTTAGATTGTAACTCTGGGGCAGGGTCCCCTCTCCTCTTAGATTGTAACTCTGGGGCAGGGTCCCCTCTCCTCTTAGATTGTAAACTCTGGAGCAGGGTCCTCTCTCCTCTTAGATTGTAAGCTCTGGGGCAGGGTCCCCTCTCCTCTTAGATTGTAAGCTCTGGAGCAGGGTCCCCTCTCCTCTTAGATTGTAAGCTCTGGGGCAGGGTCCCCTCTCCTCTTAGATTGTAAGCTCTGGGGCAGGGTCCCCTCTCCTCTTAGATTGTAAGCTCTGGGGCAGGGTCCCCTCTCCTCTTAGATTGTAAGCTCTGGGGCAGGGTCCCCTCTCCTCTTAGATTGTAAGCTCTGGAGCAGGGTCCCCTCTCCTCTTAGATTGTAACCTCTGGGGCAGGGTCCCCTCTCCTCTTAGATTGTAAGCTCTGGAGCAGGGTCCCCTCTCCTCTTAGATTGTAAACTCTGGAGCAGGGTCCCCTCTCCTCTTAGATTGTAAGCTCTGGAGCAGGGTCCCCTCTCCTCTTAGATTGTAAGCTCTGGAGCAGGGTCCCCTCTCCTCTTAGATTGTAAGCTCTGGAGCAGGGTCCCCTCTCCTCTTAGATTGTAAGCTCTGGGGCAGGGTCCTCTCTCCTCTTAGATTGTAAGCTCTGGAGCAGGGTCCTCTCTCCTCTTAGATTGTAAACTCTGGGGCAGGGTCCCCTCTCCTCTTAGATTGTAAGCTCTGGGGCAGGGTCCCCTCTCCTCTTAGATTGTAAGCTCTGGGGCAGGGTCCCCTCTCCTCTTAGATTGTAAGCTCTGGAGCAGGGTCCCCTCTCCTCTTAGATTGTAAGCTCTGGAGCAGGGTCCCCTCTCCTCTTAGATTGTAAGCTCTGGAGCAGGGTCCTGAGAAGGGATCCTGCTCCAGGGCCTACAATCTAAGAGGAGAAAGGACCCTGCTCCAGAGATTACAATCTTTCTCTTCTCTTAGATTGTAAACTCTGTAAACTCTCATAAATAAAGACACTGGCATCAAGCTTAATAAAAAAGTGTTTATTTGACAATCATTACCTTTTTTCCTGTGGCCCATAGTAGCAGCTGCATCTCAGCCCTGCCTCTCCCAGCATGCAAAGTGAGTGGGAGCACGTGTTGGATTGGAGGTGGAGTGGGGATGTGACGCTGGTGCAGCCTAGTGGAGAGCCCAGGAACTGCAGCGTGAAGTGAATAAATTATAATTTAAGCCTGTTGATCCAGGGGGGGGCGAGTGCCCCCCCTTGCCCTATGCTGTGGACGCCCATGGTTGCTGGATGCGCGCACACCCTCAGCTGCGTGTGCATCCAGAGCTCCCTCTGGTACTCACCTCTCCGAGGTCCTGCGTCGATCTAACTTCCTTGAAGTCAGAGATTGCTTTTAAGACCCCTCCCGGCACGATGATGTTATTGCATCAGACGTGACAATGTCATTTTCAGGCTGCACCCCCGGCAAAGTCGGACTTTCGCCTGATAGGGGAGGGTCCGCTTTGACCCCTCTGCCTCCTGAGTGGGAGGAGGTAAAAGTTAAAGACAGGCCCCGCTGGAAAGGACAGAGTCTGCCCTTTCAAGTGATGCTTGTCTTTAACCCCTAAGGTGCCAGTCAGCAATCCGGCGCCATATCGCGGACTTATCCCAGAGGTGGCTGCCATCTTGGATGTCAGCCAAGCCTCCGGGACCTCTCCTGCCGACTGACATCATTGTGCATGGTGCAATGATGTCAGTGTTATATTTTATCCCCAGCTGCCAAGGGGTACCCTAGGGTGGAGATAGGGACATCTTTTGGTTAATGTTTGGTATCATTGGAAGGGCCAAAGAATGACCTTTCCAATGATACCCAACATGACCATGTTAACAATAATAATAATAAAAATAAATTTTTTTGAAAATTTAGCACTTAAAAAGACACCCGTCTGTATTTCCCCAGGTTGGGATGTTTTGGTGTTTTTGTTTCTCCTCGAGTTAGGATTTTTTTGTGTTTTGTTTCTCGTCAGGTTGGGATGTTTTGAATTTTGTTTCTGCTCGGGTTGTGATGTTTTGGCATTTTTGTTTCTCCTCGGGTTGTGATGCTTTTGTGTTTTGTTTCTGTTTGGGTTGGGATGTTTAGTTTCTGCTTGGGTTGGGATGTTTTTGTGTTTTGTTTCTGCTCGGTTTAAGCTGTTTTGGCTGTGATGTTCCTCTTTTGGTTGTAATGTTTTGGCTGTGATGTTTCTCCTCGGGTTGGGATGTATTGGCTGTGATATTTCTCCTCGGGTGGTGATATTTTCGTGTTTTGTTTTTGCTCGTGTTGAGATGTTTTGGTGTTTTGTTTCTGCTCAGGTTGGGATGTTTTGGCTGTGATGCTTCTCCTCAGGTTGGGATGTTTGACGTTTTGTTTCTGCTCGGATTTGGATGTTTTGGCTGTGATGTTCTTCCGTGGGTTGGGATGTTTTGGCTGTGATGTTTCTCCTCGGGTTGGGATGTATTGGCTGTGATATTTCTCCTCGGGTGGTGATATTTTCGTGTTTTGTTTTTGCTCGTGTTGAGATGTTTTGGTGTTTTGTTTCTGCTCAGGTTGGGATGTTTTGGCTGTGATGCTTCTCCTCAGGTTGGGATGTTTGACATTTTGTTTCTGCTCGGATTTGGATGTTTTGGCTGTGATGTTCCTCCTTGGGTTGGGATGTTTTGGCTGTGATGTTTCTGCTCGGTTTGGGATGCTTTGGCTGTGATGTTTCTGCTTGGGTTGGGATGCTTTGGCCGTGATGTTTCTGCTCGGGTTGGGATGCTTTGGCTGTGATGTTTCTGCTCGGGTTGGGATGTTTTGGCTGTGATGTTTCTGCTCGGGTTGGGATGCTTTGGCTGTGATGTTTCTGCTCGGGTTGGGATGCTTTGGCCGTGATGTTTCTGCTCGGGTTGGAATGTTTTGGCTGTGATGTTTCTCATCGGGTTGGGATGTTTTGGCTGTGATCTTCGTCCTTGGGTTTGGATGTTTTGGCTGTGATCTTCCTCCTTGGGTTTGGATGTTTTGGCTGTGATGTTTCTGCTTGGGTTGGGATGTTTTTACGTTTTGTTTCTGCTCGGATTCAGATGTTTTGGCTGTGATGTTCCTCCTCTGGTTGGTATGTTTTGGCTGTGATGTTCCTCCTCTGGTTGGAATGTTTTGGCTGTGATGTTCCTACTCAGGTTGGGATGTTTTGGCTGCGATGTTTCAGCTCGGGTTGGGATGTTTTGATGTTTTGTTTCTGCTCGGGTTGGAATGTTTTGGCATCTTGTTTCTGCTCGGATTCGGGTGTTTTGGCTGTGATGGCCTCCTTTGGTTGAGATGTTTTGGCTGTGATGTTTGTGCTCAGATTCAGATGTTTTGGTGTTTTATTTTTGTTCCGGTTGGGATGTTTTGGCGTTTTGTTTCTCCTCGGGTTGCGATGTTTTCCCTGTGATGTTTCTCCTCAGGTTGGGTGTTTTTGTGTTTTGTTTCTCCTTGGGTTGGGATGTTTTGGCTGTGATGTTTCTGCTCGGGTTGGGATGTTTTTGTGTTTTGTTTCTCCTTGGGTTGGGATGTTTTGGCTGTGATGTTTTTGCTCGGTTGGGATGTTTTGACGTTTTGTTTCTGCTCAGGTTAGGAAGTTTTGACGTTTTGTTTCTGCTCGGGTTGGGTTGTTTTGGCTGTGATGTATCTCATCGGGTTGAGTTGTTTTGGCTGTGATGTATCTCATCGGGTTGGGATGTTTTGGCTGTGATGTTTCTCCTCAGGTTTGGATGTTTTTGTGTTTTGTTTCTGCTCGGCTTGGGATGTTTTGGCTGTGATGTTTCTGCTCGGGTTGGGATGTTTTGGCTGTGATGTTTCTGCTCGGGTTGGGATGTTTTGGCTGTGATGTTTCTCCTCAGGTTGGGATGTTTTTGTGTTTTGTTTCTGCTCGGCTTGGGATGTTTTGGCTGTGATGTTTCTGCTCGTGTTGGGATATTTTAGCTGTGATGTTTCTGCTCGGGTTGGGATGTTTTGGCTGTGATGTTTCTGCTCGGGTTGGGATGTTTTTGTGTTTTGTTTCTCCTTGGGTTGGGATGTTTTGGCTGTGATGTTTCTGCTCGGGTTGGGATGTTTTGACGTTTTGTTTCTGCTCAGGTTAGGAAGTTTTGACGTTTTGTTTCTGCTCGGGTTGGGTTGTGTCACGGGGACCCAGGGGATGCGGCGCCTGGCAGCAGCTTCCTCGCTGCTCGCTGGCCAGGCGCCGAATGTAAGCGCTTCCGGGCCCGCTCACGTGGGACGCCAAGGGGCGGGGCCTGGCGCTGTGACGCGGACCCGCCGGGTTTTAAAACCCAGTCTCTCCCATACACCGGTGCCCTGACGTGGTATTCACCTCCCGCAGAGCTCTTGTGTGATTTTGGCTATCTCCTGTGTTAACCCTGTGTATGACCCTTGGCATTGGCAAACGAACCCTCCTGTGTATGACCCTTGGCATTGGCAAACGAACCCTCCTGTGTATGACCCTTGGCATTGGCAAACGAACCCTCCTGTGTATGACCCTTGGCATTGGCAAACGAACCCTCCTGTGTATGACCCTTGGCATTGGCAAACGAACCCTCCTGTGTATGACCCTTGGCATTGGCAAACGAACCCTCCTGTGTATGACTCCTGGCATTGGCATTTACTCTGTTCTAGGTTCTGCCCTTAACGTTGGTACCGAGGTCAGTCTATGTGGCACCCTAAGCACACATCAGACTACCTCTGCTATTACTAAAGTCCTAGGGAGGACTTGTGATCTGGTCTGTACCCCTGTCTGGTATTTCCCTTTCTTTGTCTGTTACCTGTTTCGTTGCCTTTATAGCTTTGCCGACCATTCAAGGATCGGAAGAGTAGAAAGGGAGCTGCATAAAGAGATTTATATCTTAGTAGTCAGAAAGATTCGTGACAATACTCTATTCCATACCTCTGTCTGGTGTTACCCCTTGTTTATATATTGTCTGGTTTTGTCTGTTTAGTATCGCCGACCATTCAAGGATCGGAAGGGTAGAGAGCGGTCTGCGTAAAGGGACCACTTTTTGGTAATCAGGGGGATCCGTGACATTACGTCAGGGCCAATGGATCCCGCAGACCTCTCTAACCAGCTGGCACGTATCGCAGCCAGACAAGAGGAACAGGACCATAGGATGGACCAGATTTCTCTCGCTCTGCAAACCCTGCTAAATCGGTCCAATACAGGTACCACAAACCCTCCAGATCCAGTGTTACCTAGGGTCAGTCCGGTCTCCCCTGAAGGACATAGGCTTAGTATGAAGGCACCCCCGCTATGATGGTACACCAAGCCTATGTCGGGGTTTTTGACTCAACTCGAGATTCTGTTTGAGAACAATCCAGGTTCTTGTATGTCTGATAAAGCCAAAGTAGGATATCTGATTAATCATTTAACAGAAAAAGCTTTATTGTGGGCTACGCCGTTGTGGGAAAATAAGAAACCCATCATTTATGACTATGAGGGTTTTACCTCTGAGTTAAAACGTACCTTTGATCCCTCTAGAAGGGCTACCAATGCGGGTAGGTCCTTGTTTCATATCAAACAAGGTAATAAGAGGGTTGCCGATTATGCCATAGAGTTTAAGACTTTGGTTTCTGAAGTACTTTGGCCGAACGACGTTTTAACCTTAGCCTTTACCGAAGGCTTGAACGAGGCTTTTATGTTTGAACTGGCTCCCTTAAAATTACCAGAAAGTCTGGACCACCTGATAGATTTCTGTATAGCCATGGACGATCAAATCAGGGAAAGGAGACACACCAGAGATAGACCCAGAAGGGTCTTGCCTCCTTTACCCTCGTTACCCAGACACCCCAGTACATCAGGTGGTTCGGAGAATGAAAAAACTGATTTACCGGTCGTTGAACCCATGCAAATAGGGAGGACAGGTATTTCAGAAGCAGAAAAAGCTCACAGAAAAGAAAAAGGGCTCTGCTTTTATTGTGCAGGGGCAGATCACTTCCGCCTTCGATGTCCTCAGAGACCCAGGGTTGGCAGGGTTGAACATAGCAGAGTGGGATTCAGAACAGGAGACACCCAGGTTGTCGGTTCTTTATGTGCCTCCTTTGTGGATAATGAAAAAAAAAATCCAGGATTCTGTTACCGGTCTCCCTAACCTGGGAGGGGGTTCACCTCAAGACTGAGGCGTTTTTGGACTCTGGGGCCTCAGGCAATTTTATGGATAAGAATTTTGCTGCCAAAAACCTCATACCACTGGTTCTCAGGGAAAGGCCTCTAAGGGTGGAGGCCATAGATGGTAACCCCCTGGCATGTCCTCATATCACTCACGATACAGTCGATGTGTGTATGAGAATAGGAGTTTTGCACCAGGAGACTATAAGATTTCAAATCATTGAATCACCCTCATGTCCTGTCGTCCTTGGGTTTCCATGGCTAACAGAGCACAACCCAGTAGTCGATTGGGTCCAGAGAGACATAAAATGTTGGGGTCAGAGTTGTCAGTCTAAGTGCCTAGGCACAGTTAATGTGATTGGTAGCCTCAATATTGCCACAGCCCCTCCTTTGTCCACAGAGGTCCCTGAATGTTACCTGGCATTAAAGGAGGTGTTCTCTAAAGCCAGGACTGAGGTTCTACCACCACATCGTCCATATGACTGTGCCATTGACTTGCTCCCCGGTACGATGCCTCCTAGGGGTCACGTATACCCTTTGTCGCAAAGGGAGAACGACATTATGGAGGAATATATAAGGGAGAATCTGGAACGAGGATTCATTAGACGGTCCTCCTCTCCAGCAGGAGCAGTTTCTTTTTTGTCTCCAAGAAAGAGGGAGATCTGCGACCTTGCATCGACTATAGGGGTTTGAATAGGATCACTATAAGAAATGCATATCCCATACCCCTCATAACAGAATTGTTTGACCGATTAAAAGGGGCTCGTATCTATACTAAGCTTGATTTACGCGGAGCGTACAACCTGGTCAGGGTTAAGAAGGGAGACGAATGGAAAACGGCTTTTAATACACGTAGCGGGCATTACGAATACCTGGTGATGCCTTTTGGGTTGTGTAATGCGCCAGCCGTCTTTCAGGACCTTATAAATGACACTCTAAGGGAATTCCTGCAAGAATTCGTCATAGTATATCTGGATGATATCCTGATATACTCTCCTGATGTGGACACTCATCATGTCCACGTCAAACAAGTGTTGAAAAAACTATTGAAGGCTGGATTGTACTGTAAGCTAGAAAAATGTCTATTCGACATAGTAACTGTGCAATTCCTTGGTTATATTATAACTCCTGGGGGTTTCAAATGGATCCTAAGAAGCTCTCAGCTATTCTTGACTGGCCTTTACCCCAAGGACTTAAAGCCATTCAGAGGTTTCTGGGGTTCACGAACTATTACAGAAGGTTCATTAAAGATTTTTCGGCCTTGGTGGCCCCCCTCACGGCTATGACAAAGAAAGGGGTGGGAAATCAGAAATGGACACCTCAAGCCACTCAAGCCTTTGAGACACTAAGCAAGCCTTTACTACTGCCCCTGTTCTCCGGCATCCAGATCCGGCTCTGCCTTTCCAATTAGAAGTTGACGCCTCCGAACTAGGTCTTGTGTGCAGTCTTGTCCAAAGGGAGGCTCCTGACAAACCCTTGCATCCATGCGGCTTCTATTCTCGAAAGTTGTCCCCGGCAGAGAAGAACTATGACATTGGAAATAGAGAATTGTTAGCAGTCATCGCGCCTTGGCCGAATGGAGATACTTATTAGAAGGGTCTAAGGACCCCATTGTTATCATAACCGACCATAAGAATCTCACGTACATTGGAGATGCCAAACGTTTAAACTCCAGACAAGCGAGATGGTCATTGTTTCTTTCAAGTTTTAATTTCGTACTTACCTATAGACCTGGGTCCAGAAACATTAAAGCAGACGCATTGTCGAGACAGTATGAGTCTTATGAACATAATATCCAAGATCAGCATCCCATTGTACCCCAGGAGAGGATTATAGCCGCTACCACGATTAGTGTTTCGTCTCCTCTAATGAAAAGGTTGCAGACCGTCCAGGGTGCAGCTCCTGGGGGAAAACCTCCTGCGAAACTCTTTGTACCTGAGAACGAAAGAGAAGAGGTACTCAACATCTATCATGACAATAAAACTTCCGGGCATATGGGTATCACCAAGACTGTGTCTAGTATCAGTAAACTCCTCTGTGGCCCACGTTGCGCCGAGACGTCAAAGATTACATTGCCGTGTGCGAAGTGTGCACAAGGCAGAAAAGTCCCAAAACAGCACCCATTGGCTTACTCCAGCCTTTGCCGATCCCCGAACGACCCTGGTCACATGTAGCCATGGATTTTATAGTAGAGCTACCTGAGTCAAGAGGGAATACAGTGATACTTACGATCATAGATCGATTTTCCAAGATGGGTCACTATGTTCCTCTTCAGAAACTACCTTCGGCAGCTGAACTGGTGCCCATATTCATTGCCAATGTGGTCCGCATTCACGGTGTCCCTCGGGAGATAGTCTCTGATAGGGGGACCCAATTCATCTCCGGATTCTGGAGAGGGTTTTGTAAGAACGTGGGAATAGACCTCTCTTTCTCTTCGGCCTATCACCCCCAGACCAATGGAGCAGCAGAACGAGCAAACCAAAACGTAGAGAAATATCTCAGGTGCTTCATCTCAGAACAACAGGATAACTGGTCAGATCTGCTACCATGGGCAGAATATGCTATTAACAGCGCAGTGAGTGAATCCACAGGTCATTCTCCTTTCTTCACTGTTTATGGCTTTGATCCTCCCGTGCTCCCCGCCACGTTTCCTGATACCACGATTCCTGCTTTAGATAAACAACTGGCATCATTGAAAGAGACTTGGGGGAGAGTGAGACGGGCACTGGAGGAAAGTAGTGCCATCCAGAAAACTAAGGCCGACAGACACAGGAGGCAGGCACCCGTGTATCAAGTTGGGGACAGGGTTTGGCTGTCTTCACGTAATATCAAGCTCTTAGTGCCTTCCATGAAGTTGGCTCCTAGGTATATCGGCCCATATAAGATTCTACGGCGACTCAACCCTGTCTCCTATGCTTTGGCGTTACCCCCCCATTTTAAAATACACAATGTGTTCCATGTAAACCTTCTGAAGCCGCTGTTATGTAACCGATACACCAAAGTCCATGCTCCACCGCCTCCTGTCTCTGTGGAGGGCGAGGAGGAAGGTTCGAAGTTAAGGTTCTGGGTGCCAGGCTGTCTAGGGGGTCCTTGCAGTATTTGGTCGATTGGGTGGGGTACGGTCCAGAGGATCGTTCTTGGGTACCAGCTGCGGAAGTCCATGCTCCTAGGCTAGTGAAGGCCTTCTATTTGGCGCACCCCCGTGCCCCTGGGGGTCGTCCAGTGGCCGCCCCTGGAGGGGGGGTTCTGTCACGGGGACCCAGGGGATGCGGCGCCTGGCAGCAGCTTCCTCGCTGCTCGCTGGCCAGGCGCCGAATGTAAGCGCTTCCGGGCCCGCTCACGTGGGACGCCAAGGGGCGGGGCCTGGCGCTGTGACGCGGACCCGCCGGGTTTAAAACCCAGTCTCTCCCATACACCGGTGCCCTGACGTGGTATTCACCTCCCGCAGAGCTCTTGTGTGATTTTGGCTATCTCCTGTGTTAACCCTGTGTATGACCCTTGGCATTGGCAAACGAACCCTCCTGTGTATGACCCTTGGCATTGGCAAACGAACCCTCCTGTGTATGACCCTTGGCATTGGCAAACGAACCCTCCTGTGTATGACCCTTGGCATTGGCAAACGAACCCTCCTGTGTATGACCCTTGGCATTGGCAAACGAACCCTCCTGTGTATGACCCTTGGCATTGGCAAACGAACCCTCCTGTGTATGACTCCTGGCATTGGCATTTACTCTGTTCTAGGTTCTGCCCTTAACGTTGGTACCGAGGTCAGTCTATGTGGCACCCTAAGCACACATCAGACTACCTCTGCTATTACTAAAGTCCTAGGGAGGACTTGTGATCTGGTCTGTACCCCTGTCTGGTATTTCCCTTTCTTTGTCTGTTACCTGTTTCGTTGCCTTTATAGCTTTGCCGACCATTCAAGGATCGGAAGAGTAGAAAGGGAGCTGCATAAAGAGATTTATATCTTAGTAGTCAGAAAGATTCGTGACAATACTCTATTCCATACCTCTGTCTGGTGTTACCCCTTGTTTATATATTGTCTGGTTATTTGTCTGTTTAGTATCGCCGACCATTCAAGGATCGGAAGGGTAGAGAGCGGTCTGCGTAAAGGGACCACACTTTTGGTAATCAGGGGGATCCGTGACAGGTTGTTTTGGCTGTGATGTATCTCATCGGGTTGAGTTGTTTTGGCTGTGATGTATCTCATCGGGTTGGGATGTTTTGCTGTGATGTTTCTCCTCAGGTTGGATGTTTTTGTGTTTTGTTTCTGCCGGCTTGAGTTTTTGTGCTGTGATGTTTCTGCTCGGTTGGGAGTTTTTGGCTGTGATGTTTCTCCTCAGGTTGGGATGTTTTTGTGTTTTGTTTCTGCTCGGCTTGGATGTTTTGGCTGTGATGTTTCTGCTCGGGTTGGGATATTTTGGCTGTGATGTTTCTGCTCGGGTTGGGATGTTTTGGCTGTGATGTTTCTGCTCGGGTTGGGATGTTTTGACGTTTTGTTTTTGCTCGGGTTGGGATATTTTGGCTGTGATGTTTCTGCTCGGTTTGGGAAGTTTTGACGTTTTGTTTCTGCTCAGGTTGGGTTGTTTTGGCTGTGATGTTTTTGCTCGGGTTGGGATGTTTTGGCTGTGATGTTTTTGCTCGGGTTGGGATGTTTTGGCTGTGATGTTTCTCCTCAGGTTGGGATGTTTTTGTGTTTTGTTTCTGCTCGGCTTGGGATGTTTTGGCTGTGATGTTTCAGCTCGGGTTGGGATGTTTTGGCTGTGATGTTTCTGCTCGGGTTGGGATGTTTTGGCTGTGATGTTTCTGCTCGGGTTGGGATGTTTTGGCTGTGATGTTTCTGCTCGGGTTGGGAAGTTTTGACGTTTTGTTTTTGCTCGGGTTGGGTTGTTTTGGCTGTGATGTTTCTGCTCGGGTTGGGAAGTTTTGACGTTTTGTTTCTGCTCAGGTTGGGTTGTTTTGGCTGTGATGTTTTTGCTCGGGTTGGGATGTTTTGGCTGTGATGTTTCTGCTCGGTTTGGGAAGTTTTGACGTTTTGTTTTTGCTCGGGTTGGGATGTTTTGACGTTTTGTTTTTGCTCGGGTTGGGATGTTTTGACGTTTTGTTACTGCTCGGGTTGGGTTGTTTTGGCTGTGATGTTTTTGCTCGGTTTGGGAAGTTTTGACGTTTTGTTTTTGCTCGGGTTGGGATGTTTTGACGTTTTGTTTTTGCTCGGGTTGGGATGTTTTGACGTTTTGTTTTTGCTCGGGTTGGGATGTTTTGACGTTTTGTTTTTGCTCGGGTTGGGTTGTTTTGGCTGTGATGTTTTTGCTCGGGTTGGGTTGTTTTGGCTGTGATGTTTTTGCTCGGTTTGGGATGTTTTGACGTTTTGTTTTTGCTCGGGTTGGGATGTTTTGACGTTTTGTTTTTGCTCGGGTTGGGATGTTTTGACGTTTTGTTTTTGCTCAGGTTGGGATATTTTGGCTGTGATGTTTCTGCTCGGGTTGGGAAGTTTTGACGTTTTGTTTCTGCTCAGGTTGGGTTGTTTTGGCTGTGATGTTTTTGCTCGGTGTTGGGATGTTATTGGCTGTGATGTTTCTGGCTCGTTTGGGAAGTTTTGACGTTTTGTTTTTGCTCGGGTTGGGATGTTTTGACGTTTTGTTTTTGCTCGGGTTGGGATGTTTTGACGTTTTGTTTTTGCTCGGGTTGGGTTGTTTAGGCGTTTTGTTTTTGCTCGGGTTGGGTTGTTTTGGCTGTGATGTTTCTGCTCGGTTTGGGAAGTTTTGACGTTTTGTTTTTGCTCGGGTTGGGATGTTTTGACGTTTTGTTTTTGCTCGGGTTGGGATGTTTTGACGTTTTGTTTTTGCTCGGGTTGGGAAGTTTTGACGTTTTGTTTTTGCTCGGGTTGGGATGTTTTGATGTTTTGTTTTTGCTCGGGTTGGGTTGTTTTGGCTGTGATGTTTCTGCTCGGTTTGGGAAGTTTTGACGTTTTGTTTTTGCTCGGGTTGGGTTGTTTTGGCTGTGATGTTTCTGCTCGGGTTGGGATGTTTTGACGTTTTGTTTCTGCTCGGGTTGGGTTGTTTTGGCTGTGATGTTTTTGCTCGGTTTGGGAAGTTTTGACGTTTTGTTTTTGCTCGGGTTGGGTTGTTTTGGCGTTTTGTTTTTGCTCGGGTTGGGTTGTTTAGGCGTTTTGTTTTTGCTCGGGTTGGGTTGTTTAGGCGTTTTGTTTTTGCTCGGGTTGGGTTGTTTAGGCTGTGATGTTTTTGCTCGGGTTGGGTTGTTTAGGCGTTTTGTTTTTGCTCGGGTTGGGTTGTTTAGGCTGTGATGTTTTTGCTCGGGTTGGGTTGTTTTGGCGTTTTGTTTTTGCTCGGGTTGGGTTGTTTAGGCGTTTTGTTTTTGCTCGGGTTGGGTTGTTTAGGCTGTGATGTTTTTGCTCGGGTTGGGTTGTTTAGGCGTTTTGTTTTTGCTCGGGTTGGGATGTTTTGACGTTTTGTTACTGCTCGGGTTGGGTTGTTTTGGCTGTGATGTTTCTGCTCGGGTTGGGTTGTTTAGGCGTTTTGTTACTGCTCGGGTTGGGAAGTTTTGGCTGTGATGTTTTTCTGTTTTGTTTCTGCTCGGGTTGGGTCACTGTCGCAGCATCTGAATTCCCCAAGTTGCTCAATCAATGGGTTAACCTGAATTGAGGCCCTTTTCCTGGAACTCGGTAAAGTCCGGACACGTCTCTTCCTGTGTTTAAGTTTTGTGATAAGCCAGTGGTGAAAATACTTTCACTTTCTATAAAGAGCTGAAACCTCCCTGCGCCTCACCCTGCTGAGACTCACCACGCAGCCATCATGGAGCTGGATCACCTGAAGGGGACCATTAACTCTTTCTGCCTCAGCAGCTGCCCCCGGGGTGCTCAGGGTTACAACCGGGTTCTCGTGCAGCTGCTCGGGTTCACCGGACACGGAAAGTCCTCCTTCATCAACTCCTGCAAATATGTCCTGAGTGACAAGGAGTTTAGTCTGCACGCGCAGGCTGCTGCGGTGGATGGGGGTCTCACTATGGACCGGAAGACCTTCCAACTGACCAGCACCATCACCATAGTGGACAACAGAGGCTGGTCAATGATGAACGCAGTGGAAATGGGGGAAATCTACGCTCAGCTGGGTAAATCCTGGCCGTTCATGGCTTTGTTGTCTTTTTTGGTTTTGTTTAGAGAGTGTGTGTGTGTGTCTGTGTGTGTGTCTGTGTGTGTGTGTATGTGTGTGTGTGTGTGTGTCTGTGTGTGTGTGTGTGTGTCAGAGGCAGATTTATGTCGGTAGGCGCGGACCTCTTTATTCTGCTTTTTTCCTTGGTTTTTCCATAGGATGCCAAAACAGTAAAAAGATTGTTAAAAATATACTACTTTTTAACCTTTTTTTATCTTTACAAAGATTTTTTTGTTTTATTGATAAGTATTGCCTCTACAGGGAAAACGAAAACAACAAGAAAACAATTAGTAATTGCAGAAGAATTTCTTTTTACTTTTATAAATTTTACAGAGAACTAAAAAAACAAACAGAAAATGAATCAATTTGTATATTTTCTTCTGCGATTGCTTATTTTAGTTTTCTCCAGAAAGTTGGCGCCACACGGGGTCGTCTTTCCTCGTGGAGAAAAATGTGTTTAAAAAAAAAGAAATGAAACTTAAATATTTTTTTTACCTTTTTTTTACTTTTGCAGAGAAAGCTGTCGGCCACCGGAGGGCGTCTTTCTGTGTAAAACTAAAAAACAATGTAACAGAGCACAGCGGGCCGCCCCCCCCCCCGGTGTAAGCACAGCTGTGACTAATTATATATCCGGCCCTGATCACAGCCGAGTCTGTGACATCATGACTAGGATCTGTGAGACGAGAGATCCCGACATCAGCGTAAGAGATGGGGTGAGTGGGGCGTCCGGTTATGCGGGGCGACGTGGAGGGGAAGTGTCTCTTCACCTTTATCAGTTTCTGGGAGCTTGGGAGTTATTTTATGTATTTTTGGTGATTTTGGCTCTTTTCCATTTCTCATTATGTTTTCATTACTTTTCCATAAAGAATTGATATAAAAACTCAAAAATGACATAAGAGAAAAAAATCAATAATCCGGATTACAATGGATGAAAAGTGCGTGGATCTGTGTCCCTTTAGGTCGTGTCTGACGGATGTGGGATATTGTGCATGAATAATCTTCCCGTCATTCCGCACGGGATCCCGGGTTTCCGTTCAGTCGCCTCCGCTCGCTCTGTGACCCGCGAATATCCCAATAAATGGGTGTTTATTGTTACTGGAGCCGGGCGGGGGTTTACGTCGCTGAAGGGATGAGGTGTTCGGTTACGGCAGACATCGGATCTTTCGCTTTGTTCTGAGCGATGCCGGTTTGTGAATCCGCCTCCCAGCGCAGGAGGTAAACACCGAAACGGGGAAAATCCTGAGCGATTCCTGTGGATCCTGTCCTGGGCGGAGCCAAAAATAACGCCGTGACGGGGAATGAACCAACCGGAAGAGCCGGTCTGATTCATACAGAGCACACAAACACTCTCTCTCACACACACTCACACTCACACTCACACACTCACACACACACACACACTCACACTCACTCACACACTCACTCACACTCACTCACTCACACTCACACACACACTCACACACACACACTCACACACACACTCACACACTCACACACACACTCACACTCACACTCACACTCACACACTCACTCACACACTCACTCACACACATCCCATTTTACGTGTATTTTTATTCCAGGTAACCTCCTCCCTACAAACCAGAAGGTGGAATGGGTGAAGGAATTCCATGACATGATGTTTCGGGTGGAAGATGCTGAAATTGAGCCAAATTACACCGATTTCATCGTCCCGGTGTTTGTTTACAGGTAAGAATGAAGGTGACACTGTAACAAAGTGACAAAATCCAAACATAAAATAAATAAATACAAAGTGCAGCGTTCAGTGCGTGGAGGCCAATCATCCACAAACACACAATAAATGTGTGACATCACATGCAGTGACACATTATATTCACATGGAGAAATGTAACGCGTGGCTCCATAGAACACATTCTAATAACAGTATGGAGAGAGATATAACCGGCTGAACCAGAGACAATCACAGCCCACCGCCTCACTGTGCCGCCTCCTGGATACTGAGATTCTGAGCATCGTAACGGTATGAATGTATCCGACGCTTCCCAAATTCTGAACCAATCACAGCCCACCACCTCACTGTGCCGCCTCCTGGATACTGAGATTCTGAGCATTGTAACGATATGAATGTATCCGACGCTTCCCAAATTCTGAACCAATCACAGCCCACCGCCTCACTGTGCCGCCTCCTGGATACTGAGATTCTGAGCATCGTAACGATATGAATGTATCCGACGCTTCCCAAATTCTGAACCAATCACAGCCCACCGCCTCACTGTGCCGCCTCATGGATTCTGGAGCATCATAATGGTATGAATGTCCATCTTCTGTTTCTCGGTGGAAGTCCCGCTGGGTGTCTGGAGGTTTTGTAGGTAAAAGCAGCCAATGTGTTTCATCGGTTAATTCCACGTCCCCAGCGCTGAGTCTTTCAAACAGGGTAACTGTAACTTTTTCCTGGAGAAACGTTTTACATAAAAATTGTGTTTTTTCTTGCAGCGTAAAGAAAGAAATCTCCGATTCAGAGGCGGCTGAAATAAAGGTTTTCCTGAAGAACTGCCGGGACCTGACAGGTAAACGACACGTTCTATAGGTTCCCTGAATGAAATGTGGTGCAGAACGTGGCGCTTACCTCATAGCCTCATGGGACGCAAACCACTGCGAACCGATCTGATGTGAAAGTCCCTGCTCTATCGTAAAGCTCTGTTTAACATGAGACCAGCGCCACCTCTAGGCGACAAATGAAAAAGCAATGAGAAAAAAGTAACGTCATTAAAATTGTCGCTCAAACTAAAGTATTGGTTAAATAAAGTCCTTTTCAAACACGGCTGTAACCGGCGTCACAGAGTTACATAAAAATGGGTTGAAAATGAGGCAGAAATTGTCCATTTTAATAATATAACTTTTTTGCAGTTTTCCCATCTCGGTCCTGCTGGGGGGGGGGGGCCTTACTGATCAGACTCTGTGATGTTCCGGAGCTTTCTGTGTATCACAGCATTGTTACAATCATTAGTGTTGCAGATATAATTACAAGTTATATAGAGGAGGAGTTCCTGTGACCGTGATATGCGGCACCGGCCAAGGGTCCCACGGCCCAGGGTCACCAGCCCAGAAGTGGACTACAGAAAAGCAAGAAGGACCAGTCACAAGAGGCTCTGCAGGAGCTTTATTGGAGGATCAGTTATGTTTTGGTCCCAAAACACTTTTCTGAAGCCAAGAGGCTCCTGCTATTGCAAAGCCTGGTGTGACGGGCCCTTCCGGCTCATACACCAGATAATATAAAACCGGCGTTACCTGTATATTCTCTGCCGCGCTGCCTGTGACTCCGCTACATCTTGTGTAGTTTGTTTCACCCCCGTCTGCACTTTGTGCGTCCCACAGGTATGATCCCCATCATCGTCCTCACCAACAAGACAGGTGGCAATTTCTGCAGAATCCGGGATATGTTTGAGGGCCTGGGGGCCGAGGAGATCTTCGCGGTGGAGAATTACACGGAGGAGGACCATCGCAAGACACGGGGGAGACACATGCAGTTCCTGAAGATCCTGCACAGCGTCCTGGAAGACGTCACCTTCCACATGCAAGAAGAGAGGAACCAGAAGAAGGAGCGGGCGGAGAGGAAGAAGTTTTTACTGAAATTCGTGCACGATCGTGAAAGCAATCAATAACCCTCGATAATATTAACCCTTTAATAAAAGCTGGTTTTATATATAAAAAAAAATCCTTAATTAATATAACGTATAATGAAAATAAAATGTAACGAGGTATCGGGGAGAGCGACACCTCCTCACGGACCATCCATGGACACTAAACATCAGCAAATACAAAGACACGAGCGCACGGTGACGTGTTTACAATCTAAGAGGTATTTATAGAGCAGGCTGTATATCACGCGCGGCTATTCCAACCCGGCCTCTATCTTACCGGCTCGAGACGCTATTCTGACGGAGCTTCACCTGCAGCCGGAGATAGCGGCTAGATCCTCCTGACGCCTCTGACCCATTATTTTTTTTTTTATTTAAAGTTAATTTTCCTCCCCTTTTCCCCCTCGCGAGCGCTGCTCCTCCCCTTCAGCTCAGGGACTCCTAAACCCAAAAGTCCCTGAAGCTTTTCTGTGCAGTTTGTGCTCCTATACAACTTGTGTAGTGTAGGAGCCGCACATTGCGCAGCGTTACGGGACTCACACGCTTTAGATACACAAGTTCTGTAGCGCCTGTGCAGAGTGATGGATGGGAGCTGCTCGCGCATGCACAGATCTGATCCATCGCTGCCTCTCTGGGAACACTCGCTACAGCGATTGGTCTCAAAAGGTGACGTCAGCCACTCTGTGTGTGACATCACTAGTGACCAATCTGGTGACCGTCAGCGGGAAATTCAAAATCCTGACTGATGATGATGCTGGATGTGGAGGAGGAAGCGCCTCCACTTCACCACGTGATTTCTTCAGCTCAGGATATGGGGAGCACGCCTCACATCCTGATCACTTTATAAACGTAACATGGTCAGGATGAGCAGAGCTCCCCTTTAATTAAAGCTCAGATTGAGATCAGTGGGATATTCCATGGCACTCCTGATGAGTCTTTGGGGCGAAACGCGTGTGGGTGCAGCCGTTCAGCGTCAGAGTGGTGGAAATCTTTCCAATAACAGGGTCAGACTTAGTGGATTTCCTCGCTGAATGAATTTCGCTGTTTGAACGATGTGTCTGTAAACTGAGACGGATAACTGTGTATATTAAATAATAAGAATGGGATTCCACTAATTGTTTCTGTCCCGACAGCTTGTTCAGACGTCTGAGCCCCGTATTACAATACAATACACGCTAATACTTACAAAACCATTAGAGGACGAATAGACTTGAGTGAAAATGCTCTTTTAGTATTTTTAAACAGTTTTTTGTGGTTTTATGAGGTTTATTATAATTTTATTTGGAGGGTGTAAGGTGTGACGGATCCCGCTACTCCGGATGAGTAGATCCGCTGTCACTGCCGAGTACACCTGAGGCCGGTAGTGTGGTAGCGAGGTGCCGCTGGTCCTTGTAGGATACCCCGAGGTTGCAGCGCTGTAGAGAGGTCCTTGAAGCGTCCCGGTTCCCAAAGCCCTCATCCCCAATTACTAGCCGAGGCAGGAGTAAAGGTTCAAACAAGAGTGATTTATTTTGCATGGGGAACACAGGCGTATTTATGAGGGGAAAAAGGCATTGTTCTCCCCTGGCCCGCCCTCAGCCCTCCCGGGGTGATTTCTGCCACTGCCTGGAGCCATTGCCCAATTTCTCTTTGTTAACCTGGGGCCCCCCCTGCTGTGCGCAGCCCTTATCTTGGGGCTCGGCGACAGCTCGTCTGGTGAACTTTCCGTGGCTCTGAATGAGCGGGGAACAGGGGAACAACAGGAAAAATCACATTGGGGTACTTATAAAAATAAGGACTAACGAACTTTTAATAACACACAAATAAATAAACACTGGAACTGTTGAACTGCGCTACAGCGTAGTGGCGGCCGTCCCATCACATATCTCCCCCAAGTTACCAGTTGGCAGACCCGGTGAGACCCTCTGCGGGTCCACTTGGGGATGTCCAGGGACCCCACCCTAGGTCTCAAGTTCAGTCTGGCGGGATAGCCCATCCGCATTGGCATTTTGCTTACCAGGACGGTATTGGATAGTAAAGTTGAAGGGCTGTAGGGCCAGGCTCCACCGCAGGAGCCTGCCGTTGTCTCCGGCCACCCGGTTAAGCCATACCAGGGGGTTGTGGTTTGTGAGGACCGTGAGGGAGCGCCCATACAAATAGGGTTGGAGCTTCTTCAGTGCCCATACCAGGGCTAGGCACTCCTTCTCGATTGCCGCATAGGTACTGTGGTCCCTCTTCCCTGGTCCACTTCTACCCAGGGAGGTTGCCTGTCGGGGAAGGTTCTTGCGGGTCAAGTCAGTCAGGGGTTTGGCAATGGCGCTGTAGTTGGGGATGAAGCGGCGGTAGTACCCCTCCGTACCTAGAAATGCTAACACGTGGGTCTTGGTGCGGGGTGTGGGCCACTGGGCGACAGCTTCAACCTTGGCAGGTTCCGGGCGCTGCCTTCCGCAGCCCACCCGGTTGCCCAAGTACTGGACCTCGGACATGCCAACGTTGCACTTGTGCGGTTTGACTGTCAGACCTGCGGTGCCAAGGCGGTCCAGTACTGCCCGTAAGTGCTGTAAGTGGTCCTCCCAGGTGTTACTAAAGATGGCTATGTCATCTTGGTAGGCGCTGGTAAAGTCCTGCATCCCCTCTAGCAGCCGATCAACCATGCGTTGGAACGTGGCCGGGGGCATTCTTCATCCCGAATGGCATGACCCGAAATTGGTATAGGCCAAACGGAGTGATGAATGCCGATTTCAGCACACCTTCCTCGGCAAGGGGAATCTGCCAGTACCCCTTACACAAGTCAATGGTGGTGAGGAAGTGACCCTGGGCAATGCGGTCCAGGAGCTCGTCTACCCGGGGCATGGGGTAGGCGTCGGTAACGGTGTGCTCATTGAGCCTTCTGTAATCTACACAGAACCTGGTAGTGCCATCCTTCTTGGGTACTAGAACCACCGGGGAGGCCCATGGGCTCTCGGATGGTTCTATTACCCCTAGATCCAGCATCTCGCGGATCTCCTTCTGCATCCCGTCTCTCACTGCATCGGGGATTCGGTACGCCGTCTTCCACAAGGGGGTTTGACTCTGGGTATCGACCCGATGCAGAGCTACAGAGGTATAGCCGGGATGGGACGAGAACAGGTATCGGTGCTCCCGTAGCACCTGCTGAGCCTGTTCCCTGTGGCGTGGACTGAGTCCCTCGCCCAGCCGGACATCAGCTATCCCCTGGGTGCTCGGATCCCCAGGCAGTACCGGCAGCGGGAGATCCTCCAGATCCACCGCGTCCGGTGCGCAGATGGCGGCTACTGCCTCTTCTCTTTCATGAAATGGTTTCAGCATGTTCACATGAAAGGTTCTTTGGATCCTTTCATCCGAACATCAGGCTGCGATGAAGGTGGTATCACAGATCTTCTCTATAATTTTGTAGGGTCCCTCCCAGGCTGCCTGCAACTTATTTTGTTTGACCGGCCGGAGCGCTAACACTTTCTGCCCTAGCTGGAACGTGCGGTCCCTAGCCGACTGGTCATACCACCTCTTCTGCATGGTTTGGGCCGCTTGGAGATTGTCCCGTACCAGGGCGGTCAATTCCTGCAGCCGGTTCCTAAACTCAAGCACATAATCTATGGCCGAGGTCCCCTCCTCGGCCAGAGCACCTTCCCAGTGCTCCCGGAGCAAGTCCAAGTGGCCTCGGACTCTCTGGCCGTACAACAGCTCAAAGGGAGAGAAGCCAGTTGCTTCCTGGGGTACCTCCCTGTACGCGAACAACAGATGGGGCAAGTGGTATTCCCAGTCCTTATGGGACATAGTAAAGGTGCGAAGGAGTTGCTTGAGGGTCCCGTTAAACCGCTCGCACTGCCCGTTGGTTTGTGGGTCGTAAGGGGAACTGTACAGGGGTTTAATCCCGCACAGTCTCCAGAGCTGCTGGGTCACCTCGGCCGTAAATTGTGTGCCCTGGTCAGACAAGATTTCCTGGGGAAATCCGACCCTGGAGAATATCTGTAGCAGAGCTCCAGCAACGGTCTCTGCGTGGATATCTCGGAGGGCCACGGCCTCTGGGTACCTGGTGGCGTAGTCTGCTACGGTCAAGATATACTTCTTGCCCGTAGTACTAGGCAGCGCCAGGGGTCCTATCAGATCCACCGCCACCCGTCTAAAGGGTTCTCCCACTATGGGTAGGGGTCTCAGGGTTGCTTTCCGGGTGTCCCCCCTCTTCCCTACCCGCTGGCATACCTCACAGGTCTGGCAATAGTCCCTAACATCCCCGGATAACCCGGGCCAGAAGAAGCTCTGGGTCAGGTGGTGCAGCGTCCGCCTGTGCCCCAGATGGCCTGCAAGGGGAATATCATGCTCAATCTTCAACAGATCGCGCCGATATTTCCCCGGCACTACCAGTTACCTATGGGGTACCTGGTCCACTCCCCTCCTCGCTCTCCAGGAGGTCCTATACAACTTCCCCTGATCCCAGGCAAATCTCACTTCCCCTACCCCTCCCTGGTGGCTTGGGCAAAGTCCGTCGGGGAATCCCAGGTCAGGGAGGGGGTATTGTCAGGGCCAAGGGTTGGGCTGGTCTGACTTACCACGGTCCCTCGGAGTCTGTGTGCGGAGCCTTCCTTGCTTGATGGCGGGTGGTGACGGGGCATACCCCGCCAGGGTGGGTGTCCTCAAAAGTAGAGGTCAGCAGACCAAGGTCGTTGCCAAGTAGTACTTCGGTTGGTAGGTCTTTTATGATCCCTACTTCCACGTCCCGGGCATCCGTGCCCCAAATCGAGATGGACGCGGGCCGTAGGGATCCGGTAAACATGGCCGCCGGTGACTCGGACGGCTACTGAGTAGCCTGTAGAGGCAGCCGGGGTAATAAGGTGGGGCTGTGCCAGGGTAAGGGTTGCGCCGGTGTCCCGCAGGCCGTTGGCACTCCGTCCATTCACCCGGACCTTTTGGTGATGGTGCTGCCGGTTATCTTGGGCAGCTGCTTGAATCGGGTCTGCTTCATGTAGGATGCCCCAGTCTTCGTCCGGAATCGCTGTGGGTTCTGGCTCCGGCTCACGTTGGCAACAATATGCCATAGCTATGCCTGGAGGGTGTGCTGGGCGATGCGGGGCAGGATGGTTGGCAGTCAGTGGACAGCGGTCCCGGATATGTCCGATTTGGTTGCACCCATAGCACCGGGGACCGGTCCGAGGAACCGGGGTGTAGATTGTCGGTGGCCGGGATGCTCTCTCGGTGGGTGCGGTACGAGGCTGGGCTGCTGGATGGAACCGGGGAGGTGGGGGCCGGATGTCAGGAGGAGGTACTCGCCTGGCATCCTGGTATTCATCGGCGAGGCGGGTAGCTTCGAACAGGGTAAGGGGACGTTGGTCTCGCACCCAATCCCAGACCTCAGGAGGTGAATAGTTATAGAACTGCTCCAGCAAGAGCAGTTGGATGATCTGGTCCGGGTGGGTGGCTTGGCATCCCTGGATCCAGCTGCGGACGGCCTGTTGCATGCAGTGCCCCCATTCCGCGTAGGAGTCATGGGTCCCTTTCTTTAGAGCTCGGAACCGGACTCTATACGCCTCGGGGGTGAGCGCATAGCAGGCCAGCAGGTGTTCCTTGACCCGCTCGTACACATGCAGTCCTCATCCGCCATGGCCCGGTAGGCTTCAGCCGCTCTGCCCGTCAACTTACTCGCCAGTTGAGGTACCCAATCTCGGGCCGCCACCTCTTGCAGGGCACATTGTCTTTCAAAATCTTGCAGGAAGCTGTCAATATCCTCGCTTCCCTCTGGGAAGAGTTTGAAGGCGGCAAAGTGAATCTTTTGCTTGGGGGGTCCGGTGCTGCCCTGGGGAGTCAGAGACCCACCGGACCGTTGCTGCATTTCTGCTTGGCGGAGTCTGTCCGTATCTGCCAAGACCCTTCCGATGATGTCGGCAGAGGGGTCTGTTCCGTACAGGGCCAGCCGCCACCTTTCTGAGGTCTCAGAACCCTCGGAGGGAGGCATACAAGCAAGGTCATCCTCCATCAATTCGCTGATGATGACTGCCTTCGGTTTACCCCGGGAGTCTTGCCTCTGGCTTTCAGCAATTCTTTAAGGACCGTGCGCTTCAGACCCTCGTAGTGCTGGGCCATACGGGGTTACAGCCGTTACTTGGGGTGTCCGCCTCTCGGACCCAGGGGTGTCTGAGACCGGGTCAAGCCAGCGGCTGTTTTTCCCCCTGCTTGTCTGGTCTCAGCCGATCCCACCAGGCTGCCAGCCAATGTGACGGATCCCGCTACTCGGGTTGAGTAGATCCACTGTCAGCGCTGAGTACACCTGGAGGTCGGTAGTGTGGTAGCGAGGTGCCGCTGGTCCTCGTAGTATACCCCGAGGTTGCAGCACTGTAGAGAGGTCCTTGAAGCGTCCCGGTTCCCAAAGCCCTGTTATCCCCAATTACTAGCCGAGGCAGGAGTAAAGGTTCAAACAAGAGTGATTTATTTTGCATGGGGAACACAGGTGTATTTATGAGGGAAAAAGGCATTGTTCTCCCCTGGCCCGCCCTCAGCCCTCCCGGGGTGATTTCTGCCAATGCCTCGAGCCATTGCCCAATTTCTCTTTGTTAACCTGGGGCCCCCCCCCAGCTGTGCAAAGCCCTTATCTTGGGGCTCGGCGCCAGCTCGGCGCCTGCTCGTCTGGTGAACTTTCCGTGGCTCTGAATGAGCGGGGAACAGGGGAACATATAATATAATATTTAATATGTGGGTAAAAGCTTCTTGATCCAAGGAGAATCTGACGCCATTCTGGGGTCAAGAAGGAATTTTTTCCCAGTATGTTGCATATTGGCAAGCATTTCAGACTGGGTTTTTTGCCTTTTTGGATCAACAGAAGTAGGTTATGTGGGAGAGGCTGAACCCGATGGACGCATGTCTTTTTTCAGCCTATATAACTATGTAACTATGTAACAACAGGGAAAATCACATTGGGGTACTTATTAAAAGTTCGTTAGCCCTTATTTTTATAACACACAAATAAATAAACACTTGAACTGTTGTACTGCGCTACAGCGTAGTGGCGGCCGTCCCGTCACATAAGGTGTATATTTTTGTTAAACTAGATGGTGTGAGGTGCAATAAGGGGACTGTCCACCAGATGGTGTAAGGTGCAATAAGGGGACTGTTCACTAGATGGTGTAAGGTGCAAACAGGGGTTGTCCAATAGATGGTGTAACTTGTAATAAGGGGACTGTCCACTAGATGGTGTAAGATGCATAAGGGGACTGTACACTAGATGGTGTAAGGTGCAATTAGGGGACTGTCCACTAGATGGTGTAAGATGCATAAGGGGACTGTCCACTAGATGGTGTAAGGTGCAATAAGGGGACTGTCCGCTAGATGGTGTAATAAGGGAACTGTCCACTAGATCGTTTAAGGTGTAATAAGGGGACTGTCCACTCGATGGTGTAAGGTGCAATAAGGGGACTGTCCACTAGATGGTGTAATAAGGGAACTGTCCACTAGATGGTTTAAGGTGTAATAAGGGGACTGTCCACTCGATGGTGTAAGGTGCAATAAGGGGACTGTCCACTAGATGGTGTAAAAAGGGGACTGTCTGCTAGATGGTGTAAGGCGTAATAAGGGATTTGTCCACTAGATGGTGTAAGGTGCAATAAGGGGATTGTCTACTAGATGGTGTACGGTGCAAAAAGGGGACTGTCCTCTAGATGGTGTAAGGCAGTGACGTGCGGTGAGGTCAGTGGCTGGTGAGGCACTGGCTAGTATCAGAGCCAGATATACACAGAGTTACGCAGTCGCAATTTACGCATTTGATTATCGTTATATAGGAGAATAGAGTTTCACTATTTATAAAGTAAAGTTCGCATTTTTTCTTTTTTTACAGTTCTGAGAGCATGCAACTTTTCGGGGGCAATCCAACTTGGGGGGAATGTGCCACAGATTTCCATTTCTGCTTTTTTGCGAGCGGCGACCGTCTGTCTCCATCTCTGCTTTCCTTTTTGCAAAGACCACCTGTATTTTTGTAGTTTCTGCCTTTGCCCAGGCTTGGATAAGCTGCAGACTAATTGATGAACTCTTGGAATATTGTGAGGATTTTGACCTTGAGAGATGTGAGCTATTTGAATGCTTGCTAGATGCTGAAATGTGAGAAGCAGTCTCTTGGAGTTGGGCAATTCTCTCTTCCGCCTTTACTCTGGCCTGATCTACTAAATTGTCTCTTTTTGAATTAAGACATTTTAATTCATCTATTTCTTGTAAAGCCTGTTCAGAATTTATCTGCTCTAAATTAGAGACATAAATGTGACAATGGGCAAGATATTGAGCATGAGCTGTAGAAAGCTGTCTTAAAACTTCTTTTAGTTTGGATGCGTCACAAATAGGTTGTGTGATGGTGGACAGGGATGGGCGTTCGGTTCGATGCATTCGAGAGTTTGCACCGAACATCGCATGTTCGATAGTTCGCGAACTGCGAACATTTCCGCGTGTTTGTCTCTAGTTCGCCCACAATGCACCACTATGGACCACAATGCAGTTTTCCACTTCCCTGAAGCTTGTAATTGGCTTTGAGCCTCGGACCTGACCAGAAGGCAGGTGCAAGACTATGCCAATCACGGCTCAGAGTCCTGATTGGCAAATTTTGCCCAATCATGGGCTCACAGAGCTAAGTCCCGCAGCACACTATATAAGGCTTTCAACCCAGCGCAGCCAACGCGTGTTTTTCTGCAGGAGTCAGAGGAGATTGTTCTGTCAGTGTGTCTTCTCACTGCCAGTGACAGCTATTGGAGGGGGTCTCACTTGTTGCAGATATCTGGGAAATGGTGGAAAGTGTGTCTTCTCAGTCAGTGACAGTAGCAATTTGGGGTGCTCACTTGTTGCAGATATCTGGGAATTGGTGGAAACGTAACTGAATAGATCGGGGAACTCTTCTGCATTCCCAAAACCTCCACCACTGCACTCTTCCACAATACCACTGAGGGGTTACTTACGGTGTGAAGGCACTTGCTGCCACCAAAGGCAAAATATTTGAGTGCACGGACGCCTGTACCAGATTCATATCATTTTAATATTTGGCCGCAGGGTCCAACCCTGCACTCTTCCACAATACCACAGAGGGGTTACTTACGGTGTGAAGGCACTTGCTGCCACCAAAGGCACGATATTTGGGTGCACTGACACTGACAGTACAGTACGTATCTGGTGGCGTGATGGAAACCGCCTAAGGGTAGCCGGTGGTTCTCTTAGTTCACTTGTCCACATGGATCATATGAAAAAACAAAACAAAATAATCATGCAGAATGTTTGTACAAATTCCAAGAGAAGATTATATGGTGTTTACACTCACAAATAATGGAGCCCGAACACTGGCTCTAAGTGGATCGATGCATTCGGGTACTTAAGTTCTTCGCTTGAGAAGGTGACCCACACCTACTCATGGAAGGAGATTCTTCTCACATGCAGCCCAAAGAAAACAAAAAACAAGAGAAACTTTCTCGTGCAGATCTCGTGAATGTGATAGCATATAAAGATATATAAATTGCCAACTCACATGTGTTGGAGCTTATGGACCAAGCTCGAGGTGTGCGCGCGTATGGACTTATTGAAGGTTAAGTCCAAAAAACCTTTAGCACTCCCAGGACTTCCAAAGAAACGGGGATATGATGAATAAAATTAAAAGAAATTTATTAAAACATAAAAAACAATACCATTGGTACTGCCTAGTAGCCAGAACGCGTTTCGCCAGATCAACTGGCTTCATCAGCTGGTTTACAGGCTGAACCACTGTGTGTGTTCATATAGTGTCTTAAATTGTCCCCATCTGTCCTTAATTACCAATTAGGCGTGTGTTCCACGCCTCAAGACCAAGTTCTCTCGGATCTGCGGCGGGCGCCGCCATCTTGCGCATGCGCTGTTCTCCCTCCATGCGTTCCACTGTGCGGGTCAAGCCACTGAACCGGATGTACTCTGCGTTCCACTATGGTTCCGGCGGTCGACTTCTGGTGGTGTAGTTCCTTAGTTCTTCCGAGGCGGCCGGACAGTGCAGGAAACCCCATGGAGGGAGAATGATGTGAAAACCATATATCACCAATGTCTATAGAGCCCCTGATCTTCCCCAACTGTACACCATACGGGGGATATATATACATCAGTGGGAAATAAACTATATGTATGCCTAATGATCACAGACTGGTATAGATTTATCGTGCACAAATATTGCTCATATGGCCTATGTGATGCTGACAATGTGTTAATAGTTGTGCAATTAAAAGTGTCCTATACCATATTATCTAAATGTAATAAAAACTAAAGTGCATTATAAATTATTTAGTAAATAAGTGATTAACCCTTACATAGGGATTCTATGGAAATTTATAAATCCTATAACATTACATTATAAAACCCAACTAAAGTGCAGTGGTTATGTACTTAAAGCACCCCATATTGTGGTGTCACTAAAAAATATATATGATAGTTGAAGTGTATTATAAAGTGACTAAATCAATATATATATAGTTATAGAACTAATGTGCAATGGTGGAAAATTCCTAGTAAAGTGCATATTGAATCAATATCCCTGCGTTGGGGAATAATATTCTAGATCTTAAAAAGGGTGACATATGTACGATGTAGTGCTATCTAAACCGCATTTAAGAATATATTGGTAAATATAACAATGGAAACCCCCTATTGTTAAAAGTTCCCCATATTACCGTGTCTCTAAATGGATGAGTGCATTGTAACAAGGACCTAAGTTATTATAAACACTTAGTTATATCCTATATTTAGGAAATGTAGCTAATGTGCAATATTGGCAAAATCCCAGTAAAGTGCATAATGAGTAGATTCACCCTGCAGCATGGAATCATATGTAATTGTAAAAAGTGACATAAAACATGATAAGGTGCTATCCAAACTACTTATATGAAAATGGTGAATATAGTAATAAAAACTACCTAAGGGGTGAGATACATTGATTAAAATTTTAATTTTAACTACATAATTGGTAATGTAAAATAGATAAAAGAGTGAAAATTCCTTATATAGTATAATAACTCCTTTTATGATGATAGGTAGGCCATAAAGTGCAGTTATAAACTAAAGTACTAATGATCACTAATAGTGTAAGTTATAGTGTTTCTTACACAGATAAATTAAGCTACAAGACTAAGATGGTCTACAATTATAGGTAAAATGATCTAAAATGGATTGATCTATAGGTTAAAATAGATAGTAATTTGACATATAGATAAGAGTGAAGAGTAGTGGAACGTAAAAATATACGTTGAGGCTTATATCGTAAAAATGTACCATTCTATCTAATTAATCATTCAGTGCTAGATGCAATATATGGTCTAATATCGAGGTCGAGATACTATTAGATGTAGTGTGATTTTAAAGGATCAATAGCTAATGTTAAATGTGAAGATCACCCCAATAGTGCACAGTTGAGGGAGATAAACATTCCCCAAAACCCAAAAGACAAATTCTTATAAAAAGTGAATGATTTCAAAATCATCATTTAAACCATAAGGGGTTAAAGTGCCATTATCGAAAATAAGTTTCATTTCTTCCTTTCCTAATTTTTTAATCATATCCTCTTCAACCTCCATTTTTCTAATTTGTTTTATCGCCCAAAATTTTAAACCAACAGGGGACCTATTATGATGGTTTTTAAAATGTAGAGACACTGAATGCTTTTCAAAGGCATTTCTAATGTTTCTAATGTAGCGCTCACTCCCGGAGGAGCCGCTGAAAATGAACCACGGGTCAGTCTCCCCGCACTAGGGAATAAATATACTCCAGCACCGCTGTGGATTTTATAATTTATATAGTTTACTGAAGTAAAAGGCATACGCCATCACGATCCGTAATTCCTGTGTCTCCTCTCTCCACAGGTAGGCATTATCACCCATCATCCACAGACACCCACATCTCAACTGAACCCCTGCATACTTTTGCTGGTAGGCATTATCACCCATCATCCACAGACACCCACAGCTCAACTGAACCCCTGCATACTTTTGCTGGTAGGCATTATCACCCATCATCCACAGACACCCACAGCTCAACTGAACCCCTGCATACTTTTGCTGGTAGGCATCATCACCCATCATCCACAGACACCCACAGCTCAACTGAACCCCTGCATACTTTTGCTGGTAGGCATTATCACCCAGTATTCACAGGCACCCACATTATAACGTCTTTCTGTTTTTTTATCTATTTTTGTTTTCTCCACCATTTGCTTTGCTAATTAGCATGTGAATCTCCTGCCCTATTGACACAGCCCATCTAGCTTCAGCTGTTGACTTTTTAACTGCCTGATTGCAATCAGTCTCCCTATATAACCACTAAGACTGGCTCCATTTGAGCCAGGCTCTTGTGACATTCACAAGTAACAGTCTTAAGTGGACGCTTAGAGTTGATTCCTGGAGTTGCGGGACTGGAGGAAGGAACTGCAAGGCCCAATTTTACTCTGGGTAAACGCAAGTCTATTTCATGCTTTCTCTCACGCTTCTCCTCTTTACTTCTACCTTTCTCCTTAAATGGAACTCCTGCCCCACTACCACCGACCCCTACACTATCTGCATCTCTCCTCCCTCCTCTCGTCCCACATGATGGCCTCACATGAGCTCCTTTGTTTCCTCAGAACATGGTCTCCCTCTAACTCTCGTGCTGCCAATCACTCCCACGCCCACAAATCCCATTCCACCTTCTCTTTCTCACCCTCCTGCTGTTACTCTATTCAGGTGACATATCCCCTAACCCTGGCCCCACAACACATCCAATACTTCCCTCTCATCCTATCTCCATCGCACATAAATCACCTCCCTGCAAGCCAGCAACCTCATTCCCATCATCCCTCAGCGCCTGTCCTCTTTCTCCTGCGCCCTCTGGAACGCTCGCTTGTGTGCAACAAACTCACAGCCGTCCATGACCTCTTCCTTTCAAACTCCTTCAACCTCCTAGCTTTAACTGAAACCTGGCTAACTCCCTCTGACACGGCCTCCGTTGCTGCTCTCTCACATGGCGGTCTACACTTGAGCCATACCCCCAGACCGGGTGAGAGAAATGGTGGCGGGGTCGGGCTCCTGCTCTCTCCCACCTGCACCTACCAGCATCTCCCTCCACCCCCATCCCTCTCCTTCTCCTCCTTCGAGACACACTGCATCCGCCTGTTCTCTCCTCTGGCTCTCAGGGTGGCAGTCATCTACCGCCCACCGGACCAACCTCCCAGTTCTTTGACCACTTTGCTACCTGGCTTTCTCACTTCCTGTCTTCTAATCTTCCATGCCTAATTCTCGGGGACTTCAACATTCCCATTGACGATCCTTCCGCTCCTGCTGCCTCCAAACTTCTTTCACTCACGTCCTCCCTTGGACTCACACAATCCTCCCTCCTCCCTACCCACCGCGCGATGGTCACGTTATTGACCTGGTCTTTTCCAACCTCTGCTCCATTTCTGAGTTCAAATGTCGCCCTTTCCCCATCTCTGACCACCACCTTCTCTCTTTCAACCTATCTGGACTTCCTAAACACCCTGCTCCCCCCCCGCACACACACTCGCAGAAATCTACATGCTGTGGACCCCCATCAATTCTCCAACCTACTTCACCACCTCCCTCATACCTCATCCTTCACCTGCCCTGATGCTGCCACTAATCACTACAACACTACGCTTATCTCTGCTCTAGACACTCTTGCTCCTCTTCGACTCTGCAAGGCCCCACGCCGCCAGCTTCAGCCCTGGCACACCCTCCAACTCGCTACCTGCAAAGATGCTCCCGCACTGCAGAGCGTGCCTGGAGGAAATCCCGCTCTGAAGCTGATTTTGTTCACTTCAAGTTTATTCTCCGGTCATAACACCTCTGCCCTCCACTTGGCCAAACAATCCTTCTTCTCATCTCTTATATCTACGCTGTCCTCCAACCCTAAACGGCTCTGGTCCACCTTCAACACCCTCCTCCACCCACCTGCACCTCCCCCCTCAGCTGCCTTCAGCGCTCAAGACCTGGCAGACTACTTCCTCAGTAAAACTCTAACTATCAGAAGCAACATCCCTACACAAGATAGTTATCTGCCACCTCCACTCCCACAGGTCCCCTCTGCCACCCTCTGCCGCTTCCTCCCAACCACTGAGGAGGAAGTCAATTCCTTATTGTCCTCCTCACATCTCACCACGTGCCCGCTCGACCCCATTCCCTCACATCTAATTCCTCCCCTCTCCTCCTCCCTCACCCCTGCTCTCACACACATCTTCAACCTATCTCTCTCCACTGGCTCCTTTCCATCCGCCTTCAAACACGCGCTAGTTACCCCTTTACTAAAGAAACCATCCCTAGACACCAACTCTCCATCCAACTACCGCCCTGTATCCCTGCTTCCCTTCACATCAAAGCTCTTAGAAAAACTAGTCTTCAACCGCCTCTCCCTCTTCCTGTCCTCCAATTCCCTACTTGACCCCCTGCAATCTGGCTTCCGTCCGCTACACTCAACTGAAACTGCCCTCACCAAAGTCACCAACGACCTCCTAACTGCTAAAAAACACGGCCACTATTCTATTCTCATCCTGCTTGACCTCTCGGCTGCTTTTGACACTGTGTTGACCACCCCCTCCTTCTACAGACCCTCAACTCTCTGGGTCTCGGTGACACTGCACTTGCTTGGGTTGACTCCTATTTATCCAACAGGTCCTTCTGTGTGTCCTTTGCTGGTAACTCCTCCTCTTCATTGCCTCTATCTGTTGGTGTACCTCAAGGCTGTCCTTGGTCCTCTGCTCTTTTCCATCTACACCTCCTCCCTGGGCAAAATCATCAACAGCTTTGGCTTTAATTACCACCTCTACGCTGATGACACTCAGATCTACCTCTCTACCCCTGATCTCTCTCCCCCGTGTCCTTTCAAAAGTCAGTGACTGTTTATCTGGCATCTCCTCCTGGATGGCCTCCCACCACCTAAAGATCAACATGTCAAAGACTGAGCTCCTACTTATTCCTCCCTCCTAATGCCTCCCCCCTCCTGACTTCTCTATCACGGTGGAGGGTATCACCATCTCCCCATCAAACCAAGTTCGCTGTCTTGGAGTTACACTGGACTCTGCTCTTTCCTTCATCCCCCACATCAAGTCTCTTTCCTCCTCCTGCCGATACCAACTGCGTAATATTTCCAGAATTCGGCCATTTCTTACCGCTGTCACCACAAAACAACTCATACACGCCCTGGTAATCTCCCGACTCGACTATTGCAATAATCTCTTATCTGGCCTCCCTCTGTCCCGCCTCTCCCCCCTACAATCCATCCTGAACGCCTCCGCCAGGCTAATTCACCTCACCCGCCGCTCTGTCTCTGCCGCTTCCCTCTGTGAGTCCCTTCACTGGCTCCCCATCCACTGCAGAATTAAGTTCAAAATCCTTATCCTTACCTACAAAACCCTCACTAACTCAGCCCCCACTACCTGTCCTCACTAATCACCAAATACACCCCAGCCCGCTCCCTAAGGTCAAACAGTGACCTGCGCCTAGCTTCTCCCCGCATCACCTCTTCCATGATAGACTGCAGGATTTCTCACGCGCAGCCCCCACTCTCTGGAACGCTCTCCCTCGTGCTGTCAGACTTTCTCCTAACTTCTCTTCCTTCAAACGCTCCCTGAAAACATTGCTATTTAGGGAAGCGACCACCCAACTCACTGACGCAACCATCAATCACTCTCACCTTACAGTCCTCTCCTCCTGTTTCCAACCCCAACCCTCCCAGATTGTGAGTTCCTACGGGAATAGGGCCCTCATCTCCTCCTGTACTGTTTGTCAAATGTTGTTCAATGTATTGTAACCCTGTCTGTACTGTGCTTATTATACAGCGCTGCGGAATATGCTGGCGCTTTATAAATTAATAATAATAATAATAATAATAATAAAATAAGACACGGTGTTCGTAGATATATTTACAGTATTTCGTATTGCGGTAAACGCGCAGCGGGAAAAAGAAATGCGAGACTTCGTATTTCTGGAAAAATACGCGACCGAGCAGAAAAATACAATGCTTCGTAATTACGAGAAACGCGCAGCGGAAAACAAAATAAGATGCAAATCTTTTCCCCTTTTTCGGATATTAGGGAGTGAGTCCCGAACAGGTTAAGTCCCGAATTGTGAGTGTATGTGTGTGTTATGGTACCCGGGTACTATTCAACTGGCCAGTGAATCTTTTAAGCTGATGTCTTCGACTAGTCAAGTTGGGGCCCTGTGGGTTTCAGAAATAAACAACAGCGTGCTTGCTTGAGCTTTTTGTGTAACCGGCCTTGGAGGCCTCTCACCCATCCGTTGATCACCAAGGCTCCGCTGACCCAGGACGTCTCTCCGCTCGTTTCCTCGCTGGGATGCCGGCTTTTGGATCGATAGTCAGGCTCTCTGTGCTCCGGCCCGGACTTGTCCAGCTACCACCTGCTCTCCCATCCAATGGACTCGCGGTACTCCTCACTCGATCCTCAGCTTGTCTGGATAACCACTTGGGTGATGATGGTCACTGGGTAAGGCTCCTTCTAGCAAGGCAGGATAACCCCACTCGAATCCTGATAGGCCACACTTGCGCTCCGGCCTAGTCACGGTTCCGCTCTGCAGCACTGCGTCCTCTTCCATGCACTCCCTGGCGCGCTCTGGCGCGTTCTCCACGAGGCTCAGGATGTACAGCATCTGTGTCCCACCCACTTCCTGTCTGTTTGCAAAGCACGCCGGGAAATGTAGTCCCAATGTTCAGTGTCTCTGATCGCGCTTGTCTCCCTCCGGTGGCCAAAAATAGGTACTGCCACAGTAAGATTTTAAACACAGCGCTACACTAACATGCTCAGCTACTCTAACGTTGAAGGCCCTCTTAGTTCGCCCTATATAACAAAGGCCGCATGGGCATTGCAACATATATATAATATTTTTAAAGCAGCATTTTAAAATGCCATCTATTTTAACTGTTCTGTTCTGTTTATGATTAAGATAAGTGCCTGTATACATCCTCTTATTACCAGTGTGCCTACATGCTAAACATAGGCCGCAGTGGTAGAAACCCTCCTTAAGTCCAAAGTGATTTTCGATATTAATCGGTTTTTTAGTTTTGCTATGGACTAATTTGGATTTTATATTCCTAGAACCTCTGAATACTATTTTGGGTGCCGTTCCTATATAGTTCACCAAATCACTATCGTTTCTCAAAATATACCAATGTCTCTTAAAAATTTTCTTGATACTGTTTGCTTTACTATTAAAATCGCATATAAATCGAATCTCCTCCCCATCTTCTTGGGTCCTGGGCTTGTATTTCAACAAATCCCCCCGATCTTTATGCATAATACTGGAGATAGTCTCATCCAAATCTGTCGCTCTGTAACCTTTCTCAACAAAATCTTTCTTAAGTGTGTTAGCCTGTTCTTTAAAGGTCTCTGTATCTGTACAATTACGTCTTAATCGGACGAATTGTCCCTTCGGGACGCCTTTAAGCCAGGTGGAGTGGTGGCAGCTAGTGTAGTCGATATATGTATTCATATCAACTTCTTTAAAAAAAGTTTTTGATTTAATACAGTCTCCCTCTATATAAATTTCCAAATCGAGAAAATTAATCTTATGGGTGCTTCAATTATTCTCTAATTTGATGCCCCACTCTACATCATTAAGGCTCTCTAAAAACACTCTTAAATCTTCTTCCTCCCCTCTCCAGATGAAAAAAATATCATAAAAATATATATATTTAATATATATTTTTAAATATATATATTTTTTAAAAACAGCAGTAGAAAGTAGTATTTCTCACAATTCCACTTCTAATGTACACACAAACTTGAGAAACAAGTCTAAGTTTTTCCCGCGCCACATGATCTCTGACGAGATAAAAACATTTGAAACCCTAGTTATGAGGGATGTTGACAAGTTGTCTACCAAAATAGACCATTACAACCTCACAAAGGAAGAGAACCTAGCGTTAAAAAATCTCCAGAAGGACCCCACTATAGTTATAAAGCCCGCCGACAAGGGCGGCGGGACTGTCATTTTGTCCAAAGAGATATATCAAGAGGAAGTCAATCGCATTCTAAATGATGATTCCACGTATGGCAAACCTAAAAATTTATCCGATTAAAGAGATAAGACAGCAATTGGAACTATTCCTTCAGGAGGGCTATGATAAGGGTATTTTAAACAAATCAGAATTTGAATATTTGTCTGTGAAATTTACAAAGACACCATATTTTTATATTCTTCCTAAAATACACAAAAACCCGATCAAACCCCCAGGCAGACCCATAGTGGCTGGCATAGAGTCTATAACCAGCCACTTATCAGAATATGTGGACATAGTCCTCCAACCAATCGTACGTACTATTCCGTCTTATCTGAAGGATACTCTAAATATGCTACAGGTGATAAATGATAATCATTGGCAGAAAGGTGACATTTTAGTAACGTGCGATGTTAACGCGCTATACAGCAATATACCACATAGTTTGGGATTGTTAAAATTGGAGGAAGAAATATCCAAATCTAATATGATTAGTGAGGAACAAATGTCCTTTATTCTGGAGAGCGTTAATAATAATTATTTTAAATTCGAAGTGGATGTTTACATTCAACGAAGGGGTACCAAAATGGGCACCAAGTTTGCGCCCAGCTACGCGAACCTATACATGGCGGCGTGGGAAACCATGTTCGTGTATGGTTCGCGTAGCTGGGCGCAGGGTAACATCCGGGCGTTTAAACGATTCATAGACGATATTTTTTTCATCTGGAGAGGGGAGGAAGAAGATTTAAGAGTGTTTTTAGAGAGCCTTAATAATGTAGAGTGGGGCATCAAATTAGAGAATAATTGGAGCACCCATAAGATTAATTTTCTCGATTTGGAAATTTATATAGAGGGAGACTGTATTAAATCAAAAACTTTTTTTTTTTTTGTAAATATCTGTTTATTGGTTTATCAAACAAAGACAAGCAACATGGAACACGTAGGTTCATTAAAGCAGTTTGAAAATCAACAGAGGGACGCGCAGGACCCTTATAGTGTTGCAATATAGGTACATATATATAAACAAAGTCATAGAAGGAAGTGGAGAAGGAACAGAGGGATTGAGGATAAGCGCTTCAAAGCGACCTGACAGGTATTGCAATAAATGTCTGGGTTTCATTGCTGGGCGTGTTTATGTTCATGTGGGGACGGTAAGTAACGCTTGAAAAGCTTGGGACGAGGATTGGAGTATCCAGCTGGACCATATCGCCGTGTATTGGGGTAATCTATCGGAGGCACTAAAGACCAGCTGTTCCACTGTGTTCAACTCTTCCATTCGAGTAAACCATAGTGAAAGAGGCGGTGGTGTGAGTTGTAGCCAGTAAAGTGGCACCAGAGCTTTGGCAATGTTCAGTATGCGAATGGCCATAGTGCATTTATATGCAGCAACAGAGTATGTATTATGGTGTAAGAGGAACGCGGCCGGTGTGAACTCTGGGGGAGGGTCCGTGAACACCTTAAGTATGTCATGAATCCTTGACCAGAAAGGTTGTAATTTCGGGCACTCCCACCAGATGTGTAGCATGTCTCCCCGTGCCCCATTACATCTCCAACATTGAGCTGGAACTTGAGGGTCGTAACGATTAATCTTATCTGGGGTGCGGTACCATAGGCTGAGGACTTTATATGCAGTTTCCTGCGTTTTGGAAGAGACCGAACAGTGATGTATCAGTTCACAAATCTTGGACCATTGTGCATCGGAAAGAACCACATCCAGCATGTTTTCCCACTTTCCCATATACGGCGGAGGCACATCCGAGGCCGCCTCCCTGAGCAGAGAATAAAGCAGGGATAAACCGTGTGAGAGAGGTCCCTTGATGCAGCAAAGTTTCTCGAAAGACCGTAGTGGTGCCCCAGTTGGTGTTTCTGAGGTAAACTGTCAAGATAATGTCGGAGCTGTGCATAGTGAAACGTGTGGAGGAACGAGATGGGACTATCTCCCATCAGGTCCGCCAGAGGCCGGCAGGTCGAGTCGTGGATAAAGTGTAGAATGCGTGGTGTGGGACCTGGACCAGTCTCCGTATCGAGTGGGGATCTAGTCCAGGAAGGTATTCCTCATTGTGCACCACCGGTGTCATAGGGGAAGGGAAAGATGTGAGGCCAAATTTCGCAGCTGACCTTCGCCATATCCCGAAAGTCGCCTGCGTGTGTGGCGATGAACCAGCCAATCTCCGACCCTCCCTCAATGTGAGCCAGGGAAGGACAGTCAACGGTCTGCCCACCAGCTCTTGTTCCACTGCCCTCCACAGCTTAACTGACCCCTCTCTCGACCATTCCACCACCCGTTGAAGGTGGCAGGCCTGGTGATAGAGGCTGAAATTGGGTAAGGCTAGGCCTCCCATTGCTCTGGATCTGGTAAGGACTTCATAGCTCAGTCTAGGGCGTTTACCTCTCCAGATGTAGGTGGCCACCATGGATCTAAGAGAGGTGAAAAACGCCTTGGGGAGATCAATAGGTATCGTTTGCATGAGATATAGGAGTCTAGGTTGGACATTCATTTTGACCACTGCAATGCGGCCGAGCCAGGCGATGTGTGGGTAATTCCAGTTGGCTAGGTCGCGTTGCAGGGCTCCTAGAAGCGGTGGAAAGTTATCCTGGTAAAGACGGGAGTGATGTGATGGCAGCCATATGCCCAGGTATTTGATTTTATCTGTCATCCATTTAAAGGCGAAGTATGGTCTCAGTGCCTGGGCTCTAGGTTCTGGTACTGTGACATTGAGGATATTTGATTTTAAAAAATTTATTTTCAGGTTAGAGAGTCTGCCGTACTCCTCAAAAGCCGTCATTACCCCCGGTAGGGAGATCTCCGGTCTAGTTACAAAAAACAAGAGGTCATCCGCATATGCCGCTACTTTGTGCTGTTGAGTTCCCACCATGACCCCCGAGATATCAGGATTGGATCTTATAGCCTCCAGGAATGGCTCTAAAGTCACTACAAACAGCAGCGGTGAGAGAGGGCATCCCTGCCGTGTGCCATTGCGGATGGCAAACGGGGTCGTAAACACCCCATTAACACATACGCGCGCAGTCGTGTTCCCATATAGGGCACCAATCCAGGTGCAGAGATGAGGGCCCAGGCCTATATGTGTCAAAGAGAGGGAGATAAAGTCCCAGTCCACCCGGTCAAAGGCCTTCTCCGCATCTGTGGACAGGAGCGCTAATGCCTGAGAGGAGCGTCGTGCATGGTGCATAAGCTGCAGGGTCCTCATGGTGTTATCCCGGCCCTCTCGGCCAGGGACGAACCCCACTTGGTCCGCGTGGACAAGAGCTGGGAGGAATGGTTTCAGCCTGTCCGCCAAAATTTTGGAGAAGAGCTTCAGATCGCAGTTTAATAGGAGCTCAGTTTATAGAGATCTAGTTGTACACAGTTCAGGATCTTTGCCTTCCTTCGGCAATATCGTGATGTTTGCACTGAGGGTCTGTGTGGGAAGTTGCAGTCCTTCCGTCAAGTCATTAAGAGCCGTTAAGAGATGGGGAAAGAGGATCGCCGCATAGCTTTTATAGTACCTGATCGGGAGGCCATCTGGGCCGGGACTTTTGCCAGTTTTAGAGGTTTTGAGTGCGAGAGCCAGTTCTTCTATGGTCAAGGGGCGATCAAGGAGGTCAGATGTTTGGCGGGAGACTTTTTTGGTGGAGTACTTGGTCAGATAGGATAGGATGTCAGAGCGCTTGCGTGCCCGGTCTTGAGGGTTAATGGTCCCCTGCAAATCATATAGTGCGGCATAATAGTCACGGACTATCTGAAGCAATTTTACTGGTAACTGCTGCAATGCGCCCTGTTTATCTCGCAATTTAGCAATATAGGCAGCTGATCTTTTTTTGGCTAACATCCTAGCAAGCAGTCTCCCACTCTTGTCTCCATGGGAGTGGAAAAAGGCCTTTGAGCGCAGGTATGTCCTATGATAACGCGTATTTAAGAGTTCAGCTAGGGACCTGCGCAGTTCGGTCAATAGGGCCATGGTATTAGGATCACCGTCCCGCTTGTGGTCAGAGGAGACCTGGGATATTTGTTGTTGGAGATCGCGTATGTCAGCCGAACAGCGTTTAGCTCGTTCAGCGCCTTTACGGATAAAGTAGCCTCTGATCACACATTTATGTGCCTCCCAAACCATAGGTGAGGACACATCCCCTACTCCGTTCCTCTCAAAATAGTCAGTAAGGACCTGTCGGCCTTCCTCAGCCACAAGCGGGTCAGATAGGAGGGAGTCATTAAGGCGCCAATTTGGTGCAGTGGGTTTAAACATGGGTGAGCGAAGGGTAATGGTCACCGGGGCATGATCGGACCAGGTGGCTGTGCCTATCGTAGCAGAGCGCAAAGCGGAGAGGTAGTACTGGGGACGAAGAGATAGTCAATTCTAGAGTATGATTGGGAGGAGTGTGCATAAAAGGAGAAATCTTTACCCGTAGGGTGTAGTGTGCGCCAGCAGTCCGCAAATCTATCATTATGTAAAGAGCTCCGGCAGGAGCGCAAGATATGTAGAGGGATAGAGGAGCGGCCTGCGGAAGTGTCCCAGAAGGTTCTAGAGGTAAGTTAAAGTCCCCCCCTAATACCACGAGTCCCTCCGCGAAATCCCGTAACGCCCGCAGAGTTGTGGAGAGGAACTTGTGTTGGGCTTTGTTAGGGGCATAGCAATTAGCGAAGGTGTAAGTTTGGTTCATGATCTGCCCTTTCACGAAAATGAAACGTCCCCCCGCATCAGTCACGGAATCAAGCAGTTGAAACGGGATTCGCTTATGAAACAGAATTGCTGTCCCCTTGGACCTGGCCTCAGTATTATGGCTAAAGAACCCAACTGGATAATGGGAGTTAGTGAGAGAGGGTGCCCTCCCTTCCTGAAAGTGAGTCTCCTGTATATACACAACCGAGGCCCTCTGGGAGCGGAAGTCACGCATGGCATGAGAGCGTTTCTCCGGGCTATTTAGTCCGTTAGCATTGATAGAGACAATGAGTAAATCCGCAGGCGTCAGTGGTGTGTTACATTCAGTTAACATTTCTATCTCCTCCGAGGGGAACAGGGGAAAGGGAAAAGGAACAGAAAATCAGGGGTAACTATATACAAGCACAAGGAGGTGACGAGCGGCGGGTACGGCGATAATCTCAGTGAGCACACCGGACTACAACCGTACTCTGTGGAACCGCTAACCTCAACGGGGTCGTGGTCAAGCCCCACCCGGGACCGTCAATTAAAGTGTTTACAGAAAAACTAAACTTTTGCAGAGCAATAATACGACTCTTGAATTAGCATAAGAAAACATTGTGGGCAAACAAACATGTCGAAGGCCCTAGGCCAACTTGTTTAAGGGATCAAGACGAACCTGACCCGGTTTGGGGCGCCGGCGGAGGCCTTCCGGCAGGACCCAAAAGAGAGATAATAGAAATAATAATAGTCCCGGCACAAGGCCTATTGTGCAGCAATGTGTAATGGGATATCTCGTCCAGATTGGTCTTAAGGTTTCATCGCCATTAAGGTAGCGGAGAGCGGGCCCTCATTGCTCGGATGCAAAGATATCTGACAACTGCTCCGGAGGGCTTACTTGCCCATGTGAAGTAACGATGCCTTCCATTCCCACTAGAACGAGGCCGCGGAGGTATTCCAAAATGTGTAGAGGTCCCTGCCAGCGTCGTCCCGATAGACATACTCGTGGAAGGCCAGCATAAAAGACGGGGCAAAGTCCCAGAAAAATCCGGAGAAAAAACTCCACTGTAATCCGCTTGTGGAGGGGCCTTTCGAGGGTATCTTCCAAATCCGCTTGTAGCCCTGTGATTAAGAAAAAGGGGCAAGCAGCCGTGCACAGGGAGTACCGCTGATGAGAGGTCACGTTGCAAAGTATGCTTTCAGCGGGTCAAAAATGAAAAAGAGATCCTGAGGGTTTGCAAGCAAGGCAGATGATCATCGATTCACGACTGCGAGCCCGCACGTCTCCCCGCTTGACCGCGGCTTTTCCCCGTGCGCGGGGGAGAGGGGTCTGGGTGAGCCCCGTGCCGCCTGGTTATATAAGGCAAGAGGGTCCGGCCATACAAATTGCAGGGGGGGTAGTTGTAAATCTGCCGATAAGGCCTCGACATCCTCCGGAGTTTGTAGGATACGTGTGCCCTGTTCAGAGATGACTGCTAGGCCTGTTGGGGTATGCCAACGGTAGCGGAGTTGCTGATCCCGCAAGAGCGAGGTGAGGGGCTTCAAAGCACGTCTGTAAGCTAGCGTGGCTGGTGACAGGTCAGGGTATAATTGAAGCTCGGACCCTTCATAAGAAAACTGCGTGGCCTCTCGGGCTTTGCGTAATATATCTTCCTTGAGGTTAAAGTCATATAGACAGCATATCGCGTCTCGAGGCGGGCTACCCGACGGGCCTTTTGGTCTGAGGGCTCTATGGGCCCGGACAAAGTCTATGACCGAGGATTCGGGCCTGTCCAGCAAGGAATTAAAAATGGAGGAGAGCATACCCTTAAGTTGTTCCGCAGATATCTCCGTTTCAGGTAATCCCCGCAGCCTAAGGTTGTTGCGACGTCCTCTGTTGTCCAGGTCAGCCATGTAAGGCCATGTTACGCAGTTGACTGGAACGCAGGTGTAAAACTGATGTTGTCACTTCGTGGGCTAGTCGCAATGAATCTGAGCCCTGTTCCAGCGTGTCTACCCGAAGCGCTAGGCCCTGGATGTCTTGGCGCACGTGCTGTAATTCGGCCATGATAGAAGAGTGCAGTTCTGTGTTGGCGTCTTTTAAATCGCTTTTGGTGGGTAGATTGCGCAGCAGAGGAAGCCATGTCGCCGGATCCATCGAAACCGCATCCGTAGCATGTGCCGCCGGAATCGAGGAGATCCCAGGCTCTGGTGGTGTCCTCGTCCCGGCCGCCATCTTGTCCGGCGGACCCGCCGGGGAATCTGCAGGCCCCACCAGGAATCGGCGCAGGGAGGGGGTGTCAGTCACCCGGTCAGTTCCCTGAGGTTTCTGGGTGCCGGGGGTTTTATTAGATTTCCCCATCGCCAGTCAGGAAGTGCAGGGGAGCCCGATATAGCCGGAGTCTGGACGGAGCTCTGCACTCACACGACCATCCCGAATGGCGCCCAAACCACGCCCCCTCAAAAACTTTTTTTAACCCTTTCGCTGCTGAGGCTTTTCCCGCCCCTTGTGCTGAGGTATTTTACCGGTTTTGCTCATCATGTTTAAACGTGTTTTGAAGGCTTATTTTAGTATATGACCCAGACATATTATATATATTCTTTCCGTCAGACTCGGTAGATTCATAATATGTCATTATTATATGTATACGTCATGACCTGTCTGTATATTATAACAAAAAATGCAATAAAATATGTATTTTCAATAATTTACAATGTGTAAAGTGTTTTTTTTCACATTTTAACATGCGAGCAATTGCGGTTATATTTTGTATGGGGTGAGGTGGTAAAAAAATTAGAGATGGTGTCTCGTTACATTTTTTTTTGGGGAAAATTACACTATTTTTAACAAACGCACCGCATACAAAAATCGTTAGTGCAGCATCATTGTTCACATTATAATTGAAATGGGAACAATATTACTGCATTAACAAACCAAAAAAAAGAAAAAAAAAGTGTTTATTTTTTTTTTATAATTTTTTTTAATTTTTTTTTTATTTTTATTTTTAATTTTTTTTTTTTTTGACAAACTTTTTCACATTCCAGTTTGGTATCGTTGGAACGGCCATGCTCTGGCCGATCCAACCATACCAAACTTTAACCTCTAGCTGCCACGGATCGGGAGATAGGGAGTTCATTGGAACTCCCTATCTCCACCGTTGGTGGCAGTTAGGGGTTAAGTCCAGGACTGGCGTCATCGTGCTATGCACGATGACGCCAGTCCTCAGGGGGAGTTCCCGGAGGCTTGGCCGACATCCAAGATGTCGGCCAGCTCCGGGAAAGGATCGCGAACCGGCGCTTTTCAGCACCGATTCGCAATCCAGCTCCCAGGGGTTAATGCCAGGCACCATTTCGAAGGGCAGGCTGTGCCCTATCAAATGATGCCTGGGTTAACCCCGCAGAGCCGCCGATCGGGAGGGAGAGAGGTCCGAAGGACCTCCCCCCCTCCCTTTCAGGCGCCTCCTCCGCACATGCGGGGGGGGCGCCTGAATTAGGTGTCATCGCGCTGCCGCGATGACACCTAATACCAGCGGCTGCGGTTCCGGATGCGCGGCTGACATCGAGGATGTCAGCCCACACCGGAGGGGCCAGCGATCGTCCGGAACCCGGCCGAACGCTGACCCCAATGGGAGGACGCGCTCAGCGCGTCCTCTGCATACCAGCGGTAATGCGGAGGACGCGCTGAGCGCGTCCTCCGCATTGAAGTGGTTAAAGAAGTTGATATGAATACATATATCGACTACACTAGCTGCCACCACTCCACCTGGCTTAAAGGCGTCCCGAAGGGACAATTCGTCCGATTAAGACGTAATTGTACAGATACAGAGACCTTTAAAGAACAGGCTAATACACTTAAGAAAGATTTTGTTGAGAAAGGTTACAGAGCGACAGATTTGGATGAGACTATCTCCAGTATTATGCATAAAGATCGGGGGGATTTGTTGAAATACAAGCCCAGGACCCAAGAAGATGGGGAGGAGATTCGATTTATATGCGATTTTAATAGTAAAGCAAACAGTATCAAGAAAATTTTTAAGAAACATTGGTATATTTTGAGAAACGATAGTGATTTGGTGAACTATATAGGAACGGCACCCAAAATAGTATTCAGAGGTTCTAGGAATATAAAATCCAAATTAGTCCATAGCAAAACTAAAAAACCGATTAATATCGAAAATCACTTTGGACTTAAGGAGGGTTTCTACCACTGCGGCCTATGTTTAGCATGTAGGCACACTGGTAATAAGAGGATGTATACAGGCACTTATCTTAATCATAAACAGAACAGAACAGTTAAAATAGATGGCATTTTAAAATGCTGCTCTAAAAATGTTATATATATGTTGCAATGCCCATGCGGCCTTTGTTATATAGGGCGAACTAAGAGGGCCTTCAACGTTAGAGTAGCTGAGCATGTTAGAAACATTAGAAATGCCTTTGAAAAGCATTCAGTGTCTCTACATTTTAAAAACCATCATAATAGGTCCCCTGTTGGTTTAAAATTTTGGGCGATAAAACAAATTAGAAAAATGGAGGTTGAAGAGGATATGATTAAAAAATTAGGAAAGGAAGAAATGAAACTTATTTTCGATAATGGCACTTTAACCCCTTATGGTTTAAATGATGATTTTGAAATCATTCACTTTTTATAAGAATTTGTCTTTTGGTTTTGGGGAATGTTTATCTCCCTCAACTGTGCACTATTGGGGTGATCTTCACATTTAACATTAGCTATTGATCCTTTAAAATCACACTACATCTAATAGTATCTCGACCTCGATATTAGACCATATATTGCATCTAGCACTGAATGATTAATTAGATAGAATGGTACATTTTTACGATATAAGCCTCAACGTATATTTTTACGTTCCACTACTCTTCACTCTTATCTATATGTCAAATTACTATCTATTTTAACCTATAGATCAATCCATTTTAGATCATTTTACCTATAATTGTAGACCATCTTAGTCTTGTAGCTTAATTTATCTGTGTAAGAAACACTATAACTTACACTATTAGTGATCATTAGTACTTTAGTTTATAACTGCACTTTATGGCCTACCTATCATCATAAAAGGAGTTATTATACTATATAAGGAATTTTCACTCTTTTATCTATTTTACATTACCAATTATGTAGTTAAAATTAAAATTTTAATCAATGTATCTCACCCCTTAGGTAGTTTTTATTACTATATTCACCATTTTCATATAAGTAGTTTGGATAGCACCTTATCATGTTTTATGTCACTTTTTACAATTACATATGATTCCATGCTGCAGGGTGAATCTACTCATTATGCACTTTACTGGGATTTTGCCAATATTGCACATTAGCTACATTTCCTAAATATAGGATATAACTAAGTGTTTATAATAACTTAGGTCCTTGTTACAATGCACTCATCCATTTAGAGACACGGTAATATGGGGAACTTTTAACAATAGGGGGTTTCCATTGTTATATTTACCAATATATTCTTAAATGCGGTTTAGATAGCACTACATCGTACATATGTCACCCTTTTTAAAGATCTAGAATATTATTCCCCAACGCAGGGATATTGATTCAATATGCACTTTACTAGGAATTTTCCACCATTGCACATTAGTTCTATAACTATATATATATTGATTTAGTCACTTTATAATACACTTCAACTATCATATATATTTTTTAGTGACACCACAATATGGGGTGCTTTAAGTACATAACCACTGCACTTTAGTTGGGTTTTATAATGTAATGTTATAGGATTTATAAATTTCCATAGAATCCCTATGTAAGGGTTAATCACTTATTTACTAAATAATTTATAATGCACTTTAGTTTTTATTACATTTAGATAATATGGTATAGGACACTTTTAATTGCACAACTATTAACACATTGTCAGCATCACATAGGCCATATGAGCAATATTTGTGCACGATAAATCTATACCAGTCTGTGATCATTAGGCATACATATAGTTTATTTCCCACTGATGTATATATATCCCCCGTATGGTGTACAGTTGGGGAAGATCAGGGGCTCTATAGACATTGGTGATATATGGTTTTCACATCATTCTCCCTCCATGGGGTTTCCTGCACTGTCCGGCCGCCTCGGAAGAACTAAGGAACTACACCACCAGAAGTCGACCGCCGGAACCATAGTGGAACGCAGAGTACATCCGGTTCAGTGGCTTGACCCGCACAGTGGAACGCATGGAGGGAGAACAGCGCATGCGCAAGATGGCGGCGCCCGCCGCAGATCCGAGAGAACTTGGTCTTGAGGCGTGGAACACACGCCTAATTGGTAATTAAGGACAGATGGGGACAATTTAAGACACTATATGAACACACACAGTGGTTCAGCCTGTAAACCAGCTGATGAAGCCAGTTGATCTGGCGAAACGCGTTCTGGCTACTAGGCAGTGCCAATGGTATTGTTTTTTATGTTTTAATAAATTTCTTTTAATTTTATTCATCATATCCCCGTTTCTTTGGAAGTCCTGGGAGTTCTAAAGGTTTTTTGGACTTAACCTTCAATAAGTCCATACGCACGCACACCTCGAGCTTGGTCCATAAGCTCCAACACATGTGAGTTGGCAATTTATATATCTTTATATGCTATCACATTCACGAGATCTGCACGAGAAAGTTTCTCTTGTTTTTTGTTTTCTTTGGGCTGCATGTGAGAAGAATCTCCTTCCATGAGTAGGTGTGGGTCACCTTCTCAAGCGAAGAACTTAAGTACCCGAATGCATCGATCCACTTAGAGCCAGTGTTCGGGCTCCATATTTGTGAGTGTAAACACCATATAATCTTCTCTTGGAATTTGTACAAACATTCTGCACGATTATTTTGTTTTGTTTTTTCATATGATCCATGTGGACAAGTGAACTAAGAGAACCACCGGCTACCCTTAGGCGGTTTCCATCGCGCCACCAGATACGTACTGTACTGTTATTCATCCACTGGTTTGGGGGAAACCACTGAATTTCTGGTGGGCTTGGGTAGATTGGTGGCGGTATAGGTTTGGGCACCGTCCACTTTTTTCGCTTGCACTGACACTGACGCCTATATTACCAGATTCATATCATTTTATTATTGGACCGCAGGGTCCAACCCGGCACTCTTCCACAATACCACAGAGGGGTTACTTATGGTGTGAAGGCACTTGCTGCCACCAAAGGCACAATATTTGGGTGCACTGCCATTAACGCCTATATTACCTGATTCATATCATTTTAATATTGGACCGCAGGGTCCAACCCTGCACTCTTCCACAATACCACAGAAAGGTTACGGTGTGACGGCACTGTTGCCGACACTAAAGGCCCAATTTTAAAGCACCTATTGTCATCGAAAGCCTGCATAAGTTTTACAATAATTTAGCCAAAAAAAATCACTAAACTTGTTCTGCGCATCCTAAAATGTCTCCTCTTTTCATATAGACTGCCGCCCCAAGCAATATGCTATGCAGCTACTAGGTTGCCCTTCATCCAGCGTGCTTTCTGAAAGGACGTTCAGTGCCGCTGGAGATTTTGTCACTGACAAAAGAGTGCGTCTGTCCACCGACTATGTAGACCGGCTGACATTTATAAAAATGAATCAGTCCTGGATCAGCAGCTATCAATCCCCTGATGCTGAAGTAACGGTATAGATCGGGGATCTCTTCTGCATTCCCAAAACCTGCACCACTGCACTCTTCCACAATACCACAGAGGGGTTACTGTATGATGGCACTTGCTGGCCTGCCACCAAAGGCACAATATTTGGGTGCACTGCCACTCTCGCCTGTACCAGATTCATATCCTCAGAGGGGTTACTGTGTGACGGCACCGTTGCCGATTCTAAAGGCCCAATTTACAGCACCTATTGTTACTTTCATCCAAAGCCTGCATAAGTTTCACAATAATTTAGCCAAAAAAAATCACTAAACTTGTTCTGCGTGTCCTAAAATGTCTCCTCTTTTCATACAGACTGCCGACCCAAGCAGTTGTTTATGGATAGATTAAAAGGAAAACCATTTACCGTCATTTGAAATGTTCTTTTTTGGTTTTTACATATTTCTGTACATCCGAAAAATCCGCCACTTCATGGGCAGGTTATGGGGACCTCCTAGGCACGATATTTTAAGGATTTTTTTTATTTTTAACCCTTATTTCATGGAAAACTCACTGTTCCTTTAAAAACTTTTTTTTTAACTTTTTTTCCTTGTTTCCTGTCCCCCAGGGCACTACCCGGACCCCCATACACCTTTTATGGTAAATATCTTGCAAATATGCCCTCTTGGAGGGCACTCTAAAACACGAACGTTCGAGTCCCATTGACTTGCATTGGATTCGAACTATGTTCGCACGCGAACACGAACTTTGGGTATTGTTCGGGTTCGACGGCGAACCGAACTCGAGCGAGTTCAGCCCATCCTAATGGTGGAGACATAACTCATCACCTGTTACCAAAGACATGACATTTGCTGTGATTTCTCATAGTTTATGTCCATAAGTGTTTCAGTAATCTTCCATGTAGGTTTTGTATTGCATTTGCTTCTGATTGGATTTATTTTCATTACTTCCACATCTGAAACAAGTTGCATTTCCTGTGAGAGTTTCTTCTGTCTGCCATGTTAACACAGAAATCTGCTCTGTTCACTGAAGGCTGTATACTAGTGCTGGCTGCTGTAATAGCCTTTTACTGCTGGTTCACTGAAAGCTGTGTACTTCTGCTGCAGCCAGTGGCGTAACTAGAAACCTGAGGGCCCCGGTGCAAGAATCCATGAAGGGCCCCCCCCCCAACCCCTCCAAAAAAAAAATCTATATTTTTACATTTTTTTCCCTGCAATATAAAAAGATAGTATTGCCCCAGCTGACACGGATATATACTGTATATTGCCCCCAGCTCACATGGACATATATATTGCCCCCAGCTCACATGGACATATATTGCCCCCAGGCCACACATGGATATATTGCCCCAGCTCACACATGGATATTTTTGCCCCCAGCTCCTGTATATATTTGCCCCAGCGCATGGATATAATGCCCCAGCTCATGGATATAATGCCCCAGCTCATGGATATATTGCCCCAGCTCATGGATATATTTGCCCCAGCTCATGGATATACTGCCCCCAGCTCATGGATATATTGCCCCAGCTCATGGATATATTTGCCCCCAGCTCATGGATATATTTGCCCCCAGCTCATAGATATATTGCCCCAGCTCATGGATATATTGCCCCAGCTCATGGATATATTTGCCCCAGCTCATGGATATATTTGCCCCCAGCTCATGGATATTCTGCCCCAGCACATGGATATACTGCCCCAGCTCATGGATATACTGCCCCAGCTCATGGATATACTGCCCCAGCACATAGATACTGCCCCAGCACATGGATACTGCCCCAGCACATGGATATACTGCCCCAGCACATAGATAAATACTGCCCCAGCACATAGATACTGCCCCAGCACATGGATATACTGCCCCAGCACATGGATACTGCCCCAGCACATGGATACTGCCCCAGCACATGGATATACTGCCCCAGCACATAGATATGCTGCCCCAGCTCATGGATATACTGCCCCAGCTCATGGATATATTGCCCCAGCTAATGGATAGATTTGCGCCCAGCTCTTATGGGTATATAGGGCCCCCCAGCTCACCTCAGGCTCAGGCTCCTCTCTCCGTGGTGAGCGGCCGCTGAAAGCATGCAGCCTGGCCGCTCACCGGAAACCACCTGACCAGCGCAGCCGAGTTCTCGCGAGATCTCGTGCGCTGGTCAGCTAGTTCCCATCCCACGCGAGCGCCCAAGCTGCAAGCCAGCGGGCCGCTCGCAGGGAGGGGAACAGCCGGTGGCGCTGCTCCCAGATTCCAGCGCTTTTTGCCGGAATCTGGCGGCTGCGCTGGGCCCCCCTCCAGTGGCGGAATGCCAGGGCCTGGTCGCAACTGCGACCGCTGCGACCCTGGTACTTCCGCCACTGGCTGCAGCTGCTGTTAATGTCTTTTACTAACAGCAGTGATGCTGGACAGAAACAGTCTTTTTACTATTCTGCTTCTCTAAGCAAAGCTGTGAGGCGTGGGTGCTTTAGACCAGCTGAAGTCTGTATTTGACCAGTACTCACACGATGAAGTTCAGCAGATAGCTTCAACTCAGCAAAACTGACACGTAGAAAGATAAATCCAGTTGAAGAGTTTAATGATCAGACTGACAATCTTGTTAGTGTACAGCTTTGCAGGTAAAAAGACTTTAGTTTGTCCAGCAGTGATTACAGAATGGCTGCTATGTGACCAGGAAGTAACTAACAACAAGACACGGAGCAGGGAGGGGTGAACTAGCTGAATACAGAAGCCTAAGGAAACCCCGCAGGGACAAAATGGCTATGAAATCAATAGCATGTAAGCAGCAAAGGCAGATTCAACACAAAAACAGAAAAATATACAATAAATCTTAAATCATGGGGCATGACACGTACAGTTTTTTTCACTCCATTCGTCTGCGTTTTTTTCCGGCGGCTGCACTGCGTTGTGATCGGCGGCTGCTCAGGTTTCTCCGGTGTGTTTGGCGGGGTTAATCCAGATGTTTTTGTGGGTTTCGGTGTGCGTTCCCGGGTTTTGCGGTGAGTGTTCGTCAGGTTTGCAGCAGCTTTTCCCTGCACTACGACGGCCCTGTGATGCTTGCTGAATACACCGCAGGGTTGCCGAAATGGGATCGGCAAAAGGAACCAAATTGAAGAGAAGGAAAAGTCACCGAACGGGCGGTGACTTTTCGATTCTCTTTGAATAATCCTGATAGTCCTGGAAACAAATGTACCCACATTGATAGGACCTGAGCAGTTGAATAAAAGTGTCACAAATATAATTCCAGAAGCCTGTTTACCTAGAAGATGCCGGACCGCGCCTCCCCCAGTGCAACATTCTGGCAATCGCGGCACTCAGCCCCGGTACAGCCAGTCCCCTGTCCCGGTCAGCCTCAGCCACACATAAATCAGGGTTTTCCCGGTGATTTCCGATGGCAGACCCCAGATAGCACCTTGTCCCATAGTCAGTAGAAGGAGGCTATGACGGAATGGATGTTGTCCGCCTGCGGGTGTGCTCTATCTGCGTGCCCCCGGCGCTTACCGCTGGCCTGACTACCGAGTGATGCGGCACTCGGTGTCTCGTGCGGCCTGGCGTGACCCTGGGGAAGGGTTAGCGGGCGGTGGAGGGACCCCTGCGTAGAACCAGCCCGACCACTGAGCACCACGGGGCTCAGCGTCTCGAGCGGCTGGTTCACTGACCTTGTGGATGCGGGAGTCGTCTGCGGAGCGGCCGTCCGAATATGGAGATCGAATCTGCCGCGGAGGAATTCGGATCTGAGCGGGAAACGTTTCGGATCTGGTGAGCGGGAAACGTTTCGGATCTGGTTGCGGGTGAAGCTTCGGATCGGATTGCGGAGAACGTTACGGATCTCACGGAAGCGGCTGACTGTTCGGATCTTATCTCGATCCCTGGATATACCGAAGCGCGGTACGCGGCCGCGCCTTTCGGATCGGATCCCGGTTGAATATACTCAGACTCGATGACCACACGCTGCGCCTCTGTCCTGATGCTCGATGCAGGCACAGGGCGCTCGATTCGGTTCGGATCGTTGCTGGACACCGCACCCTGAGACCGCGGGGGATACTCAGACAATGTATGCGGCGGAGAAATAAAGTCATCAGACGAGGCTGGATGCACTGGTAGATCTGAGTTTATTATTCACATCTCCTACATTTATCAACTTCACACAATTAGGAATACAATGGGAATCCCTGCCCCCCTCACAAGACCCATTGGCCGTTACGGATCGGGGAGTCGCCGATTCGGACCGGATGGTCCGAATCGCCATTTTGCGATTCGACCGGATGGTCCGAATCGGCCATTTTCCGATTCGAATAATCTGATCGCAACCACGAGGCGATTGGAAAATGGCGGCGGGCAAGGCAGACAAAGGGAACACATTTCACAATAACCAACGGGGACACTTTATTACACCACACATAACCACATCTAAAAAAAGTACTTCGAAACTCTGTGCGTGCCACCGCACCTAAGTGTTCATGGCCATATCAATGTCATTGTGCACCGCCCCTGGCTGAGGGTGTTGAGCCATTCCGTGACACTCCTCCCCTCCCCAAGGTCCGACGCACCCGGTTGGACCCCAACGGGTCGTACTGGGTAGTCGGGGCTCCCCAATCCCCTGGTTCCCGGGCCGACTGCCGCGATAACCCGTCTGCGTTACCGTTTTGCGACCCGGGCCGATATTGGATGGTAAAATTGAAAGGTTGGAGAGCCAGGCTCCACCGCAACAGGCGGCCATTTTCCCCGGCCACCCGGTTGAGCCACACCAAGGGGTTATGGTCGGTCATCACGGTGAAGGACCGACCGTAGACATAGGGTTGGAGCTTCCGTAGGGCCCAGACCAAGGCCAGGCACTCCTTCTCCACAGCGGCATACCCCACCTCCCGTGGCAACAGCTTCCGGCTGATGAACGCCACCGGATGATCCCCCCCGTCGTCCCCCACTTGACTTAGGACAGCTCCCAGTCCGAACATGGACGCGTCTGTGTGAACAACAAAACGTTTGTTATAGTTGGGAGCTGCTAGCAGGGGAGCTTGGGTCAGGGCGGCCTTCAGTTGCCGAAAGGCCTGTTCGCACTCCGGGGACCACAGGACTTGGGGGCAGGGACTTCTTTGTCAAGTCAGTCAGGGTTTGGCCAGGTCACTGTAATGGGGCACAAATTTCCTGTAGTACCCCGCGGTGCCCAGGAAGGCGAGGACCTGAGTCTTGGTCACAGGGGGGCCAATCTAAGATAGCTTCTATCTTGGCGGGCTCCGGCCGTTGTATCCCGCACCCCACCCGGTGGCCCAGATACTGCACTTCGGCCATCCCCACTTTGCATTTCTCCGGCTTAAGGGTCAGGTTGGCGTCCCTAATCCGGCCCAGGACAGTCCCTACATGGTCCAGGTGTTCCTCCCAGGTCTGGCTATAGATGGCTATGTCATCCAGGTATGCGCACGCGAATCCCTGGAGGCCATCGAGGAGGCGATCGATTAACCGCTGGAAGGTAGCAGGGGCGTTCTTCATCCCGAACGGCATGACTCGAAACTGGTACAAGCCGAATGGGGTGATGAAGGCCGACTTCGGGGTCGCCTCCTCGGCAAGGGGAATCTGCCAATACCCCTTGCACAGATCGACCGTGGTCAGAAAATGACCCCGGGAGATCTGATCTAGCAGCTCGTCGACTCGGGGCATGGGATAAGCGTCTGTAATGGTACAGTCGTTTATCCGCCGATAGTCGACGCAGAACCTGGTGGTACCGTCTTTCTTGGGCACCAGGACCACGGGCGACGCCCATGGGCTGGCTGACGGCTCAATGACCCCCAGCTCCAGCATCTCCGGATCTCGGCCCGCATGGACTCGCGGACCGCTTCCGGAGCCGGTATGCGGGTTGCCGAAGGGGTCTCTGACCGGCGTGTCCACTTGATGGATGGCCTGGTCAGTGTATCCCGGAAGGGCCGAGAAAACCCCCGGTAGTCATGAAGCAGCTGCCGCGCCTGCGCCTGCTTCTCAGGCCCTAACTCCTCCCCAGCTGCACTTGTTCCACCCCGGAAGGCTGCTTGGCTACCCCCGGGAGTTCTACCAACAGGAATGGTTCCGTCTCCTCGGCAGCCGGCGCACGCATATGGCGTCCACCGTCTCCGGTCGCTCATGGTAGGCCTTCAGCATATTGACGTGGAACGTCCGCTGGATTCTGGTGTCTGCGCAGCTAACAACCACATAGGTGGTATCCCCCAGCTGGGTTACCACCTTGTAGGGACCTTGCCAGGCCGCCTGCAGCTTGTTCTGCCGCTGTGGCTTCAGCACCAGAACCTTCTGCCCCACGAGGAACGAGCGACTGCAAGCAGCGCGGTCGTACCACGCCTTCTGCTGAGCCTGGGCCGTCTCCATGTTCTCCTGTACGAACCCCGCGAGTTCTGCCAAGCGCTCCCGGAGCTTCAAAACGTAATCCAACACAGGAACCCCATCTTCCTCCTGTACCCCCTCCCACTGGGCCCTAACCAGATCCAGGGGTCCTCTCACTTGGCGCCCATACAGCAGCTCAAAGGGGGAGTATCCGGTGGATTCCTGAGGAACCTCCCGGTAGGCAAACAGTAGGTGGGGAAGATACTTCTCCCAATCCCTGCTTTCGTGCACAAAGGCCCGAATGAGCTGCTTCAGGGTCCCATTAAACCGCTCGCAGAGCCCATTTGTCTGGGGGTGATACGGGGCGCTGTGCAGCGCCCTCACACCACAGAGACGCCAGAGCTGTTGGGTGAGCTCAGCGGTGAACTGGGTACCCTGATCGGACAGGATTTCTCGGGGAAACCCTACCCTCGTAAACACCCGGAGGAGCGCGTCCGCTACGGTGCCCGCCTGGATGTTGGCCAAGGCCACAGCCTCGGGGTACCGGGTGGCATAATCCACTACGGTAAGTATATACCTCTTACCGGTGGCACTGGGCCGTGGCAACGGCCCAATGATGTCAACCGCCACCCAGCTAAAGGGCTCCTGAATGATGGGCATGGGGCGCAGGGGCGCTTTCGGGTGATCCCCGGCCTTCCCAGTTTTCTGGCAAACTGGGCAGGTGCGGCAATAGTCGCGGGTGTCTTCGCTAAGGCGGGGCCAGAAAAACGCGCGTGCCAACCTGTGCCGAGTTTTCGTCTGCCCTAAGTGACCTGCAAGGGGAATGTCATGAGCCAAGCGCAGAAGCTCCTGCCTAGGGCCCTGGGGCACCACCATCTGCTTCTGCGGAACCTGCTTCTTCTTGGACCCCTCCCTCGCGGTGTACCGGTAAAGCAGCCCATCCTCCCACTCTATCCTGTCCTTCCTTTGGTCGTCCAGGCCTGACCGGCCCGATCCCGGTAGCACTGTAGCGTGGGGTCGGTCTGGGTCTGGTGGCGAAGCGTCTCCGGGGAACTCCACGGGGAAGGGAGGTCAGGTGGGAAGGGAGGAGTTGGGACCCGTCGGGGTATGGGAGGTTGTGGCGGTCTGGGGTTTGGGGAGGTTTGGGAGGTTGGGAAGGTTTTTGGTTGGGATCTCACCTGGGTCCCGTTCGGAGTGCCCCTGCCGTGGCATTGGCTCTGTTGCCTAGTGGTTACTGGGGTAGCTGCATCTGTGGAGTAAGAAGAACTAGCCGCCCCAGGTCGTTGCCAAGGAGCACCTCGGCCGGCAGTTGCTTCAACAACCCCACCCTCACCACTCTCTCCCCGTTCCCCCAGTCCAGGTGAACCCGAGCCGTCTCGAGCCGGAGCACTTCCCCCCGGCCACCCGTACTGCAATGGTGCTTTGCAGACGGTCGTTCGACTGAACCAAGTGAGGCCGGACCAGGGTAATAGTAGCCCCGGAGTCCCGCAGCCCCTCAGCGGGCTGCCCGTTTATCCACACCGCCTGACGGTGATGACGGCGGTTGTCGTCCGCGGCGGCTTGCACGGGGTCGGCCTCATGTAACTGCTCCCATTCCTCCGGGGCCTCCGGCCACGGGGTTTCGGCGTCGCAGCAATGGACGGTCGACGACGGTCTGGCGGGCGGTCGGGTCGACTCCGATCGGTTGGGGCAATACTGCTTGTAATGCCCATCTTGATTGCACCCGTAGCACCGGACATTAGCCAAGTTGTTGGGCCGGCTGGTGGGCCGTGCTGCCGGCGTCCGGACAGCCGGTGGTGGGGGTGGTGGAGCAGGTAGGGCTGGTCGGACGGGCAGGGATCGCTCCCCCCCAGACATCTTCCGAGTGTCCGTATATTCGTCGGCCCAGGTAGCCGCTTGCTGCACTGTCTGGGGCTTCTTGTCACGCACCCACTCCCGGATAGCGGAGGGGGTGTGCTCAAAAAACTGCTTGAGCAGCAGCAGCTGGGTAATTTCAGTCACGGACTCCGCTCTGCTACCCGAGAACCAGGTGCGTAAGTCCCGCTGCAACCGATGGGCCCACTCAACGTGAGTAGCGCCACTGGGCCGGCGAGAGTTCCGGAACTTCACCCGGCTGGCTTCCGGGGTCACGGCGAACCTTCTCAGCAGCGCCTGCTTTACGTGCAGGTAACTGGTGGCCTCTTCGTCTGGCACCGTGCGGTAGGCCTCTGCGGCCCGACCGGTCAGCTTACACGCCAAAATCCTCACCCAGTCGGCACGTGCACTTCGTGCACTTGGCACAGGCGCTCAAAGTCCTGGAGGTAGCTCTCTATCTCCTCCTCTGTTTCCCGGAACTCCTTGAACGCCTGAAAAGGCACTTTGCGCCCGGGGGAACGGCCCGAAGGGGAACGGCTGCTCCGTCGGCTTCGCACTTCCGCCAGCCGCAGCTCGTGCGCCCGATCTTTCTCTCGCTCCTCTTCCTGACTGATTTCCCGAATCAGATTCTGCATAGCAGCCTCCGATGGGGCCGGTCCCATCATAACGACCCGCTGCCGCACCTTCCGGTGAAAATCGCTGTCATCGGCCTCGGTGGGGACGGGTGCCAGCGCGATGTCAGCAGGTAACGCTGCGAAGGCCGCCTCTTGATCCATCCTCCTTAGTTCCTCCATCATGGCCTCCCGGCTCTTGGAGCCCGGGGCGCCTCCCCGGTTCTCCAGCATGCCACGCAGGACGTCCCGCTTGTAGGCACCGTACCCGGTCATGGTGAGGGTCTCCTAGGGGTCTGCAGAGAGCTTATCCCACCGCTGCCACCAGTATGACGGAATGGGATGTTGTCCGCCTGCGGGTGTGCTCTATCTGCGTGCCCCCGGCGCTTACCGCTGGCCCGACTACCGAGTGATGCGGCACTCGGTGTCTCGTGCGGCCTGGCGTGACCCTGGGGAAGGGTTAGCGGGCGGTGGAGGGGACCCCTGCGTAGAACCAGCCCGACCACTGAGCACCACGGGGCTCAGCGTCTCGAGCGGCTGGTTCACTGACCTTGTGGATGCGGGAGTCGTCTGCGGAGCGGCCGTCCGAATATGGAGATCGAATCTGCCGCGGAGGAATATTCGGATCTGAGCGGGAAACGTTTCGGATCTGGTGAGCGGGAAACGTTTCGGATCTGGTTGCGGGTGAAGCTTCGGATCGGATTGCGGAGAACGTTACGGATCTCACGGAAGCGGCTGACTGTTCGGATCTTATCTCGATCCCTGGATATACCGAAGCGCGGTACGCGGCCGCGCCTTTCGGATCGGATCCCGGTTGAATATACTCAGACTCGATGACCACACGCTGCGCCTCTGTCCTGATGCTCGATGCAGGCACAGGGCGCTCGATTCGGTTCGGATCATTGCTGGACACCGCACCCTGAGACCACGGGGGATACTCAGACAATGTATGCGGCGGAGAAATAAAGTCATCAGACGAGGCTGAATGCACTGGTAGATCTGAGTTTATTATTCACATCTCCTACATTTATCAACTTCACACAATTAGGAATACAATGGGAATCCCTGCCCGCCCTCACAAGACCCATTGGCCGTTACGGATCGGGGAGTCGCCGATTCGGACCGGATGGTCCGAATCGGCCATTTTGCGATTCGACCGGATGGTCCGAATCGGCCATTTTCCGATTCGAATAATCTGATCGCAACCACGAGGCGATCGGAAAATGGCGGCGGGCAAGGCAGACAAAGGGAATACATTTCACAATAGCCAACGGGGACACTTTATTACACCACACATAACCACATCTAAATAAAAGTACTTCGAAACTCTGTGCGTGCCACCGCACCTAAGTGTTCATGGCCATATCAATGTCATTGTGCACCGCCCCTGGCTGAGGGTGTTGAGCCATTCCGTGACAGAGGCAAACCCTCAGGCTCCTCCAACTGCCCCAGTGCCGGCTGAGTCCGACACACAGCTCCTTACCTTTCACAACATTATTCACGTTATAAAACGCCAGAGGGATTTTTGTTTGTTTTCTTTTAAAAAAAAAAAAAGTTATGGATTAGAGAAGCCGAGCGTGTGTGAGTGAATTGTGTAACCTGTGTAAGTGAAAGTGAAAGTGTGAGAAAGACAGGAAGCGCAGAGAAAAACAAGCATTACAGACCGAGAGAGAAAGGGGAATATTCTCATATATATATACACAGAGGACACAGAGAAGGGGTTAATCTTCCTTCATGGATCACAACCAGCTCAGAGATTCTATCCGCAGTTTCAGTCTTGATGACTGCGCTCGGGGTAACCAGGGCTATAACCGGGTGCTGCTGCAGTTATTTGGGTTTACAGGACATGGAAAGTCAGCCTTCATCAACTCCTGCAAATACGTCCTGGAAGGAAACTATGAAGCCATCGCGGAGGCTGGAGAGAAGCAAGGTGGCCTCACGATGGTGAGAAGATCCTACAAACTGACAGACATCATCACCATGGTGGATAACAGGGGATACAATGACATGAATGGATTTCAGGCGTTAGAAATCTACGCCCAGCTGGGTAAGTGATCATTATTACTTGAAGCTGATATGAGATTCTACGCAGGAATAACCTGAAATCCACAGGCTGAATCAGCCCCTCCGAGAGCCCCCAGAGAGGGAAGGGGGGGCACTGGGACCACTGACATTACATCAAGGGGGGGGGGTCACTAAGCACAGGGTGTCCCTTTACATTATTTGGGTGATAGTGAATTTCCTTTGTTTAATAATTCACAGGTAACTTTATGCCGCTCGATGAGGAGGTGAAGTGGAGTAAAGATCATGATAGTTACATGGAAATAATGGAAAACAGTGACCTGGTTGAAGACCTTTACGCGGACTTCATTGTTCCAATATTTGTGTACAGGTGAGTGAGTCCTCGGTTCCTCTAAGGTTGCCACATCGGTCATGTTTTCCAGGACACATATTACTATTTAATGCACAGGGAAAAGTGCTGCCCTGCAACATGTATACTTAAGATGCATCAGAAAAAAAAGTAAAATAAGTCAGGGCAGGTCACCTGGGATTCCTTTACGATTTCCTACGTGCAGCGTATGGATTCTACATGGTGCGGGGCAGCATTTTTCATGCACTGCTCATCAGCTTGAATATATTATAGGTGTCCTGGAAAACACGACCGATGTGGCAACCCTAGGGTCCTCTCATCCTGACACTAAGATCCCGCACATAGGGAGCAGCATCACAGCGACATGAACAGCAGACAGCGGAGATGATATATATATATATATCTTACACACACTGACACCTGCTTTATCCATTAAAACTCATTGTGATCGATACTCCTCTCGGAACCCAATAGGCTCAAATGGCCGGAGCCTCTGAAACCTTTCTCAGAGCCATCTTTATGGATAACAAGACCCAAACAAACCCTCGTAGGCCTGATTGCTTTGGTGAGAGAAAGGGGGGGGATTGTGAGGGTCATGGGGACGAGCAACAGCACTACGGTGCTCAGGTCCCACAGGGTTTTAGCTTGTGCCATTACAGGGATGAATGCTCCATATGCAAATCAGACGCTCTCACCCAGAAAGGGCGGCCAGTACTAATTGCCAAGGACGTCATCCCTGCACGAGAGGCGCAGCAACCCCCGATGATCATTTCGGCCTCATTAGGAGGGTATAGCTGACAAGGCTGGTTACAATAAAAAGCATTATACAGTTGCAAGAAAAAGTATGTGAACCCTTTGGGATTACGTGGAGTTTTGCATGAATTGGTCATAAAATGTCTCTGATCTTCATCTAAGTCACAACAATTTGAAAAACACCGTCTGCTTAAAATAATACAACACAAACATTATATGTTTTCATGTGTTTATTGAACAGAACATGTAAACATTCACAGTGCAGGGTGGAAAAAGTATGTGAACCTTTGGACTTAATAACTGGTTGACCCTCCTTTGGCAGCAATAACCTCAACCAAACGTTTCCTGTAGTTGCAGATCAGACCTGCACAATGATCTGGAGTAATTTTGGACCACTCCTCTTCACAAAACTGTTTCAGTGTAGCAATATTCTTGGGATGTCTGGTGTGAATCGCTCTCTTAAGGTCATGCCACAGCATTTCAATCAGGTTGAGGTCAGGACTCTGACTGGGCCACTCCAGAAGGCGTATTTTGTTTTGTTGAAGCCATTTTTTTGCTGAATTACTTGTATGCTTTGGGTCATTGTCCTGTTGCATCACTCATCCTCTGCGGAGCTTCAGTTGTTGGACAGATGGTCTTACGTTTTCCTGCAAAATGTCTTGATAAACTCTGGAATTCATTTTTCCATCAATGACAACAATCCGTCCAGGCCCTGAGGCAGCAAAGCAGCCCCAAACCATGATGCTTCCTCCGCCATGTTTTACAGTGGGGATGAGGTTTTGATGTTGGTGTGCTGTGTCTTTTTTTCTCCACACATAGTGTAGTGTGTTTTTTTCCCAAACAACTCAATTTTGGTTTCATCTGTCCACAGAATATTTTGCCAGTAGTGCTGTGGAACATCCAGGTGCTCTTTTGCAAACTTCAAACGTGCTGCAATATTCTTTTTGGACAGCAATGGCTTCCTCCGTGGTGTCCTCCCATGTACTCCATTCTTGTTTAATGTTTTCCTTATTGTAGATGTGTCAACAAAAATGTCCGCATGTGCCAGAGATTTCTGTAAGTCTTTAGGCTAGGGTCAGACTAACGCATTTTTTGCGTTGTCCGTGAAAAAGTGCGTTCGAACGAATGGACGTATTTTTTCACAGAATACCCGATAGCGGTCATACGATGCGCATTTTCGTCCGTGATTTTGTACGGATCATCAATAAAACACTTTTTGCGTCTGGACGTGATGTTGGCCGGACATTAGCAGCGTCTGACGTCTCCTAATCACGCACACACGCCGCTAGCGGACGCAGCGCACTCTGTACGTCAGTACCAGCGGTTTGACGTTCTCAAAAAAATGCATTCGTTTGCCACTTGCGTTGCGCGGCCGCACTTTCGTGCGGCCGTTCTTCGTATGCTGCCCGGCATTGGACGTCATTTGCTGCTAGCACGGCCGCGATTAAGTGCGGCTAAACGCACGTTAATATTGCGCTCGTCTGACCCTAGCCTTAGCTGACACTCTAGGATTCTTCTTTACCTCATTAAGCATTCTGCGCTGTGCTCTCGCAGTCATTTTTACAGGACGACCACACCTAGGGAGAGTAGCAACAGTGCTGAACTTTCTCCATTTGTAGACAGTCTGTTTTTCCGTGGACACATGAACATCAAGGCTTTTGGAGATACTTTTGTAACCCTTTCCAGCTTCATGCAAATCAACAATTCTTGATCGTAGGTCTTCTGAGAGCTCTTTTCTGCAAGGCATGGTTCACATCAGGCAGTGCTTCTTGAAACCAGTAAACCCAAAACTGGTATGTGTAATGTGGGGCCTGACCTGACGTGACAGAATGGGGGGGTGAGCTTAAGGAGCAGGGAAAATAGACCATAAACGCGAACTAGAAAATAAATATATATTTATTCTATGAACCAAGAGCAGAGATACAGAACATAAATTCAATAAACAAAACCTTTAAACTCAAGGCAAGAAATAAACAGACAATGAAAATGGCAGAACTAAACATGGAATAAATACAATAAATAAACAAGAAATCAAAACTGCATGACACCGAGATTACAGGGACCAGAAAAAAACAGGAGAACAAACTTATACACATAAATCCTGCAGGAAAAACAGGACTGACCTAGACCAGGGCAAACCAGACATGAACTCTGCAGGAAAGCAGGTACATGCAAGATAACAAAAACAGAACTGATCTAGACCAGGGCAAACCAGACTAGTAGACAGAATGAGAGAGAATGAGACCGCACCCTACTAAGGGAGTGGTCTCTATTTATACAGAATGGTCCAAGGTGAACCAATGGAGTCCAGGTACTGACCAGGCTTGGAATTCAAGAAAAGTCAATTGAGGCCAGAGGTGGCGCCAGAGACATTAAAAGTCCAGACAAGAATGTTCATTATGACCAGAGTGGGCGCAGGACGTCACAGTATGTGTTTTTAAAGGGCAGGACAGCTTTCAGCAACACATCCAATAATATCACACTGATTGGACTCAAGGTTGGCTCACTCCTGGCTCCAATTAGCTCTTGGAGTAGTCATTAGGCTAGGGGTTCACATACTTTTTCCACCCTGCACTGTGAATGTTTACATGTTATGTTCAATAAACACATGAAAACATATAATGTTTGTGTTGTATTACTTTAAGCAGACTGTGTTTTTCAAATTGTTGTGACTTAGATGAAGATCAGAGACATTTTATGACCAATTCATGCAAAACTCCACGTAATCCCAAAGGGTTCACATACTTTTTCTTGCCACTGTACCCTCCAATATCTGGACTTGTCTGAGTGGTCTTAACACCTTGAGCAGAGCGTCCCTTTAATATGAGACCCATCCACTGGCTGTGAACACCCCACATTGTGCTTAACATGTTTATCTGTGCCTCCCCCGTGAATGGGGGGTTTTGTGGGGGCTCCAATTTCTGTAACTCCAAAGTCACAGCTAGAAAATTTCTGGCAACAACCCCCACCCCCCATATACATAAAGTGGTTTATACATTAGATCTCACATAGTTAATGAGGTAATAAGGAGGGGCTAATCAGCAGGGATACTCGAGCTGGAGTCCTGCATTACACCGGGGATAGTGGGAATGGCAGTGTGATTGCTCCCATCTGTTGTACATAACAAAATATACAGGATACGGGTCCAGCAGCTGAATATACACTGTGGGCAGATTATTATTACCACCTGACTTTTTTAGGCAAATTAACTATAATTTGGCGCTGAAGTTGCTAGCGGGTCAGACCATTATAAATAGGGGAGCAGGTTGTTTACCACGACAGTAGAAGTGATTTTTTTTTCTGAAGATATGGGTAAACAACGCGATGTAACAGCCTTTGAACGTGGGTTGATTGTCGGAGCTCGGAGCCATGGAGTGAGTATCAGCAAAACAGCAGAATTGGTTAAATGTTCAAGAGCAGCTGTTGTTAACCCTTTTGCTGCTGAGCCATTTCACGTCTGTGTGCTAAAGTCATTTTTACCGGTTTCGCTCATCATGTTTAACCACGTTTTGAAGCCTTATTTTATTATATGACCCAGACATATTATATATCGTTCTTTCTGGCAGACTCAGCAGATTCATAATATGTCATTTTTATATGTATACGTTATGTCCTGTCTGTGTATTATAACAAATAATGCAATAAAATTTGAATTTTCAATAATTTACAACGTGTAAAGTGTTTTTTTTCACATTTTAACATGCGAGCGTTTGCGATTATATTTTCTATGGGGTGCGCTTGTTAAAAAAATTAGAAATGGGGACTTGTTACATTTTTTTGGGGGAAAATTCATTTTTAACAAACGCACCCCATACATAAATCGTTAGTGCAGCATCATTGTTCACATTATAATTGAAATGGAACAATATTGCTGCATTAACAAAAAAAAACTTGTTTATTTATTTTTTTATTATTATTTTTTTTAATATTGTTTTATTTTTAATTCGGTGATCGGGAGGGAGAGAGGACCTCCCCTCCCCTCCCTCCCTTCCAGGCACCTCTACCTCACTCGCGGGGGGCGCCTCAAATAGATGTTATCGCGGCGCCGCAATGACATCTATCTTCCCCACCCCCGGTGTCCCGGAGTGCCAGGCTGACATGCAAGATGTCAACCCGCACCGGAGGGGGGGGGGGCAGCAATCAGCCGGAATCCCAGCTGATTGCTGCCTCCTGTGCTAGGACACACTCAGCGCATCCATAGCACAGGAGGTACACTTGGCAGGACGCGCTGAACGTGTAACTAGAAACCTGAGGGCCCCGGTGCAAGAATCCATGAAGGGCCCTCCCTCCCCCCTCCAAAAAAAATCTATATTTTTACTTTTTTCCAGCAATATATATTTTTTTTTTTAGAAAGGATTTCATAAAAAAAGATAGTATTGCCCCAGCTCACACATGGGTATATATTTGCCCCCAGCTCACACATGGGTATATATTTGCCCCAGCTCACACATGGGTATATATTTGCCCCAAGCTCACTCATGGGTATATATTTGCCCCCAGCTCACACATGGGTATATATTTGCCCCCAGCTCACACATGGGTATATATTTGCCCCAAGCTCACACAAGGGTATATATTTGCCCCCAGCTCACACATGGGTATATAATTTGCCCCTAGCTCACACATGGGTATATATTTGCTCCAAGCTCACTCATGGGTATATATTTTCCCCTAGCTCACACATGGGTATATATTGCCCCTAGCTCACACATGGGTATATATTTGCCCCTAGCTCACACATGGGTATATATTTGCCCCAGCTCACACAAGGGTATATTTACCCCCAGCTCACACAAGGGTATATAATCTGCCCCTAGCTCACACATGGGTATATATTTGCCCCCAGCTCACACAAGGGTATATTTACCCCCAGCTCACACATGGGTATATATTTGCCCCAGCTCACACAAGGGTATATAATGTGCCCCTAGCTCACACATGGGTATATATTTGCCCCTAGCTCACACAAGGGTATATTTACCCCCAGCTCACACAAGGGTATATTTACCCCTAGCTCACACATGGGTATATTTACCCCAAGCTCACACATGGGTATATTTCCCTCCAGCATTTGAGGACCTGAACGCGCCTCTGGTGTGGCTCACACAGCCCCCCCAGGTAACGCAGGCCGCCATGTTGAAGGCCCCCCTATCCCCCCCTTTGGTTGTTTGTAAAATGCAGGGCTGGTCAGTGGCGCTGCGCTGATGCCAATACACATACCTGCTGGCTGCCTGGTCCTGGTGCGGTGGTGCCAGCAGGCGACGAGGGGAATTCGGGTGCATCAGCCCAGCCCCACATGCACATTAATCCAGGCCCATTCTTCACTTCCTGACCGCGCCCACACACATGCGGTCACATGTGCCGGGACAGGAGTGTGCAGCTAAAAAAAATAGTGCAGTGGTGCTGGCCAAAATGCGCCACCGGCTTCCAAATTAAATGCGAAAGCCTTCCTGAGCTGCAGGGCCCCCCCTGAAGTGGCGGAATGCCAGGGCCCGGTCGCAAGTGCGACTGCTGCGACCCTGGTAGTTCCGCCACTGTCTGATCTCTGAACGCACCGTGCGCCGTACACTGCATCGTATGGGATATGGAAGCCGAAGGCCTGTTCCAACACCTTTACTGTCTGCAGTTACCAAGATAAAACGTCTCCAATTCGCACAGGAACACAAGGATTGGACAGTCGAGCATTGGGAAAAAGTCATGTGGTCGGATGAATCACGTTTCCAGTTGCATCATGCAGAGGGCAAAGTGAGAATTTGGCGGAACCAGCATGAAAGCAGCACCCCACATGCATGAGTACAACCCTTCAAGCTTTGGGGCCCTTTAATTCGTGTGGAACAACGTCGGAATAGCACCACATACCAAAGCATCGCTGCTGATCAAGTTCATCCTATCATGTTGATGGTGTATCCCAATGGAGATGGCTTCTTCCAACAAGACAATGCGCCCTCATGCCACGGTGCTCGTATTGTGCAGGAGTGGTTTCAAGAACATGAGGGAGAATTTAACTTGCTTAGGTGACCCCCACCAGGCAGTTGGTTCCACAACCATCAAATGTCACAGAGCTGGACAGTGCTCTTCATCAGGCATGGTGTCAGATTCCTCGCATCACCTTTCAACATCTCATGGAGTCAATGCCAAGAAGTATCACCGCAGTATTGCAGGCAAAAGGTGGCCCAGCCAAGTACTGATGGGGTGGTCATAATAATCTGCCCACTCAGTGTATAGTATGCCATGTCCAGGGCTCCTAAGCCTGAGCTTTCTGTATATAAGCTCACCACGATGTCCGTCCTGTGTATCAATGATTATTATTACCTGGGATTAATGTACAATGTATGATTTTGTGGCACTCTGTGTATTAAATCGGTATTAAACTCATTGCACCCCAAAAGAGTACTGTAAATAGGACTAAGTAGAAAGCATTTTGTTTTGTTATTTTTGAAATTTACCAGAACATAGTTCTGTTGCTGCTGTTCTGACCTCCTACCAGCGGGTGTCACTGCTGTGTCCTCAGCCACAGAAACTGTACTTAATACCATGTGGTTGTCTCAGTGATTCAGTAATCCTGAAGTTACCACTGGATGCAGTTAAGAGAGAGTGTGCACAGTGCATCCAGAGTAAAAACAGAATCTTTTATCTGTTTCAGTTAGGCAGAAAAGTATCTAAAGTCTAACAGTTAATGAGAAAGGTTATTAGAGATTTTATATAAATAGGAGTTTGGTCAGACAGACCCCTGCAGACTGATTGCTGTGACAGGCCTGGTGTAATATGCATTGTAAACTGCAGTAGCTGTATTAATGTCTGTATAGTTGTTCTCTCCTTTAACATGGAGAATGTCATTTAACAGAATGAAGGAAGCATCAGTGTTTTATGCTGTTAAATTGGTCTGGTTACACAGGTTGCTAAATGGATTCACTGCAGCCACGTGTTGTAATCAACATGGCTGAATTAGGAAAGCATGTTAGTATAGTAACAGAAGCCTTATGTACGAGTAACTCCAGTTCCCAGAATCAGTTTTAAGTAGGTTTTATTTCTGAGAAGATGTGCAGAATGTTATTACTTGTGTATGATATTTGTTCTGTGCAATCTCCAACAGAGATTGAAAGTGAAACCAGATTATATTTTGTTACTAGGTAGATTTGTTTAATTCTAGATATGTTTGTACCAATTGTTATTTAAGATAGACTGTATAATAGATTAGGATTTTATGTTATAGATTGAGTAATCCTGAAGTTACCACTGGATGCAGTTAAGAGAGAGTGTGCACAGTGCATCCAGAGTAAAAACAGAATCTTTTATCTGTTTCAGGTGAACTCATAAAATAAATGTGTTGTACCAGAACAAGCTCCGTCTCTTATTCTAATGAGTGCAACATATTTTGGCGAGCCAGCAGGAGGAGTAAAGTAAAGCAAGAAAAGACTACTCCTTTTATCAGAGACAAATCTAGAAGTCAGTAGAAAGTTCTTGGAGGACAACGTGAGAAGATGGAGCAATTGCAAGATAAAGTGAGCACTACGCTACTGCAGCTAGAGAAAGCTCATCTTGTTGAAGTTTGCCATTTTCTAAAGTGCCCTGAAGAAAGCGGGACAGGTTTCCTCACTGAATCCAGACGAACCCTGATTAGGAAGGCAGAGACAGTTTTGGAGGAGATTGAAGGCAGTCAAGAGGAAGACGAGGTTTGCCAGTATTTAAAAGACCTGTTGTCATTTATTTTAGGGGTCAAGCCCGGTGTGACAGATGCAGAATTAATGGTAAAGGAGGACACTCGGATTAGAGACCTCAGAGAAAAATACCTCCAACTGCAACAATCTCAAGAGGAAGCTCGCAAAGCGTTAGAAGAGGAGATGAGGACACTAGAGGATAGGATCAGCGTGAGCAGCGGAAGCGTGAGTAAAGTGGGGGAAATGACTGTACCATTACCAGCCACGGTGCCAGAAGTAACCCTCCGGCGGGAATTCAGAATCTGTGGACAGATTGGAGAAGGGGACAGAAAGACAAACTGTCATACACAAGCCTGATCCATCAGATTGATGCAGGAATCCGGAAGGGACATTCTGAAGTGGAGATTATTGAGGCAGTGATACGGGCAGTCAGCCCTGGACTTCATCTCAGAGATATGTTGGAGATTAAGAGTGGACTGACTCTCAGCACGTTGAAGATCATCCTGAAGGGACACTACGGTGAAGATAGCTCCTCTGACCTGCTGCATAAGCTGATGAATATCTCTCAAGAGCCCAAAGAGTCAGCTCAGAACTTCCTATTCAGAGCAATTGAGTTGAAAGAAAAACTACGGTGGAAGTCAAGTGACAAAGAAACGGAAGATAAGTACAGTACAGATCTTATTCAACGAAAGTTTCTTCGTTCTATTGAAACTGGACTTCTGAGTGACGCCATAAAATTTCAGGTAAAGCCTTACCTTAATGATATTGCTGTCACAGATGATGTATTGATTGAAAGAGTGAATGAAGCAGCTAATTTAGAGTTGGAAAGACAACAGAAGTTAAAGAAAACTGCTTATGGGAAAAATCCACGACTAAATGAACTCCACACGGAGGTAAACTGCCAGGAAAAGGAACCTTTGCCTGGAGCGTCAAAAGAGATTTGTGCAACAGTAAGGGGTGAAACTGCTAGAGATTTAAAGAAAACACCGGCAAACCTTAAAGAATCTGGCCCAAATCCGTATAAGTTAATGGAAGACCTCAAGGTAGATATGACGGAATGGCGATGTTGTTCCGCCTGCGGGTGTGCTCTATCTGCGTGACCCCTTCGCTTACCGCTGGCCCGACTACCGAGTGACGCGCACTCGGCGACTCGTGCGGCCTGGCGTGACCCTGGGGAAGGGTTAGCGGGCGGTGGAGGGGACCCCTGCCTAGAACCAGCCCGACCACTGAGCCCTACGGCACTCAGCGTCCCGAGCAGCTGGTTCACTGACCTTGCAGGTGTGGAACGTCTGTGGAGATCGGATCTGCCGCGGAGGAATATTCGTATCGGATGTGGGAAACGTTTCGGATCTTGCGGGAAACGTTTCCGATCTCGGTGCGGGCAACTAGTCGGATCTTACCGCAATCCCTCGCAATACCGAAGCACGGTACACGGCCGCTCCCTTCGGTTCGGATCTCTCGTTCTGGGAACCGAATCTTCACACGCAGCGCCTCTGCCCTGATACACGATGCAGGGACAGAGCGCTCGATTCGGATCGTATCTGGGTGGTCACCGTATCCTGAGCTCGCGGGGGACACTCAGATGCGAAAGTACGGCGGAGACAAAGACACATCAGACGAGGCTGGATGCACTGCAAAATCTGCGTTTATTATGCACGGTTCAAGCATTTAACAACTTCACATAACTTAGAATACAATGGGACTCCTTGCCCGCCCTCCAGGACCCATTGGCCCCTGGCCTTCAGGGAGTCGCCAATTCGGACCGGATGGTCCGAATCGGCCATTTTACGATTCGAACCGGATGGTTCGAATCGGCCATTTTCCGAATCGAGAATTCTAAACTGCGCCACAAGGATCGGAAAATGGCGGCGAGCAAGGCAAACAAAGGGAAAATACATTACACAATAAACCAACGGGGACACTTTATTACACCACACAATAATCACATCTAAATAAAAGTATTGGTAAAACGAGGTGCGTGCCACCACACCCAGGTGTCCATTGTCACCACTGTCACTGCACCGCCCCTGGCTGAGGGTGCTGGGCCATCCCGTGACACTCCTCCCCCTCCCCCAGTTCGACGCACCTGGTCTGACCCCACCGGGTCATACCGGGGAAGTCGGTGCTCCCAGGCCCATAGTCAGTCTGGGGAGGCCGAGTCACCAGGCCTCTCCATTTGGCCTTGCGGCCGTGCCAGCTTGGTCGGGACCCCATGTCCTTAGGGTTTCCCCGGCTGAGCAAGAGGACATACGCCTGGGCCGGCGTGCCTCCTGTGTCCCCTTCAGGGCTACCGCTCACCCGGGGAACCCGGGTGCTAAATGCACACGCCCCGGGTGCCCAGGTCAGCCGTGGGAAGAAACCGTGGCTGCGTGAGGCCCCCCCTCCCAAGGATTGCCGAAATGGGCAGAGGCCAGCGGCGCTCTGCCCCGTTGCCAGCTCTTCCACTGGATGGCCAGGTACGGACACGGCAACCGACGGAGCAAGTAGGGCCAAACCTGACTGCTCTCCCTGGTAGCCGACAAGGGAGACGAAGGGATGCAACCGCAGTTGCACGGGGTCATCCTCACTCTGCCCCTCGGGGCAAGTTGGGAGAAACGGGCAGAGGCCAGCGGCGCTCTGCCCTGGCGTCAGCTCTTCCGCTGGGTGGGGATCTCCTTGCAGGAGGATGGTTTCTTTCCCCCCAGGCCCATCAGCAGTTGCGCACAACCCAGCCCGGGGGAACCATCTGTCTGCCCCACCTGGCAGACTGTGAGTGGTGGGCAGAGGTCAGCAGCGCTCTGCCCCGTGGTCAGCTCCTCCGCTGGGAAAGGATCTCCTTGCGGAAGGATGGTTACTTCACCCCCCGGGGCAACCAATGGTTGCGCACAACCCATCCCGGGGGAACCATCCGTCTGCTCCTCCTGGCAGACTTTGAGTAGTGGGCAGAGACCAGCGGCGCTCTGCCCCGTAGCCAGCTCTTCTGCTGGTTGGAGATCTCTTTGGGGAAGGATGGTCTCTTCACCCCCCGGGGCAACCAATGGCTGCGCACAACCCATCCCGGGGGAACCATCCGTCTGCTCCTCCTGGCAGACTGTAAGCAGTGGGCAGAGGCCAGCGGCACTCTGCCCCGTAGCCAGCTCTTCTGCTGGTTGGAGATCTCCTTGGGGACGGATGGTCACTTCACCCCCCGGGGCAAACAATGGTTGCGCACAACCCATCCCGGGGAGACCATCCGTCTCCTCCCCCGCTGGACCCGTGGCCTCGGCCACCCTGTCCTCTTGCGGGGTGCAGGGGGTAACTTCCTCAGTCGAAACCCCCACGGGCACCCATGGGTCCGCCTCGGCCTCCCATAGGTCCCAAACCTGGGGACTGTCGACTTCCTCCGCCGACCCGTCCCACCACGGGGAGCCCAGGCTCGACTGCGGAACGCCGTCCAACAGTCTCCGATAAGCCACCTCGAGCTCCCACTCTCGCTCGGCTAGGGACTCCAGCTCCTCGAACACCGAGTCCCTGCTGTCTGACGGGATCTCCAGTTCCCGTCGCTCCAGAATGTCTTCCATCCGCTCTTCAGACTCCTCTCCAAACTCGGGGTCGGCGGCCATGCCCTCGTAGAGCAGCCCCGTGCCTCCGTAGCGAGGCCCGGCAATGGAACTGCCTCCCATCGGGCGCGCTGTCGGAGAGGCGGTTAGCCACCGGAGCGCGCGGTACGCGGCGTCCAGTGCGATCTCCTCCTGCACCAGACTCCGGAGCTCGGCCTCCCACTCCTCTGGGGCCCGACCTTGCAGGAACGCTGCTCGCACATCGTACTGCACCCGATGGACGGCAGCGTCGGAAGGAATGTCCGCACCATGGCAGTCCCGCTCATGGTCCAGGGCCTCGTACCACAGTTCCTCTGTGGACCTCTGGTCCTGCTCCAGGCCCTCCTGCCGCTCTCTTGCCAACACGATCTTCATGTCGGCGAAGGTGCCAGCGCAGGAGCACCGCTCCTCAACGGAAAATGAGGCGTCCTCAGATGCAGCTCCAGGCGGACTGTGAGTCTCCATCCGAGGGTCGCGGGGATAAGTGACGTCCTCAGTACAGGCTCCAGGCGAGCTGAGAGTCCCGCAAGCGTAGACACTGGGGTTTGCAGATTCCCAAGGTGAAGCTTTAGTCGAGCTGTGAGCCTCGACCCAGGGTTCTGCAGGGTAGGGTTCGGGGTTCAAATCTTCTGGCTCTGCTCCGCGGAGCTCTGCCAACCGCAGCTCGTGCTGGCGGTCCTTTTCCTCTTCAACCTCACGGTAGAACTCCCGGATCACCCGGCATCTGTCCGCCGTCGCTGGGGCATCCCCGAGCAGGGCAATCCGACGCCGCACCTCTCGGAGGCCAGCATCTTCCTCCACCTCCGCGTGGACAGGGCTGGGGACGGGCGTCTTCGCCCCATCCTGATCCATCCTAGTCAGCTCCTTAATCAGGGTCTTTCTTTTCTTGTTACCCGGCGTTCCTCCCCGGTTCTCCAACATCCCACGCAGGGTGTCCCGGTCGTAGTAGGTGTACACCACCATGGCGTAGGTCTCCTAGGGGCCTGCAGAGAGCGATCCCACCGCTGCCACCAGTATGACGGAATGGCGATGTTGTTCCGCCTGCGGGTGTGCTCTATCTGCGTGACCCCGTCGCTTACCGCTGGCCCGACTACCGAGTGACGCGCACTCGGCGTCTCGTGCGGCCTGGCGTGACCCTGGGGAAGGGTTAGCGGGCGGTGGAGGGGACCCCTGCCTAGAACCAGCCCGACCACTGAGCCCTACGGCACTCAGCGTCCCGAGCAGCTGGTTCACTGAGCTTGCAGGTGTGGAACGTCTGTGGAGATCGGATCTGCCGCGGAGGAATATTCGTATCGGATGTGGGAAACGTTTCGGATCTTGCGGGAAACGTTTCCGATCTCGGTGCGGGCAACTAGTCGGATCTCGAGCGGATGACTTTTCGGATCGGATCGGGGATGAAGGAATCTTCGGATCTGCCGGGATGGGCGAGGGATTCGGATCTTACCGCAATCCCTCGCAATACCGAAGCACGGTACACGGCCGCTCCCTTCGGTTCGGATCTCTCGTTCTGGGAACCGAATCTTCACACGCAGCGCCTCTGCCCTGATACACGATGCAGGGACAGAGCGCTCGATTCGGATCGTATCTGGGTGGTCACCGTATCCTGAGCTCGCGGGGGACACTCAGATGCGAAAGTACGGCGGAGACAAAGACACATCAGACGAGGCTGGATGCACTGCAAAATCTGCGTTTATTATGCACGGTTCAAGCATTTAACAACTTCACATAACTTAGAATACAATGGGACTCCTTGCCCGCCCTCCCAGGACCCATTGGCCCCTGGCCTTCAGGGAGTCGCCAATTCGGACTGGATGGTCCGAATCGGCCATTTTACGATTCGAACCGGATGGTTCGAATCGGCCATTTTCCGAATCGAGAATTCTAAACTGCGCCACAAGGATCGGAAAATGGCGGCGAGCAAGGCAAACAAAGGGAAAATACATTACACAATAAACCAACGGGGACACTTTATTACACCACACAATAATCACATCTAAATAAAAGTATTGGTAAAACGAGGTGCGTGCCACCACACCCAGGTGTCCATTGTCACCACTGTCACTGCACCGCCCCTGGCTGAGGGTGCTGGGCCATCCCGTGACAGTAGAGATGTTTGAAATGAAGAAAATGTTCCTCACAGTCATGGAGACCAGTAATCTACTACGACCAAGAGAGTTTCCAATGATCCAGACACCAGCAAGACAGAGAGGTTGTAGGGAATGCCAAGGGGCCAATGCAGGAGCCACATGTAACCACTGTTTCCGCTGTGGTCAAGTAGGACACTTGTCACGGGGATGCAGAGTAAGGGCACAGCCGACAGAAAACTTGAACGGGCTGCTGAGACGGGACCCCCAGTAGCTCCTTACCACGTGTCCCACCGACACCAGTACACACCAGTCAGAACTTCGAAACAGAAAAGACACCAGCATCCTACTAACATTCCAAAACAGCAGGGTAGAGTTCCAGTAATGAGGTTTCTATGAACGCAGTAAATTATTTATCACCACAACGGCAAGCCAAGCTAATAGCTCTGGTTGGAAGACGGTGCCTTGTCCGTTGCCGACTGGATGAGGTCACCATTGAAGCTTTGTGGGACACTGGGGCACAAGCCAGCCTTGTGAATGATGGGTGGAGGAAACAATATCTCCCACACACCATGATCCGGCCCATTGAAGAACTGCTTGGACCTGGGACTCTAACTGGACTAGCAGCTAACCAGACAGAAATACCATTCCTTGGATGGATTGAGGTGAGATTTCAATTGGTGGGTGAATCAGCATCAGTAGAGACACTGACAGTCCCAATTTTAGTCTCAGAAGACCCGCAAGTAGCTGAAAATCCAATTATTGGGTTCAATGTAATTGAAGAATTAATAAATCAAGAGAAGAGGGTAGCAGAAACATCAGCCAGTGTTATACAGATGATGAGCAGGGCATTTTCAGTAACAGCAAAGACAGCTGAAACCATGCTGGGACTCATGCATACCTCAGCTACAAGTTATGATGAAGGCATTGTGAGAACAGGACGGAAGAAGATAGTCCTACCCGCAAACCAGACTACCTTTATACATGCCCGGGCTCATGTGGAAGTCCAAACCAAAGACCAAGAGATGATTTTTGTTCCATCCGAACTGTGTCCCTTACCAGAAGGTGTGATCATCAGTGAAGTGGTAGTAGATGTTTGTAAGGGAAGTCCAATCTATGTACCCATCCCTATTGGAAACACCACCAAGCATGATATCACATTAGACCAACGTTGTCTTCTGGGTCACCTCCAAACTGTAAAAGCAGTGTATCCAGCAGCAGTACAACCAGTCAGGGATAGGGAGTTACAACGTGAACAAATAAGTCACCACTCGAACAATGTGCTGAAGCCACCAGAGGTTGAAGTAAAGAAGCGGGCTAACAGCGGTGGTAGAAGTAATCAGAGGTGGGATCCTCCGGTAAATGTGGACCACTTAAGTGAGGCTCAGCAGCAAGCAGTAAGACATGTGTTGAGAGCAGAATGTCATGCTTTTGCCTTCGATGATGACGATATTGGTTGCATCCCCTCTCTTAACATGCACATCACTCTTAAGGATACCACACCTGTCCAGAAGACCTACATGTCGGTTCCGAAACCCCTCCATCAAGAAGTGAAGGAATACGTCCAGGATTTGCTAAACAGGGGATGGATAACTCAGTCAAGATCATCATACTCTTCACCTGTAGTCTGTGTCCGGAAGAAGGATGGAAGTCTGAGGCTCTGCTGTGACTATAGAGAATTGAACCGAAAGTCAGTACCTGATCGCCATCCAATCCCGAGAATACAGGACATGTTAGACTCCTTGAGTGGCAGCTCATGGTTCTCTGTTCTTGACCAAGGGAAGGCCTATCATCAGGGATTTCTAGACACCGAAAGTCGCCCGTTAACTGCATTCATTACTCCATGGGGACTGTATCAGTGGGTCCGTATCCCATTTGGGCTCAGTGCAGCTCCTGCTGAGTTCCAACGGAGTATGGAAGAGTGTCTGTCAGGTCTGAGAGATGATATCTGCCAACCTTACTTGGATGACAATCTTGTTCATAGCAGTACATTTGAAGATCACCTGAAGCATGTTCAGACTGTCTTACAAAGGTACCAGCAACATGGTGTCAAGCTAACTCCTCGGAAGTGCGAACTATTCAAGAGAAAAGTGAGATTTCTGGGAAAGATGGTCTCGGTGGACGATTACACGATGGATCCAGCCGAGATTGCACCAGTACAGAAATTAAAAGAAAAGAAACCTGAAACAATAGGAGATTTGAGAAAGATGTTGGGATTTCTTTCGTACTACCGGTCCTACATTCCAAACTTTTCCAGAACTGCCAAGCCCTTATATGAGTTGCTATCTCTTACCGAATCTGAGCGAAATGGGAAAGACACAGTGTCCGTACAAGAGAGAGCCCCCCAAGTAAAGAAGAAGGGGCGAACAACCAAGCAGCAAGGACATCTACTGTCCCGCAGATCTATTAGCTGGACAAACTGCCACCAGGAAATTCTAAACCAGCTCATTGACTATTTGTTGAAACCACCTGTCCTGGGATATGTAGATTTCACACAGCCGTTTGTGTTACACTGTGACGCATCACAAGAAGGTCTCGGAGCGGTGTTATACCAAAGGCAAGGAGGCAAGATGGTAGTGATTGCATATGACTCCCGAACACTGACACCACCGGAGAAGAATTATCATATGCATTCTGGGAAGTTAGAATTCCTAGCGTTGAAAAGGGCCATTTGTGAAAGGTTCAGGGATTATCTGTACCACGCATGCTCATTTGTTGTGTATACAGACAACAACCCTCTCACCTATATCCTCACCACAGCCAAATTGAATGCCACAGGCCACCGGTGGGTAGCACAGCTTGCAGATTTTAACTTCACGATTCGATACCATCCAGGCAAGTCAAATGCAGATGCAGATGGTTTATCTCGGATGCCGTTAGAGATCAACAACTACATGAACCAATGTACTGAAGAACTCAAATGGGATAACATCAGCTCTTCAATACTGGGAATATCGGTAGAGTTGGAAGAACCGTCTCAGGGAATAGGAACCGTTTTCACAAGGGCACTGGAACTGGTACAAGATGCACCACATAGTACAGTTACTAGCCCCCTGACTATGGGGCAGATTCAAAAGTCCCAGGAAGAAGACCCAATTGTTGGAAGAGTTCTGAGATACAAGACAAAGAATCAGTGTCCAGGAAATGAAGTCTTAAAGACAGAGCAACTGGATGTCCAGTTATTGCTGAAACAATGGACAAAACTGTTTGTGAACAAAGATGGGGTGTTATACAGGAAAACGTCGGAACGAGATCAACTGATCCTGCCCAAAGAGTACCACCCACTCGTCTTCAAAGAGTTACATCAAGAAATGGGACACCTCGGTGTTGAAAGGACACTTACTTTAATTAGAGACAGATTTTACTGGCAACATATGCAGAAGGATGTTGAACACTTTGTGACCAGAGTCTGTGAATGTCTTAAGAAGAAGCAGCCCAATAAGCCTACGAGAGCACCGTTGTCTACCATTACCACAACGTGTCCGTTTGAAATGGTATCCGTTGACTTCCTGCACTTGGAGAAATGTAAACAAGGGTATGAATACATCCTAGTAGTCATGGATCATTACACCCGGTTTGCACAGGCCTATGCCACAAGGAACAAATCCGCCAAGACAGTAGCTGAGAAGATCTTTAATGATTTTGCGCTCAAGTTCGGGTTCCCGAGCAAGATCCACCATGATATGGGAAAAGAGTTTGAGAATCAGATGTTTACAAGGTTGAAAGAACTCTCTGGAGTTTGTGGCTCTCATACGACACCCTATCACCCTCAAGGAAATGGCCAAGTTGAAAGGTTCAACAGAACACTGTTATCCATGTTGAGAACCCTGACGGAAAAAGAGAAGACAGACTGGAAGAACTCATTGGGAAAAGTTGTTCACGCCTATAATTGCACGTGCAGCGAGGCTACCGGATACTCACCGTATTACCTACTGTTTGGGAGATCCCCAAGACTTCCTATCGACCTTCTGTTCAATCGCGCGGTTGAAGAAAAACAAGAAACGTATGAAGACTACGTAACAGAGTGGCAAAAGAGAATGAGTGAAGCTTATGTTGTTGCATCTAGAACCGCAAAGAAAGAAGCAACAAGAGGAAAAGTATACTATGATAGGAGAATCCAGGGAAATGATTTACAACCTGGTGGTCGAGTGCTGGTTCGGAACTTAACTGAAAGAGGAGGACCTGGAAAAATTCGTTCTTACTGGGAAGATAAAGTTCACGTAGTGGTACAAAGGAAAAGCAAAGAAAGTCCCGTCTACGAGATCAAACCAGAAAATGGAGAAGGTAGAAATAGAGTAATTCACAGAAATTTGTTGATGCCATGTGACCACTTACCACTAGAAAAACCTGAGAAGGCTGCAGAACAGGCAATACCAAAGAAACGTGATTCTCTGGAGAAGAAAAGACAAGCAACTCGAAAGAGACAACCTCAAGATGACTCAGATAGTGACTCAGGTGATGACTACCAACTAGTATACAGACTCAGGCCCCTCATAGAGAAGAATTCAAGAAATGGAGAACCCATGCTAAACCAGAGAGCTAGAGTTTTCCAACCCCAAGTCACCCAACAGTCAAATGACTACCTACCGGTTGATGAAGGTTTAGAGGATAACCGATATCATGGATGCGAGGATCAAGTTCCCCAGCCATCATTTGAAGCAGAACCGTCCTTCGATGAAGAACAAGAGACTCCTGAACAATCACCTAGGTCACACCCACAAAGGGAGAGACGCCAACCAAGGATGTTGACTTATGAAACTTTAGGGCAACCTTCCGTGATACAAAGAGAAGTACCGGTGAAGGACATTCACACTAAATATTGCAGTTCCAGTTTTTGGAGGCCATGGAATACAATGAACTTACAGATCGCTTATTAAAGTGATACTTAGAGATGTGACGTTGTAAATATTACTGTTATAGACATCAGAGTATACGGATCTAAACGAGGAAATGTCTGTTGACATTAAATTTTGTGGGGGAGAGTGTGGCACTCTGTGTATTAAATCGGTATTAAACTCATTGCACCCCAAAAGAGAAATAGGACTAAGTAGAAAGCATTTTGTTTTGTTATTATTGAAATTTACCAGAACATAGTTCTGTTGCTGCTGTTCTGACCTCCTACCAGCGGGTGTCACTGCTGTGTCCTCAGCCACAGAAACTGTACTTAATACCATGTGGTTGTCTCAGTGATTCAGTAATCCTGAAGTTACCACTGGATGCAGTTAAGAGAGAGTGTGCACAGTGCATCCAGAGTAAAAACAGAATCTTTTATCTGTTTCAGTTAGGCAGAAAAGTATCTAAAGTCTAACAGTTAATGAGAAAGGTTATTAGAGATTTTATGTAAATAGGAGTTTGGTCAGACAGACCCCTGCAGACTAATTGCTGTGACAGGCCTGGTGTAATATGCATTGTAAACTGCAGTAGCTGTATTAATGTCTGTATAGTTGTTCTCTCCTTTAACATGGAGAATGTCATTTAACAGAATGAAGGAAGCATCAGTGTTTTATGCTGTTAAATCGGTCTGGTTACACAGGTTGCTAAATGGATTCACTGCAGCCACGTGTTGTAATCAACATGGCTGAATTAGGAAAGCATGTTAGTATAGTAACAGAAGCCTTATGTACGAGGAACTCCAGTTCCCAGAATCAGTTTTAAGTAGGTTTTATTTCTGAGAAGATGTGCAGAATGTTATTACTTGTGTATGATATTTGTTCTGTGCAATCTCCAACAGAGATTGAAAGTGAAACCAGATTATATTTTGTTGCTAGGTAGATTTGTTTAATTCTAGATATGTTTGTACCAATTGTTATTTAAGATAGACTGTATAATAGATTAGGATTTTATGTTATATAGATTGAGTAATCCTGAAGTTACCACTGGATGCAGTTAAGAGAGAGTGTGCACAGTGCATCCAGAGTAAAAACAGAATCTTTTATCTGTTTCAGGTGAACTCATAAAATAAATGTGTTGTACCAGAACAAGCGCCGTCTCTTATTCTAAAGAGTGCAACAATTTCAAACTCCTGTATCATTACCCAGGACGTACTGAAAACGAGAGAAATCTCAATGTATCCTTCCTGTAAAATCCTTTCTAAATAAATAAATAAATTATGATCCACAGACACAATGTATCCATTACTATACACCTAAGACTTAAACACACATACAGGGTTAGAGAAGAAATGACAGCAAACAGTGAGTTTCCCCGTACGGTGATATTTCGGGGCCATTTGGCTATTCAGAGAGCAGGCAGTTTGCTAAATATTGGTGAATTGCCAGCGAAATACGGTGCTGTTCGGCAGCAGTGAAATACAGTGTCTGTGCGGCAGCAGTGAAATACAGTGTCTGTTCGGCAGCAGTGACATACAGTGTCTATTTGGCGGCAGTGAAATACGGTGCCTGTTTGGCTGAATGCTGAATTCACTGCAGGGTGGGGGAATTTGATTCACCGAAGTGCGGGGAATGAGAGCGGTGCTCTCTGAATAACCCTGATAGTATAAACAAGTAATTGCCAACAATAATACACGATACAGAAGTTCTATACAAATACCTGACACGGTGCAGAGGTTCTATATGCAGTGCCCCAGGGTCTGTAATACACCGGGGTACAGCTCCTCCACCCAGCGGCAGCTCCCCAGGGTCTGTAATGCATTGGGGCACAGCTCCTCCACCCAGCGGCAGCGCCCCAGGGTCTGTAATGCACCGGGGCACAGCTCCTCCGCCCAGCGGCAGCGCCCCAGGGTCTGTAATGCACCGGGGCACAGCTCCTCCGCCCAGCGGCAGCGCCCCAGGGTCTGTAATGCATCGGGGCACAGCTCCTCCACCCAGCGGCAGCTCCCCAGGGTCTGTAATGCATTGGGGCACAGCTCGTCTGCCCAGCAGAAGCACCCCCAGGCTCTGTAATGCATCGGGGCACAGCTCCTCCGCCCAGCGGCAGCGCCCCAGGGTCTGTAATTCATTGGGGCACAGCTCCTCTGCCCAGCGGCAGCGCCCCAGGGTCTGTAATGCATCGGGGCACAGCTCCTCCGCCCAGCAGCAGTGCCCTAGGCTATGTAATGCACTGGGGTACAGCTCCTCTGCCCAGCGGCAGCGCCCCTGGGTCTGTAATGCATCGGAGCACAGCTCCTCCGCCCATTGTCAGCGCCCCAAGGTCTCTAATGCATTGGGGCACAGCTCCTCCGCCCAGCGGCAGCGCCCCAGGGTCTGTAATACACCGGGGCACAGCTCCTCCGCCCAGCGGCAGCGCCCCAGGGTCTGTAATGCATCGGGGCACAGCTCCTCAGCCCAGCGGCAGTGCCCCAGGGTCTGTAATACACCGGGGCTCAGCTCCTCTGCCCAGCGTTCAGCGCCCCAAGGTCTGTAATGCATTGGGGCACAGCTCCTCCGCCCAGCGGCAGCGCCCCAGGGTCTGTAATGCATCGGGGCACAGCTCCTCCGCCCAGCGGCAGCGCCCCAGGGTCTGTAATGCATCGGGGCACAGCTCCTCCGCCCAGCGGCAGCGCCCCAGGGTCTGTAATGCATCGGGGCACAGCTCCTCCGCCCAGCGGCAGCGCCCCAGGGTCTGTAATGCATCGGGGCACAGCTCCTCCGCCCAGCGGCAGCGCCCCAGGGTCTGTAATGCGTTGGGGCACAGCTCTTCACCCAGTGGCAGCGCCCCAGGCTATGTATTACACCGGGGCACAGCTCCTCCACCCAGCGGCAGTGCCCCAGGGTCTGTAATGCGTTGTGGCACAGCTCCTCCGCCCAGCGGCAGCGCCCCAGGCTATGTAATACACCAGGGCACAGCTCCTCCGCCCAGCGGCAGCGCCCCAGGTTCTGTACTGCATCGGGACACAGCTCCTCCACCCAGCGGCAGCGCCCCAGGGTCTGTAATACACCGGGGCACAGCTCCTCCGCCCAGCGGCAGCGCCCCAGGGTCTGTAATGCATTGGGGCACAGCTCCTCCACCCAGCGGCAGCGCCCCAGGGTCTGTAATGCACCGGGACACAGCTCCTCCGCCCAGTGGCAGCGCCCCAGGGTCTGTAATGCATCGTGGCACAGCTCCTCCGCCCAGCGGCAGCGCCCCAGGGTCTGTAATGCATCGGGGCACAGCTCCTCCGCCCAGCGGCAGCGCCCCAGGGTCTGTAATGCACCGGGGCACAGCTCCTCCGCCCAGCGGCAGCGCCCCAGGGTCTGTAATGCATCGGGGTACAGCTCCTCCGCCCAGTGGCAGCGCCCCAGGGTCTGTAATGCATCGTGGCACAGCTCCTCCGCCCAGCGGCAGCGCCCCAGGGTCTGTAATGCACCGGGGCACAGCTCCTCCGCCCAGTGGCAGCGCCCCAGGGTCTGTAATGCATCGGGGCACAGCTCCTCCGCCCAGCGGCAGCGCCCCAGGGTCTGTAATGCACCGGGGCACAGCTCCTCCGCCCAGTGGCAGCGCTCCAGGGTCTGTAATACACTGGGGCACATTTCCTCTGCCCAGCGGCAGTGCCCCAGGGTCTGTAATGCACTGGGGCACAGCTCCTCTGCCCAGCGGCAGTGCCCCAGGGTCTGTAATGCATCGGGGCACAGCTCCTCCGCCCAGCGGCAGCGGCCCAGGGTCTGTAATGCGTTGGGGCACAGCTCCTCCGCCCAGCGGCAGCGCCCCAGGGTCTGTAATGCATCGGGGCACAGCTCCTCCGCCCAGCGGCAGCGCCCCAGGGTCTGTAATGCATCGGGGCACAGCTCCTCCGCCCAGCGGCAGCGCCCCAGGGTCTGTAATGCATCGGGGCACAGCTCCTCCGCCCAGCGGCAGCGCCCCCAGGGTCTGTAATGCATTGGGGCACAGCTCCTCCGCCCAGCAGCAGCGCCCCAGGGTCTGTAATGCGTTGGGGCACAGCTCCTCCGCCCAGCGGCAGCAGCCCAGGGTCTGTAATGCGTTGGGGCACAGCTCCTCCGCCCAGCGGCAGCGCCCCAGGGTCTGTAATGCGTTGGGGCACAGCTCCTCCGCCCAGCGGCAGCGCCCCAGGGTCTGTAATGCATCGGGGCACAGCTCCTCATCCAGCGGCAGCGCCCCAGGGTCTGTGCTACAGTTCTGCTACTGTTGAAACTAAATAAAAACTGTTTTAGTCTGTTATAACTCTAGAACGAAATCAGTCACAGCGAGTAAAGCAGCTCCACGTTTTTTCCACTCGGCTCCAAAACAGAGTGTGAGGTTATTAATGTTTAACTCCGCGTCTGACTCGTCAGTGTTTGCTGATACAGAGCGATTAGTCAGTAAGGATAGTTGTCATTATTCTCATTATTGATTTAGTTGTTTCAGCCCATGTGTGGGTTATTAGGGCGTCACATTCTCCACTTTCTTTTCCGAGATGTACAATGTATTCATTGGCATTGTGTGAAAAGTGCTGCCCTGCAATATGGAGACTCTATACCCTGCAGATTGGAAATCAGGATGGGATGTAGAGCATCCAGGTACATATTGCTATTTCATGCAGAGGGGAAGCACAGGGGAAAGTGCTGCCCTGTAACATGTATAATTCATATGCTGCAGGAAGGGAGTCAGGGCAGGTCGTCTGGGATTCATCGCTTGCGGATTAAATTCTTATTCGTTTTCTGTTTTCTCAGAATCACAAACGGGATCCATCAGAAGGAAGAGGAGGAGATTAAAAACTTCATGAGGACATGTCTGGACATGACAGGTGACTATATCCTATATACTCGCGGTGTAAGTGCAGGGGTTAAGGACGTCACGAGGGGATATGGGGGGGGTCCTGACTCTTTAAGAAGGTAAAGGAACAGTGAATTTTCTGTGGGTTCCAGGATGAACACGGAACAAGCTCCACTTCAGGGTTCAAGGAGACAAAGAGATGTGTCTTTTCTGGGGAATTCTTGTTGTGATGGATCACCTGGGGCCCCAACTGGTTACCTCCATCAAAGTATAGCTTCCTCTGCTGAACTGTTCATTAGAACCAACAACCCCCACCCCCGTCACAGGACTACTGGCTAACCCCAGGGTGGTTGTTCTGAGGGAGGCCTGTTTCTTTCAGAGCTGACCAACGCCCTACATGTAGCCGGACCTGTGGATCTAATTACACTGCATGATAAGGGATGTGGTCTGCAAGGTAAGGGATGTGGTCTGCAAGGTAAGGGATGTGGTCTGCAAGGTAAGGGAGGGGGTCTGCATGGTAAGGGATGTGGTCTGCATGGTAAGGGATGTGGTCTGCATGGTAAGGGATGTGGTCTACATGGTAAGGGAGGGGGTCTGCATGGTGGTAAGGGATGTGGTCTGCATGGTAAGGGAGGGGGTCTGCATGGTAAGGGAGGGGGTCTGCATGGTAAGGGATGTGGTCTGCATGGTAAGGGAGGGGGTCTGCATGGTAAGGGATGTGGTCTGCATGGTAAGGGAGGGGGTCTGCATGGTAAGGGAGGGGGTCTGCATGGTAAGGGATGTGGTCTGCATGCCTCGTGTGGATTGGTTACTGTTGATTTGAACGGTTTGTTTTGCTTATTGTGCGTTTTATCTGTGTTTTACTAATGGGGGGGGGGCTGTCCCTGAGAAGCTTTAAACATACTTGCCATTCTAAGAATAAATCCTTCTTTTTTCTGCTTTACACCCAAAATCCATCCTACCTGATTCTTGGAGGTCGTATTGAGGGTCAGCTGGGATCCTTTCCCTTTGTAAATGAAGCATCGGTTTGGCGGAGATACCCAGCGGGATACAGGGAGATCCATCACAATGATCATCACTAGACAACCATTATGTTACTGTGGCTGCCAGAGAAGTCCCCCACCCTGCCTCCTCAGTCTGGATTTGCCGGGGAAATATCAAAGTACTGGAAACAAATGTACCCACTTCAATATGACCTGAGCAGATGAATAAAAGTGTCTCAAATACAGTTCCAGGAGCCGGGACCTAGAAGCTGCTGGGCGCCTCCCCTATTGCGATATTCTGGCAATCGCAGCACTCAGTCCCCTGTCCTGGTCAGCCCAGCCACACATAAATCAGGGTTTTCCCGATGGCAGACCCCAGATAGCACCTTGTCCCATAGGCAGTAGGACAAGCCCTCAGGGGTGTGTGTTGTGTTGTGTTGTGTGTCAGTCATAGCAGGAGGGCAACATGCAATCCTTTCTAAATGATTTAATGATTATTTGCTACATATTTATTTTCTGGGTTAATCTGTATATTTGTGTTTTTAATATCTTGCATTTTATTACTTTGTGTTTCTGTAACAATTCAATGTTCTTGAATCCAGGACAAACTGAAACCAGAGAATCTCAATGTGTCCTTCCTGGAAAACCAGAGAATCTCAATGTGTCCGTCCTACTAAAATTACTTTATAAATAAATTTTCAAAGCATAACGAGCCGGTGCTTCTCATGACGTAGACCTGTAGGTCATTTTTGGAGTCATTGGAAAGGCCAGCTGCTGGTCTTTCCAATGATGCCAAACATGACCAGATGTCACATGTCAGGCTGTGCACTCTATGCAGCAGGTGTTGTTGAGAGCCCAATATGCAGTGATTTGAGGAGATCAGACCGGTTACAGGGCACAACAGGCTTTATTAGAGAAACAAGAATATAGACAGGAGATATGAACTAAACATTGGAGCAGGCTGGGCAAGAGAGGGAATAGACTAGAGAAGAGAAGAGAGGAGATGCAGGAAAAGGAGGTTGAGGCAATAGAAGGAGGGCTGAGAGTAATGTGAATGGAGGTTTAGGGAGGACTGAATATGGGAGTAGCTAGAAGCCAGGAGAAACAAGGAATAGCAAGATGAGAAGATGATACGAGAAGGGTGAGAGAGGCAATAAGACACAAAGGGGAAAGAGTACATAGGAAGGGCAGACACTGGATAAACAATAATACAGATATATATGGCAATGGTCTCAGACAAGGAATAAGCAAGAGTGGTCAGTAATTCAAAGCAGGGGTCTAGGCAAGGCAGCAGGCAGAGTGGTCAAAGTTCAAGTAAAGGGGTCTGGTACACGAGGGATCCAAGATAATGGGGTACAGGGTGTAACGGAGGATACCAGTGAGTTGAGGTTGGAAATGTCCAGATGGTTCAGCAATGAAAATACGAGAGTCTATGGAAGTCAGGCAGGGTTTCAGGACCAGGTCTGCTTCGGTTCACAGTCGAGAACTTCAATGAGGAAGCGTGGATTTAAGGGTGTAGCTTCCTTTCAAGCAGGGCTCATCAAGCAGGATGGAGCACAGCTGAGGCTCCAGGGCTTGAGAGCAAGGGATGTTCAGGCAGAGTCCAGGAACATGCATATGACATGCAGGCAGGGCTTAAAGGGGTTAGAACGTACTGACCTGGACACCAGATTATCTGTAAAAATAATTCAATCCTTCTAGGTTTTCTCAAAGGGTTTAATATAGGAGGTCCTTTTAGATGTTAGGCTCCTGGCCTTTCCAATGACATCAAACCTGACCGGTTAATCGGTGTTAGTAAAAAATTTTTTTTTAAAAAATCCCCCTCAAAGTGGTTTTGTATTAAGTATTGCTCACTTTTCAATAATAAAGTGCATAATATTGCTGCATTACCATTATTAGGATGGAGTAATTAAACATTGTTTCATCAAAAACTAAATCTGCGCAGAGAGTCCTTTGGATCCCTGCACCACCATACTGTACTCCCCACAAGGTCAAGTGAAGTGTTCCTGGAAAGCATAGAGTCTGCCCGTCCAATGAAACCAAACATGACCATATAATGTGTAATATAAAAAAGGTGTGTGTTTTTTTTTTCTGTTCTAAGCAGTGGCGTTATTCACTTTTTTTTTTTAAGAGTTCTTGGATTTTATTTTCACTTTATAATAGGAAACACACACAAAGGTACAGAAAAAATAGACACACACCCAGCCATGGAGCAATGGCTTAGGAGTCAGATAACAATCATCTGAGTGACTGGGGGGGGGCAGAGGTGCGGATTGATGGGAGCATGAAGACAAAGGAATCCATTACTTACAGGGGGGGTGGAAGCAGAAAAAAGGTTAGATTGCAAGCTCTTGAGCAGGTCCCTCTTCTACTGTTCTTTTTTTTTGTATTTAAGATTTTTTTAAGAGTGTCTCAGTAAGATAGCAGAAAAAAAACAAAAAAAACGTCCAGAAACAGAAAAAAATAAAAAAAAAACAGGGAATCTCAACATAAGAGGGAAAAAGAAGAGGGGGACAGTGAATAATAATACTCAGCAAGGGGGGAGATAAGGCTGCAAGGAGGGGGATCCTCAAGGAGATCCGGGCCTGCTACACAAGAAAAGAGAGATACTACAGTCCTCATCAGCCCGTATCCCACGGGAAGGTCTCGTGGGCCTCCCCAGCACCCTGGGACATCACGCAAAGGTTGCGACAATCAGATAGCCCCTGAGCCAGCATCACTGCAGGACGGTTCACCGTACAAGGCCAACGTAGGTGCCCCAGCTTCTCGGAGCTTCGCCGTGTTTTCAGCACAGTCAACGTAGGGGGAGACATGGCAGGTCGCACGGGTTCAACCTCTGCCCTGCACATCTTTGCAGGCATCAGTTCCACTCTAATTCTCCCCTCCGGGCTGCTTCCTCAAGGAGGAGGTCGACCAGCGGCGCGTAGCTTACGTCTCCAGCTCTGCATCCCGTTCCCTCTCCAGAGGCCTCAGCCTCAGGCAGATCGCCGCTCCCGGCACAGCTCCCCAGGGACAACTCAGCGAGCGAGCAGGCCGCGGAACCAGCCGTACCCTCCACGGTCTCTTCTGATCTAGAGGTCTTCACTCCGCTGTAGCTCCTCAGAGTAGCCAGCATGCGGCGCCAGACACCCCTGGTGACAGGCTATCAGCGTCCTCTCCAACCAGCAGTCTTAGGCAGGCATCCAGGCCCATGAACAGGGCTCCCTCACCTCCAGAGGGGGTAAGGATCCGTCCATCCAGCCCCCCGCAGGTCCGTCCGCCACTCCCATGATACAGGCACCTAGGTCTACTGGGAGATGGGGGCCCACCATCTCTGTCGTCCACAACAGTACCTCAATCCGGGTCAGAGCGGTCTGACCAGCGGGACTGCCAAGACAGTTGGAACCTGGTTCAGGCCGCAAGATGGTCGCTGGTGCTGCGCTGCAGCCACGAGGTAGCAGACGCCAGCAAAGTCTCTGGTCTGGAGGGGGTGCTAAACGGTCTCCGGACGGCACAGTACGAAGGCCAGCCGCTCAGGGACCTTTTAGAAGCAAAATGCTGCAGAAAAAGTCATCGAGTGGTCCCTGTATGGAGAAGACGTGTGGAGCTCCACCGAGACACGTACTCTCCCTTCAGCAGCCGGCCACGCCCCCCGCGTTATTCACTTTTAACGCAAACAACGCTGCTGCACTAATTCACCTCATTTCCCGCACAGTCAACAAATTTGAAAGTGACGGCTTAATGAGTTACTACACATTATTTCATCTAAAACATGGGGCTCCATGATTTAGCCAAAACTTTGATACTATTAATGTCCTTGTCCAGTGGTTCCCGCCCTGCTCCTCCAGGTCCCACTAACTTAATACATGCCTAATAACAGGTCAGGGTCACAAGTTTGTGCGGAATCTCTAAGTGGCCACATTGTATTTGTCACATGGAGTTGAGACGAGAAACCAGTCTGGTTCTGCCGCTGGGAATCGTGTGTATTGGCCATCACAACATTATACCCCATCATGATGAGGGGGCTTGGGGCACCTAATCGGGCTGGGACTCGGTGGGATCTAGTGACACTCCTCATGTTGACTTGTAAAGTAGCGATGAGTATCTCACACAGTAGCAGCAGCAGCATAGTGACATCATGCCGCCATGTCTGATTTTCACCTCTTGTTTCACTCTTTTCTCAGGCGTTGTCCCCATCGTTGTCCTCACCTACAAAACCAGCGAAAAATATTACGAGTTTGAGCAGAGGTTCAGGAGTTTTGGAGCAGAGGGCGTGTTCTCTGTGCAGAATTACACGGGGTTAAATCACGTGGCAACACGCAGGAAACACACGGATATATTAAGGATCATGGAACACGCGATACAAAGCGTAAAATTCCGCATGGAGCAAGAGAGGAACCCGACACAGGAACCCATCAACCGCAGGCTAATGCTGCTGAGAATGGCTAATAGATGCGATCACGAGAACAAACGCCGGAAAGAGGACGAGGAAAAAAACACGGAAAGAGACCGTAACAAGCGGGACAGAGGCTGGTGCTCGATGTCATAGGGGGCGTCTGTCTCCATACTCACCCCGTGTTGGGTAAAGATAACGAATCCCATCACAGACATGAAATCATTTTTCCTGGACACAATATACGCACAACGCTTCTCCAATCATACTTAATTAACCCCGTTATTGCTGCATGTTGCGAGTCCTCGGGGACATTTAGTAAGTGACAAACATTTTACAAACAAGAATTCGCACCGTGGCAGGAGGAGATTCATTGAAGCTTCTGCTGCTGCATGAAATTCTCTCTGTATCCCCGGTTGTTTATCTTCTCTATTTTATTTCCTGGCGCTGAGCTGATCTGGAGTGTTATAAACTTGTTACATTTTACAATAATGTTAATTTTGTCGTCCCCCCCCGATTCTTAACCTTCACTTATAATGGTATATGTCAGACGGCCGCATCACATGACACTCGACCTGTACATAAGTGTCCATCTTTATTTCACATTAATAAATAATGTTCTAAACGTTATCAAACATGACTAAGGGTTTTATATATTTTCCACCGTGCCGTAGCTGACATCTTTGGGGTAGGAGGTTTCGGCTAATGTAGTCGAGCCGGGTGTTTCCCATCTTACAATGACGTGAGTTGGCTCAGGCCATTGTCGTCTCCCAGTCCAAACATGGAGGTGTCTGTATGAATGAGACAGTGTTTGGAGGGTTCAAGTGCAGCCAGAGCAGGAGCATTGGTACGTGCAGTTTGTGTTGGTATGGATCCAGGCATTACAGTGATTTGGGCTGGCCCTGTCTTTATACCAAGGATGAAATGCTGCACCCCCCCCTTCAAAAAAAATATATCACGCTTCGTGTATGAGCGTATCACAGAGCTCCTCATACCACAGTCACACACCCATACACCGCCTAGTCGAGGTCCGCGTTGGGTCCGCTGCACGGTTCGTGCTCGGGAGCAGGATGGAAGGAAGATGGCGACTCTGGGAAGTGAGTCGCAGGCGTTCGGTAGCCCGCTGCAAGCCTACCTCCAGCTGCACCCCCAGCAGCACGGTGCGGCAAGCGGTGTGACCAGCTTGTCTAGGGCTGGGCGCTCCATGCTGCCGCCCTGACAAAGGGCCGCTTGGAGCCTTGGCACCATCTGGCTCCATGGACGGGCCGCTCCTGCAGAAAGCCACCTCATGCTCCAGCACCGGAGGACTTGCTTGGATAAATTCGTTTCAGTGAATGTCAGGATAGAGTCGCCCAGCACGCAAGTAAAACCCAGTAAAGCAATCTAACAGACTGATCCTTGGAATGGCCTGTACGATTTCTGACATTTTATTATCCCTCTAATCTATACTATAATACAGTAAGGCTTGGCGTGTCCGTCGCCAAGCCTGTACTGCGCATGCGCGCGCAACCAGCGGCGGTTGGCTGCGCGCGCATACAACCGCCGCGGCACGAGCTGGCTGTGCGCTTGCCGCGGCGGTTACAAGATGCGCACGCAGCAGCCGGGTAGAGGTTCTAGTGCTGAGGAGAGAAAACACTTTTCCTGTGCTGCCAATGTGCAGATCAGGAGGGAATGGTGCCAGCCTGGCCCTTCTTCCGGCGACGTGGACCGTGACACGGCTATAGGCTGCACGCGCATCCAGTGGACCAGGATGCGCGCGCAGCCTATCGCCAGTAGCGTGGGAGGGGCCGTGGCCCCGGGCGCAGTTTCCTTAGGGGCGCATAATTTCAAAAGAAATTTGCGCCCCTAAAAGTTGAGTCCCACGTGACCGCGGCTTGGGTCCTGCAATGAGCGGAAGCGAGGAAACTTTCCCTTCGCCGCTCAGGCAGGTAAGTATGCTAGAGACGGAGCTCCAGGGGCGGCTGTCTGAATGCCAATAGAGCATTCGAACAGCCGCCCCATGTCTGGTCTGGGGTCTGAGCTGGGGCATATCCATGAGAGCTTGGGGGGCAGTATATCCATGAGCTGGGTCAGTATCTCCATGAGCTGGGGGGCAATATCCACGAGCTGGGGCAATATCTATGAGCTGGGGCAGTATATCCATGAGCTGGGGCAATATCTATGAGCTGGGGCAATATCTATGAGCTGGGGCGGTATATCCATGAGCTGGGGGCAATATCCACGAGCTGGGGCAATATCTATGAGCTGGGGCAGTATATCCATGAGCTGGGGCAATATCTATGAGCTGGGGCAGTATATCCATGAGCTGGGGCAATATCTATGAGCTGGGGCAGTATATCCATGAGCTGGGGGCAATATCCACGAGCTGGGGCAATATCTATGAGCTGGGGCAGTATATCCATGAGCTGGGGCAATATCTATGAGCTGGGGCAATATCTATGAGCTGTGGCAGTATATCCATGAGCTGGGGCAGTATATCCACGAGCTGGGGCATTATCCATGAGCTGGGGCAGTATCTCCATGAGCTGGGGCAATATCCATGAGCTGGGGTAGTATATCCATGAGCTGGGGCAGTATCTCCATGAGCTGGGGCAATATCCATGAACTGGGGTAGTATATCCATGAGCTGGGACAGTATATCCATGAGCTGGGGCATTATCCATGAGCTGGGGCATTATCCATGAGCTGGGGCATTATATCCATGAGCTGGGGCAGTATTTCCATGTGCTGGGGCAGTATATTCATGAGCTGCTGCGGCAGTATATTCATGAGCTGCTGGGGCAGTATAGGATGCGCGTGCAGCCTCTATCCGGCGGCTGCACGCGCTTCCTGTTCTCCTGGATGCGCGCGCAGCCGACAGGTAGAGGCTGCACGCGCATCCAGCGTCTTAGTTGGGGGCACTTTAAACCACGTGAGCTGGGAGCACTTATACCCACGGGAGCTGGGGGCAACTATACCCATGGGAGCTGGGGGCAACTATACCCACAGGAGCTGGGGGCAAATATTCCCATGTGAGCGGGGGCCATAATACCCATGTGAGCTGGGGGCAATTTTACCCATGTGAGCTGGGGGCAATTATACCTATGTGAGCTGCGGCAATTCTACCCATGTGAGCTGGGGCAAATATACCCATACGAGCTGGGGGCAAATATACCCATACGAGCTGGGGGGCAAATATACCCATACGAGCTGGGGCAAATATACCCATGTGAGCTGGGGGCAAATTTACCCATGTGAGCGGGGGCAAATTTACCCATGTGAGCGGGGGAAAATTTACCCATGTGAGCGGGGGCAAATATACCCATGTGAGCTGGGGGAATATATACCCATGTTATCTGGGGGCGATTAAACACATGTGAGCTGGGGCAAATATACCCATGTGAGCTGGGGCAATTATACCCATGTGAGCTGGGGGGCAAATATAACCATGTGAGCTGGGGCAAATATACCCATGTGAGCTGGGGCAAATATACCCATGTGAGCTGGGGCAATTATACCCATGTGAGCTGGGGCAATTATACCCATGTGAGCTGCTTCGCTTAACAATAGACTGCCCTCTGGGCAGGCTTTCCACCTAGTGTCCTATAACATAAGAAGCAGGACATACATTGCGCAGTATGTCCTGTGCTTGGGAACACACACATAAAGGGTGATTTACATCCAACTCACTTTAAGAGCTAATGTAAGCCAGCAGAATCTTCTCAGGGGCGGGCGCTTGGATGCGCCCCCCCCCCCCGAACTGGATGCCTGGGGGCCCCCCCGCTGGCACATACCTGGCAGCTGGTGAGTAAGCTGGCTGGTGCAGGGCCCAGCCTGCCACGCGTCTGGATCACGCACTCCTGTCTAGATGCAGAGGGGGCGCGGTCACACTACTGTCTCATTTTATTAATGCGCCGGCCCGCCATAGGTGCTGCCGCAGTGCCGGCTGAATAGTGCAGCGGCGATGGCGGGGCAGGCAGTGCAAAAATTTGCCGCTGACAAATTTTCTGCGCCTGGAGCAAGCGCTCCACTCTGCTCCATCGTCGGGCCGGCCCTGAATATAACTCGTTGTTTAATAATAATTGATTTGTACATATGAATGAGAGGTTAACAAATAAAAATATCTACATAGACTCAAAAGAATTTGGGATAACGCGTCACATATTTGTTATAGACGTAGATTCCTTGATTGGTTATTAATTCTCATTTTAAGGGGAAATAACCAAATCATAGCATTGGTATTGAAGGCTGTGATTATAATTTATATAGAGGGAGATTACAGATCTTTAACAAAACCCTGACAGTCTAATCTGAGAGTGAACTGCGCAACATGTGCAAAGCGAAAGCGAAAGTGTGTCAGAGAGAATAAGACACAACGAGGAAACGAGAGACAGAGAAAGCACAGAACGGAGAGAGACACAACCAGGAGACGAGAGACAGAGAAAGCACAGAACGAAGAGAGAAACAACCAGGAGACGAGAGACAGAGAAAGCACAGAACTGAGAGACACAACCAGGAGACGAGAGACAGAGAAAGCACAGAACTGAGAGACACAACCAGGAGACGAGAGACAGAGAAAGCACAGAACTGAGAGACACAACCAGGAGACGAGAGACAGAGAAAGCACAGAACGGAGAGAGACACAACCAAGAGACAGAGACAGAGAAAGCACAGAACGAAGAGAGAAACAACCAGGAGACGAGAGACAGAGAAAGCACAGAACGGAGAGAGACACAACCAAGAGACAGAGACAGAGAAAGCACAGAACGAAGAGAGAAACAACCAGGAGACGAGAGACAGAGAAAGCACAGAACGGAGAGAGACACAACCAAGAGACAGAGACAGAGAAAGCACAGAACGAAGAGAGACAGAACGAGGAAACGAGAGACAGAGAAAGCACAGAACGGAGAGAGACACAACCAAGAGACAGAGAAAGCACAGAACGAAGAGAGACACAACCAGGAGACAGAGACAGCACAGAAAGAAGAGAGACACAACCAAGAGACAGAGAAAGCACAGAACGAAGCGAAGAGAGACACAATCAGGAGACAGAGTAAATATTTCTCTTTGCTTTCTCTAAGGACACAGAAGGTTTTAATCTTCCTTCATGGATCACAACCAGCTCAGAGATTCTATCCGCAGTTTCCGTCTTGATGACTGCGCTCGGGGTAACCAGGGCTATAACCGGGTGCTGCTGCAGTTATTTGGGTTTACAGGACATGGAAAGTCATCCTTCATCAACTCCTGCAAATACGTCCTGGAAGGAAACTATGAAGCCATCGCGGAGGCTGGAGAAAAGGATGGTGGACTCACAATGGAGAGAAGATCCTACAGACTGACCGACACCATCACCATCGTGGATAACAGGGGATACAATGACATGAGTGGATTTCAGGCGTTAGGAGTTAATGCCCAACTGGGTAAGTGATTATTGTGATTTAATGCCCCCCCAGCACATCTGCTCCTGTCTCCTCCGCCACATGGAGATGCGAACACTCAGTCCTGCTCCCAGCATGCCCGCTCCAATATGCAAATAATATGTCAGATGATGCAGGACAGGGAAGTGAATTGGATGAAGAGTAATGTAGATTAGAATCAAAGCCATGTAATAAGAAGCATATTCCCAACCATTACCGTCCCCTTCCCAACAGCCCTCATACAAGATACATAGCCCCCCCATGCCCCTCAGTGATACTTGAGGTACCCAGTGCAGTCACTGGTGATGCCGGATGCAGGGAGACTTTATATATAAACCTATGGATTTCAGAGGTTTCCCCCCGATATTCATTTTCTGCAACATCGTACCCCAACTTCATCTGGCAGCCAAAAAGTGGCGAATAACACATGTGGAGGGCTTAAAAATGCATGAAATTATTAGTGACATCCGTACACTGTATAACAAAAATACAGCATCACCACGGTCACAAACACACAGCAATGCAGGAGAAACTGTCATAAACGGGCTGTGACGTAACGTTGGGCTTGTCCCCCACAAGGACCAGGGGTGCTATAGCTCGGCTGCCAGGAGGTGACCCCAGACGCTGCTGCTTTCCTGCCTCTGCTCTGCACGCTTGGTTCACCTTCCTCACCCGGGGTTAGCACTCTACCCGCTGAGAGTTACCTCCACTAGCTTCACCCTTATAAGTCCTGAAAGGGACAAGATACCCCCAGATCCAGACACAAATGGTTCCCAAAAATACTGGATAGAACTGGTAACCCCAATCACATGAGTCACCAAACAGCCAACACCAGAAAGCTATTAAATAGGCGTTTAATACATAAAAAGACACAGAAAGGGATAAATGATACAGACAGACACATAAAATAAAAGGAAAAACTGGTACAGACAGATACATAAAAGGGATAAATGGTACAGACACATACATAAAATAAAAGGAAAACTGGTACAGACACAAAATAAAAGGGATAAATGGTATAGACAAACACATAAAATAAAAGGGATAAATGGTATAGACAAACACATAAAATAAAAGGGATAAATGGTACAGACAGACACATAAATAAAAGGGATAAATGGTACAAACAACTACATAAAATAAAAGGGATAAATGGCACAGACACATAAAATAAAAGGGATAAATGGTACAGACTGTTACATAAAATAAAAGGGATAAATGGTACAGACACATAAAATAAGAGATAAATGATACAGATACATAAAATAAAAGGGATAAATGATACAGACACATAAAATAAAAGGGATAAATGGTACAGACACATAAAATAAAAGGGATAAATGGTACAGACACATACATAAAATAAAAGGGATAAATGGTACAGATACATAAAATAAAAGGGATAAATGGTACAGACAGATACATAAAATAAAAGGGATACATGATAGACACATTAATCTGCTTCCCTAAGCAAAGCTGTGAGGTGCGGATGCTTTAGACTAGCAAAGTCTGTATTTAACCAGTACTCACACGATGAAGTTCAGCAGATAGTTTCAACTAAGCAAAACTGACACGTATAAAGATGAATGCAGTTGAAGAGTTTAATGATCAGACTGACAATCTTGTTACTGTACAGTTAAGCAAGTAAAAAGTCATTAAGTTTGTCTAGTAGTGAGAACAGAATGGCTTCTATGTAACCAGGAAGTCGCTAAGAACAAACTGAGAAAAATGAAGCTGAAGTTAGCTTCTTATTCGGCCAGCTTCTTATTCTCACACTGAAGATAGCTTCTTATTCAGGCAGCTTCTTATTCTCACACTGAAGATAGCTTCTTATTCAGGCAGCTTCTTATTCGCACACTGAAGATAGCTTCTTATTCAGACAGCTTCTTATTCGCACACTGAAGATAGCTTCTTATTCAGGCAGCTTCTTATTCTCACACTGAAGATAGCTTCTTATTCAGACAGACAGCTTCTTATTCTCACACTGAAGATAGCTTCTTATTCAGACAGACAGCTTCTTATTCTAACACTGAAGATAGCTTCTTATTCAGACAGACAGCTTCTTATTTGCACACTGAAGATAGCTTCTTATTCAGGCAGCTTCTTATTCCCACACTGAAGATAGCTTCTTATTCAGGCAGCTTCTTATTCGCACACTGAAGATAGCTTCTTATTCAGGCAGCTTCTTATTCGCACACTGAAGATAGCTTCTTATTCAGTCAGCTTCTTATTCGCACACTGAAGATAGCTTCTTATTCAGACAGACAGCTTCTTATTCGCACACTGAAGATAGCTTCTTATTCAGGCAGCTTCTTATTCGCACACTGAAGATAGCTTCTTATTCAGGCAGCTTCTTATTCGCACACTGAAGATAGCTTCTTATTCAGACAGACAGCTTCTTATTCTCACACTGAAGATAGCTTCTTATTCAGGCAGCTTCTTATTCCCACACTGAAGATAGCTTCTTATTCAGACAGACAGCTTCTTATTCGCACACTGAAGATAGCTTCTTATTCAGGCAGCTTCTTATTCACACACTGAAGATAGCTTCTTATTCAGGCAGCTTCTTATTTAGTGACTGAAATTAGCTGCTTATTCGCCAAGATCTTATTCCTCAAAGAATAATGTCAATAAAAAGTATTTCGAACAATTGGACAATTCTAACACATTCATATGATGAAATAAATTTATCCAGATAACTGCCCCCCCCCCCACTCCACTTGTTTCAATGGTAAAAAATGAATAAGTAACTGGTGATTTTCTCTATGAAAATCATCTTGGCTCAACCCAAACGGACTAGTTTCCTATTAATTAGACTGTTCTCTATCAGAAAAAACATAGTCTGGACCGAGCCAAACGTTATTGATTAAGAAAACTGGCATCAAACCTAGCCCCCCCCCCCGCTCCATTAAATAGAATGAGAAAAAAGTAGTAACTAGTGATTTTCTCTATCAGAAAAAACATAATCCATGCTGACTCGGGTTGCTGAGGTCCATTCTCAGGAGACGGTGGTGGTGGCGCTGGGCACAACGGATGCTACAGTCGCAGATCTCCAGATGTAAGTTATCCGCTTCAGCTCTGTGGTCCTGGCCTTGGAGAATCGGCACCGGCGCTGGAATATCCACTTGCGGGGGATCCTGTAGGATGTCTGTGATAAGGGGCTCCTCGCTTATCTGGGCAACTTGTTGACTCACCTTCTTTCAACACTGCGACCTTCTTGGACTCCCCTATTGTTTCAGCTATGCGTGTTCAGAAGGCTGCCAGGCTCCTCCCGCATGATGTTATATTGACCACCAGAGATGTGCTTACCCAGTCTCGGATCCTTGCAGCGGCTGGCCCCACTTTTAAGGTCACCTTTACCTCTACTTGTATCACCTTTTATCGAGGCTTACCATTTTTGGCGTTGGCTGCATGGCGCGTTTCGGCGATGTCACAGCTCTGCTACGGGGCTGTGGGATTCGACACCCCTGGGGCGCCTCAGGTTCTCATGATGTTACCTGGGACGGAAAGGCCTACTCTGCCGCAACCACAGAGGCAGCGCAGGCCGTTTTGACCATCGTGGAGCTCTTGGCTGCTCCACATGGTCCCCCAAGGGTCTACCTTCAGATCCCGGATGAATGACTCCCCTCTACATCTGTTTTTCCTTGGGATAGCTGGGACTGTTCGCCACAATTTTTCTGAGGCCGTGCTGCTCATTTTTGTCTGTGATTTCACACCCTCCACCATTTCCCCTTTTTTGGTTTAAGTAGCTTGACTTATGCTGAAGGCATTTTTCATTTCTCCTCATTTGCTGTGACATTCTGACGTCGTTTTTGATTTCCCCCATTTTGTGCCCTCCTCACCGCCCAACTATTTATGCGGGGTTCCCTGTGTGACCCTTTTATCCAGGATTGACGTGGGAGTCCGGCTGGGGGTGGTGATCCCCCTTTTTTATTTTTTGGTATGGGACACTGGGTAGACACCTGTGCGAGCCGCTAGGGTGGCAGCCTAGGCTCGGGCCTCCCTCCTGGCCCCAGATCTCCCAGCCTTGTGGACTCTTCCCAGGCCCCCGGTTTCAGTTAGGTAGCTTGGGTGAGCAGGGTACGCCATGATTTACTGGGCAGTCCCTTGCCTCCCCTTTTGATTCCCCCCCCCTTCATGATGCCCCCGCCCTGCCAGACTACACCACTTTTTTTGGTCTGCCCCTCTCGATTTGTTTACTCCACTTACTCCTTTACCCCCTTCCCCTCCATTTTTTTTTTTTACATTTCATGACTCTATAGATGACATTTATGGTCCTGCGTGGCCATTGTTCATCGCTTACTTTTCTTTTACTATCTGTATTCAAATTCTAAAATAAATAATTCAAAAGAAAAAAGAGAGTTTTCATTGAAAAAGTCATTGATTTGATCATTTTAGTTTAGCATTTAAAAGAATTAATGTCAGATTCGAGTTATCTCAATATTGTTTGGCTCAGGCAAAATTTTGTTGTTTTTTTTTTCCAACGGAAGAGAAGCCACTTAATAAAAACAATTAAATCTTGGGTGAGCCAAAATGATTGTCATTGAACAGTTGTTCCCAAAGTGGGATATGTGAGAAGACAAAGGAGTACACGAACTGCACATGGATGAGCCAGTGAGTTGGTGACATGGAAGAGTCAGTGAGAATGCTGGCTTACGTTACCAGCCCAGAGCGGTGCAGCCAGGAGTAAAGTATGTTCATAGAATGCTGGTGTCTCTGTCCGTATGCTGCCCGCATTTGTGATGAATAAAGCAAGATGCCAAAACTGCAATACAAGGCAGTTTTATTAGTGATGCTCTACCTCATTCCACCCTTTCCTCCTTCACTACTAATCAGGACTCCATTAGAAAAGTTGGGATCACTTTCTGGACCACTGTCAGGGCAACCTGACCGCCAATTCGCCCTCCTCATTTTAGCCCCTTTTACGACCTTGGGCTAAAATTATCCCAGTCATCAACTGGGATCCACAATTGGAAAAAAGCTGCATGATTTTATTTTCTATTTGTGGCTCACCATTAACGGTGCTTTTCTGGCTTGAGCCAGCATATTTTTCAGCTACTGATCCATAAAAGCAGTGCCGCTCTCACCAGTATCGGCTCCAAGAGTGCAATGGACTCCAAGGAGCTCAGGACAATCCTGCAAAAGTCCTGCATGTTCACTTCAGTGGGGTTGCGTAGAACCAAAAAATAATGCTGAGGAATATTTGTTCACAATTGTCTGTTGATAAAGAGAAAGCAGCAGGTCACTCCACCCCCTTCACCTATGGATCTTAGGTAAGTGAGCGATTTTTCAAGCTTTGTTGACTGAAGTATCAAATGTTTGGTGCAAAACAAAAATCACTTAAAATGACACTCTATTGAAAATAGATTTTACCCTTTTCCATAAAATAATTGGGCAAATGCTGCCGACAGCCTCTGCACAATTATTTAATTTTTTTATTTTGGGGTGATTTTATTCTCCTTTTGTCCCTTGATGTGCGTAGCTCCTCCTCTTCGACTGCGGAGCTTCTGAGTCCGAAGTTCCCTGAAACTTTACTATAAGGGTTATTCAGAAAGAGCCGGTCTGGCCCCGAAATGGCACCAAACAATGAATTTCCCCGTACGGTGCATTTTCGGGGTCATTCAGCTATTCAGAAAGCAGGCAGTTCGCCAAATTTAGGCGAATTGCCAGCAAATATGTTGCCTGTTCGACGGCAGTGAAATCCCCCATCGAGAAGTAATGGTTAATCTATTCACAGACACCAAACAGCAGAGAAATGTCAGTGAAATGCCCTGCTGTTCAGTGGTTTCAGTCGGCAGGTTTATTCAGGTGAATCCTATAGGTTTCAATGTTAAAAATATTCCTGTTTTGATTCAATATCTAATAAACAGTTTATTCCTTTAATCTGCAGCAAAAAGTCAAGCTGCGGTAGCGAGCCAGCGTCAGGTCCCTTGCTGGAAGCTAGCGAGTCAGCCATAGGAAATACCTAGCAGATAGTTCCTCTTATCAAATACTCGTTGAGGTGTAGTGCAGGTTAAGCAGGTTGGTTTATTTTTGAACAATACAGACACATTTATATGGTACAGTCCCATTGTTCTCTCCCATGCCTGCCCTCCCGGCGCCAGTTTTAACACTGCCACCAGCCATAGCCCTTTTGGTATACTTAACATGGGCTGCCACTGCCCCTAGCTCGAGCTCTGCTCTTGGTGCCACACTGTCTGGCCCGCCCTGGGCTGTTCCCTGCCTGTGAAATTCCACCCTCCTGGAGTGCGGGCTCTGATTCCGAACCCAGGATTTTCTCTACACCTGGAAGCCCGGCCTGAGTTTAGCAGCTGATTGAGGGGTGATCTCGGTGGCACTCCCCTTTACAACTCACCACACAGTGGCACCATGTTCCCAGGGCCCTTCTGACCAAAAAGCACTCTGATGGCATGTACAGGGGCTGAGAGGTGCAGGGTGTAAGGCATGTCGGCTGTGCTAGGTCTTGGCTGGTGGCAGCTGTATCAGGGTTGCACTGGGCAGATAAACCACGGTGGCTGGGCAAGGCAGGGGTGTCAAAGAACGTAATAAACATCAGGGTCATACAAGCACAAATTGTACAAACGAATTATAAACTTGGGGGAACGAAAACTGGGCAATTTAGGTGGTATTAAATTGTGAGGGAATACAGGTGCGTTTGGTGCGGGGAATTGCGAGGGGAAACAATACACACAGGGATCATACAGACATAAATTGTATAAACGAAATTTAACATTGAACCAACGAACTTTTAACGTTTTATGTGCCAATAACTTGAAAGGGACGGCTGTTCTGTCACACTAACGTTAGTGCTCATCTGCGTGAGCGTTAACCTTAGCCCAAGTAGTTAATGCAAATTACAATCCAAACGCTAACAGGTTAAGTAACCCGTTTGCGTTTGGTATCTTGTGCTTCTCTGCGCGAGGTTACTGTACTTTGAGCTCCCTATACTTAACATGGGGAGCGCAAAGTGTTAATCAGCGTTAGGATTACAAAGTCCCAGCGCTGATTAACGTCTGGCTGCGATTAACAAAAAGTTAACCAGAGCAAGGACTTGGTGCTAACGGATTCCGCTTCTAAAGAATACGTTAACACCAGCCTAAAATTTTTCTTAAAAATCGTATACTCACCTCCTGGTCCGCGGCGAAGACTGCGGCTCTCTCCGCCTCCTCAGTACGGTGGGAGCAGGGAAAGACTGGGGGAAAAAGTCCCCCCAGTCTCCCCCTGCGTATCACTACGCTGACCGGTCGGATCTCGCAAGACGAGCTCCAGCAGGTCATGTGACCGCCGGCGTCTGTTTCAATGGAGTCCTGGAGAGGATGCGTGTGGCTGAGCTTAAAGCCTGAGATACACTGAGCGCGTAGCGACGCACAGCGTAGTGAAGCAAAGAGAAGCAAAGATTTTGCAGGCTTGACTTCACGACGCTCCGCCTCGCAGCCAGGCTACACTGCATGATGTTTGCTTCTCTCCGTACTGGACAGGAATCCAATAACTAAATTAAAATGTACACACAAAAATCTTCTATTTTCACAAAAGTGCATGTCATATAGGCAAAAAAGTTTCTATTGAATAAAATACATAAAAATTACTGCCAATTTAATAGGAATAGTATAAAAAAGGTAGCCCTGATCATATAGCAACCCCATGTGATATATATAAATATATTATAGGGACGCAGGGAGCGCTATGTATAGAGTAGGGATGCATCAAAACCAAATGCATACCACATACTTAATTAAAGAATACCACATAATTAATAGAAAACTAATCAGTTTGGGTTGAGCCAAGATGATTTTCATAGAGAAAATCATCAGTTACTTATTTTTTCTCATTCTATTTAATGGAGCGGGGGGGGGGCTAGGTTTGATGCCAGTTTGCTTAATCAATAATGTTTGGCTCGGTCCAGACTATGTTTTTTCTGATAGAGAACAGTCTAATTAATAGGAAACTAGTCCGTTTGGGTTGAGCCAAGATGATTTTCATAGAGAAAATCACCAGTTACTTATTCATTTTTTACCATTGAAACAAGTGGAGTGGGGGGGGCAGTTATCTGGATACATTTATTTCATCATATGAATGTGTTAGAATTGTCCAATTGTTCGAAATACTTTTTATTGACATTATTCTTTGAGGAATAAGATCCTGGGCGAATAAGCAGCTAATTTCAGTCACTAAATAAGAAGCTGCCTGAATAAGAAGCTATCTTCAGTGTGGGAATAAGAAGCTGCCTGAATAAGAAGCTATCTTCAGTGTGGGAATAAGAAGCTGCCTGAATAAGAAGCTATCTTCAGTGTGGGAATAAGAAGCTGCCGGAATAAGAAGCTATCTTCAGTGTGGGAATAAGAAGCTGCCTGAATAAGAAGCTATCTTCAGTGTGGGAATAAGAAGCTGCCTGAATAAGAAGCTATCTTCAGTGTGAGAATAAGAAGCTGACTGAATAAGAAGCTATCTTCAGTGTGAGAATAAGAAGCTGACTGAATAAGAAGCTATCTTCAGTGTGAGAATAAGAAGCTGCCTGAATAAGAAGCTATCTTCAGTGTGGGAATAAGAAGCTGCCTGAATAAGAAGCTATCTTCAGTGTGGGAATAAGAAGCTGCCTGAATAAGAAGCTATCTTCAGTGTGGGAATAAGAAGCTGCCTGAATAAGAAGCTATCTTCAGTGTGGGAATAAGAAGCTGCCTGAATAAGAAGCTATCTTCAGTGTGGGAATAAGAAGCTGCCTGAATAAGAAGCTATCTTCAGTGTGGGAATAAGAAGCTGCCTGAATAAGAAGCTATCTTCAGTGTGCGAATAAGAAGCTGCCTGAATAAGAAGCTATCTTCAGTGTGGGAATAAGAAGCTGCCTGAATAAGAAGCTATCTTCAGTGTGCGAATAAGAAGCTGACTGAATAAGAAGCTAACTTCAGCTTCATCTGAGAAAAGGGGTGGGAAACTAGCTGATACAGAAGAGCTAGGGAAACCCAGAAGGGACAAAATAGCTATGACAACAAAAGCAAGTGAGCAGCAAAAGCAGATTCAACACAAAACAGAAAAATATAAAATAAATCCTAAATCATGGTGCATGACACACATACATAAAATAAAAGAGATAAATGATACAGACAGACACATAAAATAAAAGGGATAAATGATAGACACATACAGGGTAATTCAAAGAGGAATGAAAAGTTACCGCACGTTCGGTGACTTTTCGTTCTCTTCAATACGGTTTGTTTTGCCGATCCCATTTCGGTGACCCTGCGGTGTATTCAGCAAACACCACAGGGTCCCCGAATTGCAGGGAAAGACTGCCGCAAACCCGACGAAAACGAACCGCAAAACCTGTCGAATGCACGCCGAAAACCCGCAAAAACATATGGATTAACTCGCCGAAAACCACAGAAAAACCCGAGCAGGAGCCGATCAGACGCAGCGAAGGCGCCGGAAAAAGCCGACACCCCAGACGAATGCAGTGAATAGATTAGCAAAACAGTTTGCTTGAATATTTGAAAAGTGAAACGATGTTTGCAAAGAAACTACTGAACAAAATGTCTGGAATTCACATATAAAATCCAATGAACGATAATAAAAAGGGCTGTTAAAGAAAAAATAAGTAAACTTATTTCGGGAACCTTTCCCTGCTGGTTTGTGTTCTCTGAATAGATGAAGCATTGTTTCTCTATGGGGATTCACTGCCCTCTAACAGGCACCGAACAGGCACCGTATGTGCAGGCAATTCGCCAGGATTTGGCGAATTGCCTGCTCTCTGGATAGCCGAATGGCCAGGAAAGGTAACCGAACGCTGATTTTCAGCGTTCAGTTACCTTTCTCCAGCCAATCGGATCTCTTTGAATTACCCTGATAAAATAAAAGGGATAAATGATACAGACAGACACATAAAATAAAAGGGATAAATGGTACAGACAGACACATAAAATAAAAAGGGATAAATGATACAGACACAAAATAAAAGGCTAAATGATACAGACAGACACATAAAAGAAAACATAGAAACATAGAAAATGTCGGCAGATAAGAACCTTTCGGCCCATCTAGTCGCCCAATTACATGGATACTTTAGCTGGATTTATCTTTTGTTTAGGATAGCCTTATGCCTATCCCATGCCTGCTTAAATTCAATCACTGTTTTGGCCTCTACCACTTCTACTGGAAGGCTGTTCCATGTATCCACCACCCTCTCAGTAAAATAATGCTTCCTGATGTTACTTTTAAACCTTTGCCCCTCTAATCTAAGACTTTGTCCTCTTGTTTTGCTACTTTGTTTCCTTTTAAATATACTCCCTTCCTCTACCTTGTGGATTCCCTTTACGTATTTAAATGTTTCTATCATATCTCCTCTGTCTCGTCTTTTTTTCTCCTTCAAGCTGTACACCATTTTAGTAGCCCTTCTCTGAACTCTCTCTAAGATGTCTATATCCTTCTGGAGATACGGTCTCCAGTACTGCACACAGTACTCCAAGTGAGGTCTCACCAGTGCTCTGTACAGTGGCATGAGCACTTCCCTTTTCCTACTGCTAATACAGGCTCTCCCTACGCAACCAAGCATTCTGCCAGCATTTCCTGCTGCTCTATTACATTGACTACTTACCCTTAGATCCTCTGAAATAATAACCCTTAAATCCCAACCCTTAGATGTATCAAATATTCTATATTCAGCCCTTGGGTTTTTATGTCCCAGGTGCATTATCTTGCACTTATCCACATTAAAACTCAATTGCCACAACTCCGACCATTGTTTTAGTTTACCTAAATCATTTGTCATTTGGCTGATCCCTCCAGGAACGTCCAGGTAAACACAACAGCTAAACTCACAGTCCCTGTATCTAATGGAGCTCTGGTTCCAGTGGGTTTGGAAGTGGAGGAGCAGAATCCTGAGTTCAGTTCACATGCGCTAAGATCTTAAGTGACGCGATCCCACACACTGAACTGACTCATTAGGCAGAGACTGGTGTGCTGTTACAGTTATATTCATTTAGATGGGGATTTATACTGTATAGATAGTCCTTATGCTGCCACCTAGTGGTCTTTCTGTATTGTACATGCTTTCTCTTTTTCCCTCGCTTTATGATGATGCACTTCCTGCGTGTGTGAAGTTCCACCCTTCTTTCTGAGTAAGAGCTGTAGCATGGTGCAGTTAACTAGCAACACATGTCTATTCATCTGCATGTTAAGGACAGCATCATCTTTTGACCGCATAAAACATATCATTCCATCATCTGCTGTATCCTGTGATCTGCTGTAACCTGATGTACGGAATAAAGCAAGTCGTGGAAAGAAACAGTGTTTTGGTGAGTTCAGCTTCTGATAAGGATTGTCCTCGGTGATTGCATCTACTTATACAGGCCGGGCATAGAGGTCTCTGCAAGGGATAAATCGCTATACAACGATCGGAGTCAGAATAGTCAAAAGATGTGTAGAATCCTACAGCCTGCTACTATATATGTGTGTGTTTAATCTGCAATCAAGCTCAGTGTCATCGGCCATCTTGGGGAAGCACATGGTCGCACAAGCTTACTGCATCTCACTTATAATGCATCTCACTGAATATTGAAAACGGTTTCTCTGCATTTAACTGTGTTACCTGCCTGTCTAAGCTGCCGCTCATCTTCTTAAAGAGACAGTACTATTTTTGCAAAAACGTATAAAATGTCCAGACAGGGTTCTGTGCACTCTATTATGGCTGAACCGACGCAGATTCATCACGTCCCTGAACCCGCAGACGTACAAGGAGCAGATTCTGCAGAGTTTGCCGAACAGAGTGTAAAACCCAAACGCGCAATAAAACTGACGCAGAAACTCAGAGAAAACTATGAATACACTAGAGATGAGCTCTCCAGCAATGTGTCAGACCTGTGGGACAGAACGTCACAATGCATGTCAGTTTTACCACACTTTAATGATCACCCAGCTGAATTAAAAGACTCTATAGATCGTCTATCTGCTGCATATAAACGTTACCAGAGGCTGTCAGAAAAATACACAGACTTCTTGCAGGACTCTAATATGGAAGACTTTTCAGCAGAATTGTCCAAGACTGATGCACTAAACCAACAGAGAGACCTCCTAGTGCAAGTTGCCAAAGAAAGGGCAGAACTCCGCATTGCTCAACTGCAAGAGACCAGATCCCACAGATCCACATCAACCAAGTTCACTGCACGTTCTTCCAGATCCTCTCGCTCCAGACATTCAACATTAAGCGACAAGCTAATAGAGGCCCGCGCTGAAGCGGAGTCAAAGAAAGTGCAAATCTCCTTTGCTAAAAAACAAGCAGAGTTAGAAGCTCACAGCAAAGCTCGCCAAGCAGAGTTAGAAGCTCACAGCAAAGCCCGCCAAGCAGAGTTAGAAGCTCACAGCAAAGCTCGCCAAGCAGAGTTAGAAGCTCACAGCAAAGCTCGCCAAGCAGAGTTAGAAGCTCACAGCAAAGCTCGCCAAGCAGAGTTAGAAGCTCACAGCAAAGCTCGCCAAGCAGAGTTAGAAGCTCACAGCAAAGTCCGCCAAGCAGAGTTAGAAGCTCAAAGCAAAGCTCGCCAAGCAGAGTTAGAAGCTCACAGCAAAGCTCGCCAAGCAGAGTTAGAAGCTCACAGCAAAGCTCGCCAAGCAGAGATAGAAGCTCAAAGCAAAGTTCGCCAAGCAGAGATAGAAGCTCACAGCAAAGTTCGCCAAGCAGAGATAGAAGCTCAAAGCAAAGTCCGACAAGCAGAGTTAGAAGCTCAAAGCAAAGTCCGACAAGCAGAGATAGAAGCTCACAGCAAAGCTCGCCAAGCAGAGTTAGAAGCTCACAGCAAAGCCCGCCAAGCAGAGATAGAAGCTCACAGCAAAGCCCGCCAAGCAGAGTTAGAAGCTCACAGCAAAGCTCGCCAAGCAGAGTTAGAAGCTCACAGCAAAGTCCGCCAAGCAGAGTTAGAAGCTCACAGCAAAGTTCGCCAAGCAGAGACGGAATCCCAAATCAAGATTCTGCAAATGGAAAAGGAGGAAGCAGGTGCCGTAGCGAGGCTGAAGATCCTTGAAGAAGCAATGGGACAAAGTACTAATGCAGACTGCCCTATCCCAGCAGAACTGGAAGACCCAGTCGAACGCACTAGCGAATACGTTTTACAGCATAACATTTGCAACAATACACAGTCATCTTCTGTACCTCCTTCCAACACTGTTCTGACTCTCAATGCAGAGACCTCTCAGCTCCAAATGCCTGAGCCTCTTCCAGTCCACAACACAAGAACATCTACGCCGCAAATCACATCAACTCATTCTGCCAGCAAGGTGAATTCCAGTGACAACCCGCAGCTCAAGCCACAGCCAGCAGAAGCCTTAGAGACTACACCAAAGTTAAACGCTCTTGCAACGTCATTTTATCCTGGTAAACCTCACCCTTCATCACCAGAGAACTTTAACACCCAAGCGGTTCCTCAAGTTACTTTGGCACCACTTGGAGACTGAACTTACTTAGGTCTTCAAAACAGCTAGCAAATTACACTGTCGTTATTTGCGCTTGCATAACTACCGTTATGATGTTTATATATAGTGACATTTTCAATGCCAGACGGGGAGTGTGCTGTTACAGTTATATTCATTTAGATGGGGATTTATACTGTATAGATAGTCCTTATGCTGCCACCTAGTGGTCTTTCTGTATTGTACATGCTTTCTCTTTTTCCCTCGCTTTATGATGATGCACTTCCTGTGTGTGTGAAGTTCCATCCTTCTTTCTGAGTAAGAGCTGTATCATGGTGCAGTTAACTAGCAACACATGTCTATTCATCTGCATGTTAAGGACAGCATCATCTTTTGACCGCATAAAACATATCATTCCATCATCTGCTGTATCCTGTGATCTGCTGTAACCTGATGTACGGAATAAAGCAAGTCGTGGAAAAAAAACAGTGTTTTGGTGAGTTCAGCTTCTGATAAGGATTGTCCTCGGTGATTGCATCTACTTATACAGGCCAGGCATAGAGGTCTCTGCAAGGGATAAATCGCTATACAACGATCGGAGTCAGAATAACTGATCTTTTCAACCCCTCACTCCATCCATAAACACCCCCCCCTCCCAGGGAGGTCCAGCCCTGAGCAATGTCCACTCAGCTCCGGAATTACCTATTCTGATCCAGTTAGCCAATCATCTGTGACTACCACAAGACGGGAGAACTGGAGGGAAAATGTGCACCAACACTGGGGAAGAGTGAACTGTGCTGGTAACACCATTTTGTCCTACCTAGGTCTCCATAGTGACCCCTGGGGCACAGACCACAGGAAGTGCCATGTAAGTGAGGACACACCATTTGCTCTGTTCAGGCCTCTGAATTTCAGCTGGAAAGATATGGGGCACTGAGATATATATTGGGGGGCTTCCAAGCACAATTAAGAAGCTTTTCATCACAGGGGGTTATAGCTTATTAATAAACCAGAGATTAATAGAGCACAGAGGGTCTGCATAAAGGTCTGGGAACTGGATTCTGGAATTAAAGGGGCCACTGCTCGTTAATGGCACCGTGTGGAGCATATTGAAGTTTCTGCTCGTTAATGGGCACCGTGTGCAGCATATTACACTATCTGCTCGTTAATGGGTGCCGTGTGCAGCACATTGCACTTTCCACTCGTTAATGGGCACCATGTGCAGGATATTCTGCTTTCTGCTTGTTAATGGGCACCATGTGCAGGATATTCTGCTTTCCGCTTGTTAATGGACACCATGTGCAGGATATTCTGCTTTCCGCTTGTTAATGGGCACCATGTGCAGGATATTGCACTTTCCGCTTGTTAATGGGTGCTGTCTGCAGGATATTGCACGTTTTATGCTGTCCTGTCCTCATTTCACGTACCCCCGAGGTCTATACAGAGCTCTACAGGCAGCTAAACACCCTCCTATAAGTCAGTAAATGAGAGTAGTTTGAAGTCTGTGGTTTTATTGACTAGCCGTAGGGATGGGGTAAACCTAACAGGGTTATTCAAAGAGAAGCGAAAAGTAACCGCACGTTCGGTGACTTTTCGTTCCCTGCAATTCGGCGATCCTATTTCACCGACCCTGCGGTGTATTCAGCAAGCACCACAAGGCCGCCATACTGCAGGGAAAACCCGACGAGTGTTAACAATGAGATTTGGATTCTTAGTATAAATAATGGTCACAAGAATAATATACTCACATTGGTAATAATTATAGTAATTATCACCGAGTGGACTGAACACATTTTGAGAACAATATTTATTAATAATTAGCACATGATTAATAATATTATTGGAATTAATATTGAGGCACACACACTAGTGTAATGTAAATATAGGAGTTCTATAGTGTCAAAAATTATGCACTTTAATAGAGAATGATTATATATTTGACCACATGCACTTTGGATGCAACAACAATGCACTTTAAAGAAACACTTTTTATGAACACATGTTTTATTTATATTTATTTATTTTATTGTGCTAAGCATACCACCATTACTAAACAATATGGATGTACACATCCTTTTGGCCATGGAATAAATCGGGATCTTGCAGAATGCAATATGAGAGATAAAAACTCCCTCTTTTTGTGAATCTCCCCCATTACCTATCCCTGAACACTTATATTCTTTTAATTCGAGATATGTTGTAAAGAAGGGGAGTGTCTACAAGCCTTTCTTTTGATTGATGTACCGAGAATCCTAATGAACATCAACCGGATGTAAGAAAACCCCGTTTGAAACGCAGTGGAACGCGGAAATAGAATGCGCATGCGCAAAATGGCGGCGCCCAACGCCGGATGATCGGGAGGTGATTAGAAGCATCGAGGCACACAACAGGACACCTGGGGACCCTTAAGAACACCAGTGGACACTATATAAGGACCCATAGGTTTTAATGTATTTATACCAGCTGATGAAGCCGCGGTTTTGTGCGGCGAAACGCGTTCTGGAACCATTGTTTTTAATAAATTTTAATTTTTGAAACTCTTTGTTCCTGTTGTTGCTGTGCCATTCATCTGGAATCCTGGACGGTTTTCTCTTGGGTTTCCCAACATCTAAAAAAACCCATGGGCGTTTGTTTTGAGGAGAAAATTTTGGATAAAGGTGGGGGTCACCTGAGAAATTGGAAGACAACTACCCATATGCCTGGACCCACTTAGAGCCAGTGATAAGGCTCTAGATTTGTGAGTGGGATATTATCCTTAATTCCTTCCCAGAATTGATATCTACCTATTGCACTATTGTTGTTTATTTTTCTCCTATATGTATACGTGAGACCCTGGGACCCCAGGAAGCATTGTTTGCGCCATCTCAGGTTATATTCTGCATTTGTATTCATTGGTGTAGGGGAAACCACTATATCCTGTGATTGGCTGTCTGGGGTGCCAAGGTGGTGGATTCATATTGTGTGGCGCTGCACCATCTCTCATTTTTACTGTTTGTGTGAATAGAAAATTCCCCTATTGGTGCAATAGCTGCCTTCAATATGTCATTCACAAATTTCAGGAAAAATATTGCTAGTAATGTAGAACTGTTATTAGGAGAGTTTGGCATACGATCTAACCCACATGGGTCTACTAAATCCAACACTCAAAAATCTGAGTTGGATCTAGAAAAAAATTTGATAAAGGAGATAAAAATTAAATTAGAGATTGCCACTTTGGAGATATACCAAAGGGATAAAATAACACCAAGAGGATTGAGGTTTCAAAAGACCCCAACCTCAGAAAAAGATGACCCAGATTTCATGCTTGGATGGAATAAATTGTTAGAAAGTTTTTCTGTGGCAATGATTGGCTATGTTGATTCAAAAGAAAAAGGAAAAACTACCTAAAATTAATGAAGAAATAGAAAAATTGACCGAGTTAATCGAACAGAGCCAACCGAAAGAGGACATTCTAGAGTTAAGTAGAGAACTGGAAAGAAAATTAGAAAAAATTGAGAAAGAGATATTAGTAATAAAGAAACGAAAATATGAAAGGGATATAGAAGATTATAAGCGGGGCAACATCCATAGGTCATATGAAGAAAAACGAGGGAGTGACTATTCCTGGGATATGGAAAGAAGAGAAAGAGGCTTCTATAATAATAGAGGCCCCCAATTTGAAAGATGGGAAAGTAGGGGAAATCCAAGAGAGAACTGGACAAACTACAGACCCCAGCAATACAGAAATTATAGACCCCAGGAATATAGAAATTTCCCTAAACCAGAGTATCACTCTCCTAGAAGAGAGACCTATCAAGAAAGGGAGAGAAATCATGGAGGATGGACTTCAAGAAACAGACCCGAGATGTACAGCAATAGAAGAAACACTTATGATGATGAAGAAAACAGTAGACCCCATTGGAGGAGAGACCATCAAATAAGGACAAGAGAAGAACGAAGAACCAATAGACCCCTCTCCCCAAAAAGGAAAGAAAGGGAATCCTCTCCGAGAAAAAATTATGAAAATCGAAACCCCACCCCCTCTAGAGAGGTTAGGAGAAGGGAAAATGAGATTGACAACATCAATATCCCGACGACTAATAGATTCCGAGTCCTCAATGAAAACCCAGAGGAGGAGGTTTTTTGGAGGGACCCCCTAGAAAGGAGGGACAAACAGGGGGAACACAGGGACCTAGATATAAGATTAGGAAGAGAAGGGGGGAGAAAGAGATCCTGGGAAACAACAGAAGGGGAAAGAGAGCAGGAAAGCGAACCCTTAAGGGAAAAAAGGGAGAGGAGGTAAATAAAAAAGGCATTTTCAATCTAAGCCAAAAAATACTCACAAATACAGAGATTAAGGTCCTTAATAAAGGTTTAAAGTTTGCTCCCACTAAACAGATGGATAAATTCAGCATGTATATAGACTTGCAGCGTTTTAAAAGAAAACTGAGCCTAAAAAAATATTTCCTAAAAAATCCAATTATAAACAATACAGCTACTGATCAGGACAAATTCGTGCATACCAGTCTAAAGAATAAATCGAAATTTTTTCCACGCCATGTCATTTCAAACGAGATAAAGATGTTTGAAAGTTTGGTATCTACTGACATCGACAGAATGGGGATAAAAGAAAAAAACCACAATCTTACCAAGGAAGAAAAAAAAGCAATAAAGGATTTAGACAAAGATGAAACAATCATAATAAAACCCGCGGATAAAGGGGGAGGGATTGTCATTTGGTCAAAGGAAGCGTATAATGAGGAGTCACTACGAATATTAGGAGATGAGAGGACATATGCCAAACTTAAAAATAACCCTATAACAGAAATTAGGGACAACCTCCACACCCTTCTTCAGGATGGGAGAGATAAGGAAATTCTCACTGAGCGTGAGTTTCGTTATTTAATGATTGAGCATATAAAGACACCCCATTTTTATATATTACCTAAAATCCACAAAAACGCAACTAAACCGCCTGGAAGACCTATAATAGCGGAATAAATTCTATCACCAGCCGCTTGTCTGAATATATAGATGTTCTTCTCCAGCCGATTGTGAAGGAAACACTATCCTATTTAAAGGACACTATTAATATGCTGCAAATATTGGATAAAGTCAAATGGGACGAGGACTGTATAATGGTCACATGCGATGTGAACGCATTGTATAGTAATATACCCCATACTATGGGCCTACAAACGGTTAGAGAGGAAATCTATAATTCCAAGAATTTTTTGGATACACAGATAGATTTTATCATGGGAAGCATACATTTCATCTTGAACAATAATTATTTTAAATTTGGTGATGATTTTTTTCTGCAAAAAAACGGTACAGCAATGGGGACCAAGTTTGCGCCCAGCTATGCGAACCTATATATGACGGGTTGGGAATCCCGATTTGTCTACGGTTCGCATAGCTGGGCGCACAACATTTTGGTATACAAACGTTTTATTGATGATGTGTTTTTCATTTGGAAGGGTAGTGAGGAGGACTTGATTTTATTTTTGGATAGCCTCGACAACCAAGATTGGGGTATAACACTGGATCGAAAATGGAGTAAAGAGAGGGTGACCTTTCTTGATCTGGAAGTATATATTAGTGAGGGAACCCTCAAATGTAAAACCTTTTTTAAAGAGGTGGACGCTAATACGTATATAAGTACAGCAAGCTGTCATGATCCATCCTGGCTAAAGGGAGTCCCAAAGGGACAATTCATGCGTCTAAGGAGAAATTGCTCAGACCTCAGTACTTTTGAACAACAAGCAAATCAGTTGAAAGACAACTTTATAGAAAAGGGGTACGACGCAATAGAATTGGATATGGTTATAAATAAATTAAAACAAGAAGATCGAGGGAGTTTACTCCAATATAAACCAAAGAAGAATACGAAGGAAGGGGAAGTGCTCTTTATTTGTGACTACAACAGTAAAGCAAAAAATCTAAAGAAAATAATAAAGAAACATTGGCACATACTCAGAAGAGATAAAGATCTAAATGACATATTGGAAAAACAACCCAAGGTCGTGTTTAGAGGAGTTAAGAACTTAAAAGCGAATTTGGTACATAGTAAACCAAAAAACCATAAGAAAAGGGATCTAAACCAATTCAATCTTAAAAATGGTTACCATGTCTGTGGACAGTGCCTAGCCTGTAGATCGACCGCCAATAGAAAAAACTGTATAACCGAATATACCAACAGGAAGAGTGGCCAAAAAATACAAATGAAAGAAGTTTTAAATTGCTGTTCGAAAAATGTGATTTATCTTTTGGAATGCCCTTGTGGCTTGCAATACATTGGGCGTACAAAAAGAGCCCTAAACATAAGAATTTCCGAACACGTGCGTAATATAAGAAAACTATATGATAACCACTCTGTGTCACTACATTTTAAACTTAAGCATGGAGGCTCCCCGTTTGGACTGAAATTTATGGCCATGAAAAAAATATATAAAATTGACGCAGATGAAGATATTGTTAGCAAATTGGGACGAGAGGAGATGCGAAGTATATATGAAATGGGTACTATGGCACCAAATGGGTTGAATAACGATTTTGAAGTTGTCCATTTCCTGTGAAAAAAGATATATCGTTTTGCACTTTACAAGATTCCAGTTTTCCTCATTGTAATATATCCTTTTTTTTTTTTTTTTTTTTCATATTAGTGAAATACAGCACTTTATAGCAAATATAGCACTTAAAAACATCTATGTATGAATATATGAAACACACACTAAGAGGTCATTGTACATTATTGAGTGTTAGAGAATTTTAGATTTTTTAAACACTATTATGCACTTTAACACACAATATATATATATTGCAGTAATAGTATAAATACTATTGAGTGGATTGTACACACACATCAGCATTAAACCCTTTTATAGATAAATATAATGAAACTATAAATTTGAGGGAAAATATAGCACTTTATGGAGAATATAAGAGTATATATGAGGTCACAGTACACTATTGAGTGTTAACAATGAGATTTGGATTCTTAGTATAAATAATGGTCACAAGAATAATATACTCACATTGGTAATAATTATAGTAATTATCACCGAGTGGACTGAACACATTTTGAGAACAATATTTATTAATAATTAGCACATGATTAATAATATTATTGGAATTAATATTGAGGCACACACACTAGTGTAATGTAAATATAGGAGTTCTATAGTGTCAAAAATTATGCACTTTAATAGAGAATGATTATATATTTGACCACATGCACTTTGGATGCAACAACAATGCACTTTAAAGAAACACTTTTTATGAACACATGTTTTATTTATATTTATTTATTTTATTGTGCTAAGCATACCACCATTACTAAACAATATGGATGTACACATCCTTTTGGCCATGGAATAAATCGGGATCTTGCAGAATGCAATATGAGAGATAAAAACTCCCTCTTTTTGTGAATCTCCCCCATTACCTATCCCTGAACACTTATATTCTTTTAATTCGAGATATGTTGTAAAGAAGGGGAGTGTCTACAAGCCTTTCTTCTGATTGATGTACCGAGAATCCTAATGAACATCAACCGGATGTAAGAAAACCCCGTTTGAAACGCAGTGGAACGCGGAAATAGAATGCGCATGCGCAAAATGGCGGCGCCCAACGCCGGATGATCGGGAGGTGATTAGAAGCATCGAGGCACACAACAGGACACCTGGGGACCCTTAAGAACACCAGTGGACACTATATAAGGACCCATAGGTTTTAATGTATTTATACCAGCTGATGAAGCCGCGGTTTTGTGCGGCGAAACGCGTTCTGGAACCATTGTTTTTAATAAATTTTAATTTTTGAAACTCTTTGTTCCTGTTGTTGCTGTGCCATTCATCTGGAATCCTGGACGGTTTTCTCTTGGGTTTCCCAACATCTAAAAAAACCCATGGGCGTTTGTTTTGAGGAGAAAATTTTGGATAAAGGTGGGGGTCACCTGAGAAATTGGAAGACAAACTACCCATATGCCTGGACCCACTTAGAGCCAGTGATAAGGCTCTAGATTTGTGAGTGGGATATTATCCTTAATTCCTTCCCAGAATTGATATCTACCTATTGCACTATTGTTGTTTATTTTTCTCCTATATGTATACGTGAGACCCTGGGACCCCAGGAAGCATTGTTTGCGCCATCTCAGGTTATATTCTGCATTTGTATTCATTTGGTGTAGGGGAAACCACTATATCCTGTGATTGGCTGTCTGGGGTGCCAAGGTGGTGGATTCATATTGTGTGGCGCTGCACCATCTCTCATTTTTAAAACCCGACGAACACCCGAACTCTCACCGCGAAACCCGCCGAACACTCACCAAAACCCGCAGAAACAGCTGGATTAACCCCGTGTCACGATTTGCCACGGGGAAACTGTAATACCGGAACGATGGGAACCCAAGAGGCAGAGTATACCAGATCGTGAGAGCCACTATACGAAGGGTGAGATGGAACTGTACAACCCTATTCATGACAGTGGCCGAGACGTCAGGTGTTGGTGGGTATGGAGATATAGGCGCGGGAATACTGGAGGCTTGACACGACGAACGGTATTCAGTATATGAAAACACAGTAGCACAGTAACAGACCCATAGGGGATTGTAGTACTCACGGTAGACGATAGGTATCTCAAGGCACAGAGGGAACGTAGGATACTGTGGTATACTGTTTGCGGAGGTAACCTCAGAGGTGGGAGGTATTGTGGTAGATCGGTGGCTTGAGGTCGATAAAGAGGCTGAGACGGCTAAGTGCCAAAGCGGATTGAGGTACTTGAGGTACTTGATGTACTGCAGCAGGTTGGAGGTCTGAGGACCGGCGAGATGGCTATAGAGGCTGGAGAGCCAAAGCGGATTGAGGTGCTGGATGCGCTGCAGCAGGCTGAAGGTCTGAGGCTCGGCGGGATGGCTGTACAGGCTGAGGTGCCAAAGCGGATTGAGGTGCTGGATGCGCTGTAGCAGGCTGGAGGTCTGAGGCCCGGCGGGATGGCTGTACAGGCTGAAGTGCCAAAGCGGATTGAGGTGCTGGATGCGCTGCAGCAGGCTGGAGGTCTGAGGCCCGGTGGGATGGCTGTACAGGCTGAAGTGCGGCCGCTGTATGACTTGGAGACAATGATACACAGTCCATGTACTAGGAATCATACTCAATAATTGGGCATTTACTCACAGTTCTGTAGCCTCTTTTAACCGATTCCCGCCGTACCTGGCGTCTGACGTCATCTCTCGGCGCCGAGGACACCTGATCCCTCGCCTGGGTCTTCATCGATATAGCGCGCAAGCGCGCGCCGGCCGCTGTCTAGGGGATAGGGTGCCGGAGGATGGAGGTGCGGTAACAATGGCGGCTGTTGGTGGTTCGCCGACGATGGGACGGGACGTATTAACGTCGGGTCCGGTGGGTACCGGGCGGCACCAGGGGGCGATCCTGACAGGGCCCCCCACCAAGGCGACCCCTCTGGGGGTGATCGGGATGGACCATGTGAAAACGTCGAACCAGAACAGGAGCATGTACCTCGTTACATGACACCCAGGAGTCCTCCTCCGCGCCATAGCCTTTCCAGTGTACCAGGTATTCTAGACGACGTCGCCGCCATCGAGAATCCAGTATGGTCTCAACCTCGTATTCATTATCTGACACCGAAGTCACAGGTCCAGGTGCCACCAGAACTCTATTAGGAAATGGGTCAGGGGTCGTAGATTTCAGTAGGGAAACATGAAACACAGGATGTACCTTCAATGTCGACGGCAGACGTAGTCGTACAGCCACAGGAGACAATATTTTGTCGATGGTGAAAGGGCCCGAGGAAACGAGGACCTAGTTTGCGAGAAGGACAAAACAGGTTAATATTACGGGCAGAGAGCCATACCTTATCTCCTTCTTGATACACGGGGCAGGTATTCGATGACGGTCTGCATAGAACTTGAACCTCTGTTGCGCCTTCAATAGCTCGGTTCGGACAAGACGATAGTTTTTATGGATCATTGATAGTCGTTCATCGGCCTTCGGGATGTTGGAGGGATGATAACCGGTATTGATATAGAAGGGCGTCATTGTTGTAGAGCGTTGTACTTGATTGTTATGCGAACCAGTCATGTTGGAGATGGGATATATAGCAGCGTAAGTATTGTTCGAGAATTCCATTAGTACGCTCAGTTTGCCCATTGGCTTGAGGGTGATATGCCGAGGTCAGTGCTTGGGTGATATGTAATCCTTTATAGAAAGCCCTCCAGAAGCGTGCCGTGAACTGCGTACCTCTGTCTGTCACTATAGTAGAGGGTAACCCATGGAGACGGAAGATCTCTTTAATGAAGACGGAGGCGGTCTCTGTAGCGGTAGGTAGTCCCACGAGGGGGATGAAATGTGCCATTTTCGTAAATCTATCAATGACTACCAGGATAGTATCGTGTTTTGATGATTTCGGTAATTCCACGATAAAGTCCATAGCAATATCAGACCAGGGTACAGAGGGTACGGGCAGCGGGTGCAATAGTCCTTGAGGTCTATGTCTAGGCGTCTTCATTCTTATGCATATAGGACAATTCGTGATGTATTCAGTAATAGTCCTCGACATACGTGGCCACCAAAAGGATCTTTTTATAATATCGCTGGTTTTGTGAATGCCTCCATGGCCTCCTAGGGTGGAATCATGGAAATGTTGTAACACTGCGGTTACTGCTAGAGGGGGAACGTATATTCTTTGATGTATTAGAAATCCGTCCTTTTCTGAGAACGGTATTCCTGTGGGGGCTTCCTAGAGCGAAGGAGTATTACTAGCGATCATTTGCCATAAAGTATTTTCCTGTGTTAGAAAACATGTAGATGGTAATATGGTCTCTTGTTCTCTCTGGATTGCCTATCCTCGATAAGGCATCTGCTTTTCCGTTTTTTCTTCCGGGTCTGTAGGTGATGTGTAAATCGAACCGGCTAAAAAAGAGGGCCCACCTGGCTTGTCGGGGTTTCAGCCTACGGGCTCATTGTAGGTATTCTAAGTTTCTGTGGTCTGTGAATACAGTCACGGGATGGCGTGCGCCTTCTAGTAAATGCCTCCATTCTTCTAACGCCATTTTTATGGCTAGGAGCTCTCTCTCTCGCCTACATCATAGTTACGCTCAGCAGGGGATAACCCCTTTGAAAAGAAACATACGGGATGTACTCGTCCGGTGTTTACCTGCCTTTGAGAGAGTACAGCCCCCACCGCGAATTCCGAAGCGTCTACCTCCAGTATATAAGGATATGTAGGATCTGGTAAGGTGAGGATAGGTGCTTGTGTGAACATATTTTTTAGTTTATGAAAAGCCTTTTGTGCGTCTTCAGTCCATGTGAATTTAATATCTTGCCTCGTCAATCTAGTGAGGGGTCGGATAATCGTTGAGAATCCTCTTATAAACTTCCTATAAAAGTTGCAGAACCCTATAAAACTTTGTACTCCCTTTTTGTTCGCTGGAACTGGCCAGGTGGCTACTGCTTCAGTCTTGGTTGGGTCCATACGGATGCTCCCAGGGCTGATAATAAATCCGAGGAATTCTACAGTGTCTGTGTCGAAGATGCATTTTTCAGCCTTGGCATACAATCTCTGCTCCTGTAGTATACGTAGTACGGTTTTTACATGTTCTCGATGAGCCTTCAAATCTTTGGAATATATCAATATGTCGTCTAGGTATATTACGATGTAGCTGTCTAGTATATCCCGAAAGATATCGTTCAAAAAACGTTGGAATGTGGCAGGGGCGTTACATAGCCCATACGGCATGACCATATATTCGTAATGGCCATAACAAGAACGAAATGCAGTCTTCCACTCGTCTCCACTTTTGACACGTATCAGATTATAGGCTCCTCGTAGATCAAGTTTCGTGAATATATTAGCAGAGGGAAGGCGATCCATCAATTCCGATATCAGAGGGAGGGGATATTTATTTTTGATCGTAATAGCGTTCATGGCTCTATAGTCGACACAAGGTCGAAGTCCTCCATCTTTCTTCCCTACGAAGAAAATAGGGGCTCCGGCAGGTGAGGTAGACGGCCGTATGAAGCCTTTTTCTAGGTTGTCTTCGATATAGTCTTTTAGCACTAGTAATTCGGGTTCAGATAGGGGGTAAATTCTTCCATAAGGAATGGTCGCCCCGGGTAGCAGATCTACAGGGCAGTCGTAGGTTCTGTGAGGAGGTAGGGTATCAGCTCCTTTTTTCTCAAAGACATGACTAAAGGCTTGGTACGGCTCAGGTACCTCAAGACACATAGCTGCAGCGGGAGTCGTACAGGCATGTAGATCTGTGGTCGATATATTAGTTTCAGCGTTGAAGGATACTGCACCTGAGGACCAATTTATAGAAGGGTTATTTCTGCGAAGCCAATTGAGACCTAGGACAGCGGGAAACACGGGAGAGGTCACTATATCATATACTATGGTGTCGCAATGTTCAGTGCCCAGAGATACCAGTAACGGTCGGGTTTCTTTGACGATCAGACCAGATATGGGGGAGCTTCCGTCGAGCAGTTGGATGGAGTAAGAACGTGATTTGGAGACGATCGGGATACCCAGGGAGATAGCTATTTTTTCGTCCACAAAACATCCGCTGGCTCCGGAATCAATCATAGCCCGGAGAGGGATGGCACACTGGTCCCACTGTAATAGTAAGGATATGATTATGTGAGATGGTGTCGCTGTACAAAGGTCATGGGTGGCAACCGACGTGGTGGGTTGTGCAAGCTCACCTGAACGACTGGGAGGCTTGGCTCGGCATTCTCGTACTTGGTGGCCTGGGCGCCCACAGTACATACATAGCCCTAAAGATCTGCGCCTGGATTTTTCGTTCTCCGTTAGAGGTCCTCGTATGACTCCAATCTGCATAGGTTCTTCCTCGCTAGTGGAAGTAGTAGAAGTAGTCGCCGGAGGAGTCGGTATGTATCTTTTCGCTGGACCATGAGCATGGGAAGCGGCTCTTTCTGCCCTTCGTTCGTGTAGCCTTCGATCTATCTGGGTGCAGAGAATCATGGTAGCTTCTAGAGTGGAGGGGATTCCAGTACGGGCTAGTTCATCTTTGAGTACCTCGGATAATCCCTTTCTGAATTGTGCTAGCAGGGCCTGCTCGTTCCATTCCGAATCCAGGGCTAAATGTTTGAACTCCGTGATATAATCCTCTACTTCGTCCTTTCCCTGTTTTAGTAATTCCAGTGCTTGAGCCGCAGAGGCTAGGCGATTGGGGTCTTCATACATGGCTTCAAGGGCATTATAGAAGGTGTTCCAGGTGCGCAAAGAGGGGTGAGCGGTGCGTAGTAGATGATGGGCCCATACTTGAGGTTTGCCGGTAAGGAGGGATATCACAGTCCTGATCTTTACGAAATCAGATGCATATGTCTTCCGTTGGATGGAGAACATTATTTGACATGACGTGATAAAAACCCAAAATTGCTTCCTGTCCCCGTCAAATTTGTTCGGTGGAGATACATAGGGTTCATAACTGGTGGAGGAAATGTCGGCGGCCGGTGGGGCTTCGACGGGAGGTTCGGTTGTCCCTTCCGCACCTTGTGCTTGGTCTAGACGACTCAGGTGGTTTTGTATAGCGACCTGATTGGGTTAAATTTGATAGTTGATTTGTTATAAGGGTTAGGGTGTCTGGAATACTCGCGGGTTCCATATTTGGCCCAATTATTCTTTCACGATTTGCCACGGGGAAACTGTAATACCGGAACGATGGGAACCCAAGAGGCAGAGTATACTAGATCGTGAGAGCCACTATACAAAGGGTGAGATGGAACTTGTCATAGAGGTGATGTAACGCTCCATGCTTCAAACCCCAAGAGACTTTATGTCCATTTATATCGTGTGTTTTTAAATATATTTTACATCGTTTGGTTTTAGTTTAATTTAGTTTAGTGTAAAATGGCATAGCTTTGGTTTTAAATATAATTATATTCCTGTAGGTAAATGTGGTTTTGTGTATACAGTAAACAAGCTTTACTGCTGTGTAATTTATGCACCAGGGCTTTTCCCATTATCTAGCTGCATGTTTAATTCAAGGGATCTGTGATAGTGTGTGTTTAATCTGATGTGTTAGAACAATGGATATACAAATGTTGTGTGAGCTGAAAGGCTAAAGAATGTAAAGAATGTTTATTGTAAATAACTGACATAATGTAATTAGTATGGGTATGCAAATTATGACTGTTGGATTTCAGCATAAATGGTGGCGTTGTTCATTAAAAAGTCAGAGAGAACTCTCAAGCTCAGAGAGAGAGGATCCTGTTGGAACATACAGCCGCGTCTGGTGTTTCATTCAACTACGCTACACTCCACACTCACCCTCAGAAGGCAGAGAGCGGCCTTCTGGAGATTCCTAACGGCTCCAGGGCAGAGGAACAGAAGCCGGCGGGTCAAGCCGCTCGAGGCGCTGAGGACAGCGCTTCCAGTAGCCGGGCTGACCGCAACGAAGGGGTGTCTGGAGAGCCAGGACAGATGGAATGGAACGGTTCCTTCACACTGGTGGCAAGCGGTGGGATAAGCTCTCCAACCCCAGAAGAAACGCAGAATGGCCAGCTATGCCAACTACAAGAGGGACACGCTGAGATACATATTAGAGTGCCGTGGAGGAATCGCCGGCACCAAAAACAAGAAAGCCCTGGTCAAGGAGCTTACAAGGATGGACCAGCGAATGGTAAGAACCCCAACCCCGACTCTGGCCACTGAAGATCACCTCCGAAAGAAAGCTCGAGCAATATTAGAGATATGCGGCACCACCCCCTCCGAAGCCGCAGTTATACAACTGATGACAGACCTCCAAGAAGATGAGGAGCGAGATAAGGAGCACCAACACCAGCTGCGGTTGGCCGAGCTCCAAGCGACATGGACAGAATACCCCACCCCTGAAACCTACCCCGTAGAGCCCTGGGTTGAGGTTGACAGCCCGCCTGGAGCTTCGTCCAGGGAATCTACACCCCCCAGCGATCCTTTTATGGGGACTTACAGCATGTCTGGAGCTTCATGGGAGGAACCCGCACTCCCCAGCGATACTTGGGAGGAGATTTACAGCTTGCCTGGAATTTCCATCAAGGAAGCTACACCCCCCACATTCTGCCACGAGGAGCAGACAGATGTTCCCCCCGGACTTGTTTTCCCGCAGCCCATGACCCCACCGGAGATGCAGGATGCCATCCTCCTGCCAGAAGACACTTCGTCAGTGTCTATCCCCCCAGCTGAAGCGCTGGCGACAGGGCAGAGCGCCGCTGGCCTCTGCCCACTCCCCAAGTTGCACCAAGACGACCCGAGCAAGGATCTCCACGGGCTGCCGGCCCAGCAACTAATGACCCCACCGGAGATGGAGGACGCCATCCTCCCGCAAGACGACACTGTGCCAGTGTCTATCCCCCCAACTGAAGTGCTGGCGATGGGGCAGTGCGCCGATGCCCTCTGCCCACCTTTCATAATGGTCACATTGGATCCAGGAGAGGATCCCCCCGGGCTGGTTTTCCCGCAGCCCATGACCCCACCGGAGATGGAGGATGCCATCCTCCTGCCAGAAGACACTTTGTCAGTGTCTATCCCCCCAGCTGAAGCGCTGGCGACAGGGCAGAGCGCCGCTGGCCTCTGCCCACTCCCCAAGTTGCACCAAGACGACCCAAGCAAGGATCTCCACAGGCTGCCGGCCCAGCAACGAATGACCCCACCGAGAATGGAGGACACCATTCTCCCGACCGGAGACACGTCCCCAGCATCTACCCCTCCAGCGGAAGCGCTGGCAACAGGGCAGAGCGCCGCTGGCCTCTGCCCACCTTTTTCGGTCCGCACAGAAGATTTCGGTGAGGACTCCCAGGGGCTTCCGGCCCCGCAGCCGACGACCCTACCCCGACTGGAGGAAAACTGTTCCCCGTATATTACACCCGTCCTCCCAGCAGAAGAGCTGGCAACGGGGCAGAGTGCCGCTGGCCTCTGCCCACCACCCAACTTGTGCCCAGAGGATCCAGGCAAGTTTTTCAAGAAGGTGCTACCCTCCGGACCAATGGCTCCCCTGAGAATGGAGGGCGCCATTCTCCCGCAAGGAGGCACTTCCCCAGCATCCACCCCCCCAGCAGAAGCGCTGGCTACAGGGCAGAGCATTTCCAACCTCTGCCCACCACCCAACTTGCGCCCAGAGGATCCAGGCAAGTTTTTCCAGAGGGTGCTACCCTCCCGACCAATGGCTCCCCTGAGAATGGAGGACACCATTCTCCCACAAGGAGGCACTTCCCCAGCATCCACCCCCCCAGCAGAAGTGCTGGCTATGGGGCAGAGCATTTCCAACCTCTGCCCATCCTCCCAACCCTTTAGGCTGGAGGCCTCTTGCCTCACCTATTCCCCTCATCGGCTGGCCAGAGCACCAGGGGCATGTGCAGTTGGGACACGTTCCCCCCGGGTTATTGATACCCTGGGAGAAGGTACAGGCGGTACCTCTCCCCAACAGCGAGACACTTCCCCAGGAGGGGACACCAACAAAGGATTACACCAGCGACACGCCGGGCCCCAGAGTATAGGGCACCCCTCGGGCAGCAGGGCAGCCCACAAGGACAAGTGGAGAAACCCGGGGGCTCGCCTCCTCCCGACAGACTATGGACCCACAGCCTTCCAGCGACCGTCAGACCCCGCTGACTTTGCTTATGTGCCCGCAACCATGGAACTTTGAAGATGGCACAGAAGAGGGGCAAGGTGAGAGGTCTCGTCAGTGGCAAGCGATCCGTTTGGGATCTAAGCTTGCCCTGCCGTTCTGGAAGGGGGGACATATGTCATGGAGCTGATGTAACGCTCCATGCTTCAAACCCCAAGAGACTTTATGTTCATTTATATCGTGTGATTTTAAATATATTTTACATCGTTTGGTTTTAGTTTAATTTCGTTTTGTGTAAAATGGCATAGCTTTGGTTTTAAAAATACTTATATTCCTGTAGGTAAATGTGTTTTTGTGTATACAGTAAACAAGCTTTACTGCTGTGTAATTTATGCACCAGGGCTTTTCCCATTATCTGGCTGCATGTTTAATTCAAGGGATCTCTGATAGTGTGTGTTTAATCTGATGTGTTAGAACAATGGATTATACAAATGTTGTGTGAGCTGAAGGCTAGAGAATGTAAAGAATGTTTATTGTAAATAACTGACATAATGTAATTAGTATGGGTATGCAAATTATGACTGTTGGACTTCAGCATAAATGGTGGCGTTGTTCATTAAAAGGAGTCAGAGAACTCTCAAGCTCAGAGAGAGAGGATCCTGTTGGAACATACAGCCGCGTCTGGTGTTTCATTCAACTACGCTACACTCCACACTCACCCTTAGAAGGCACCGAGTGGCCTTCTGGAGATTCCTAACAGCTCCAGGGCAGAGGAACAGAAGCAGGCAGGTCAAGCCGCTCGAGGCGCTGAGGACAGCGCTCCCAGTAGCCGGGCTGACCGCAACGAAGGGGTGTCTGGAGAGCCAGGACAGACGGAAGGGAATGGTTCCTTCACAGAACTGTACAACCCTATTCGTGACAGTGGCCGAGACGTCAGGTGTTGGTGGGTATGGAGATATAGGCGCGGGAATACTGGAGGCTTGACACGACGAACGGTATTCAGTATATGAAAACACAGTAGCACAGTAACAGACCCATAGGGGATTGTAGTACTCACGGTAGACGATAGGTATCTCAAGGCACAGAGGGAATGTAGGATACTGTGGTATACTGTTTGCAGAGGTAACCTCAGAGGTGGGAGGTATTGCGGTAGATCGGTGGCTTGAGGTCGATAAAGAGGCTGAGACGGCTAAGTGCCGAAGCGGATTGAGGTACTTGATGTACTGCAGCAGGCTGGAGGTCTGAGGCCCGGCGGGATGGCTGTAGAGGCTGGAGAGCCAAAGCGGATTGAGGTGCTGGATGCGCTGCAGCAGGCTGAAGGTCTGAGGCTCGGCGGGATGGCTGTACAGGCTGAGGTGCCAAAGCGGATTGAGGTGCTGGATGCGCTGTAGCAGGCTGGAGGTCTGAGGCCCGGCGGGATGGCTGTACAGGCTGAAGTGCCAAAGCGGATTGAGGTGCTGGATGCGCTGCAGCAGGCTGAAGATCTGAGGCTCGGCGGGATGGCTGTACAAGCTGAGGTGCCAAAGCGGATTGAGGTGCTGTATGCGCTGTAGCAGGCTGGAGGTCTGAGGCCCGGCGGGATGGCTGTACAGGCTGAAGTGCCAAAGCGGATTGAGGTGCTGGGTGCGCTGCAGCAGGCTGGAGTCTGAGGCCCGGCGGGATGGCTGTACAGGCTGAAGTGCGGCCGCTGTATGACTTGGAGACAATGATACACAGTCCATGTACTAGGAATCATACTCAATAATTGGGCATTTACTCACAGTTCTGTAGCCTCTTTTAACCGATTCCCGCCGTACCTGGCGTCTGACGTCATCTCTCGGCGCCGAGGACACCTGATCCCTCGCCTGGGTCTTCATCGATATAGCGCGCAAGCGCGCGCCGGCCGCTGTCTAGGGGATAGGGTGCCGGAGGATGGAGGTGCGGTAACAATGGCGGCTGTTGGTGGTTTGCTGACGATGGGACGGGGCGTATTAACGTCGGGTCCGGTGGGTACCGGGCGGCACCAGGGGGCGATCCTGACACCCCGCTGAAATGCTGGAGAAACCCGACTAGACGCCGATCACACCACAGAGCAGTTGCTGGAAAAACCCGACACCGCAGACGAATGAGGTGAAAAAAAAAATATATCAGTTTGTTCGAATGTTTGAAAAGTGAAACACTGTTTGCAAAAAAACTACTGAGAGAAAATGTCTGAAATTTACATATAAAATCCAATGAATGACAATAAAAAGGGCTGTTACAGAATAAAGAAAAAGCGATTTAGAAAAAAATGAAAAAAATGTTTTGCTAAAAAAATCCCAAAAAATGCCTAAAAGATCCTAAAAAATCTATAAATAAAGAGACTCTTTACTGCAGAATTTTATAATAAACGGTTTATTAGATATTGAATTAAAACGGGAATATTTTTAACATTGAAGCCTATGGGATTCTCCTGAATAAACCTGCCGAATTAAACCACGGAATGGCAGGGCATTAGGGGAACCTTTCACTGCTGGTTTGTGTTCTCTGAATAGCCGAAACAGTGCTTCTCTATGGGGATTTCACTGCCCTCGAACTAGTGGCGTCACTAGGGTTGGTGTCACCCCCCCCCCTTGAGTTTTATAGATTTTTTTTAACTACTCTAAGGCTGGGTGCACACCACAGCGTAGCGCTGCGTCGCGCAATGCGCGTGTTTTTTTTACGCGCGTTCGCGCATACGAAAAAACGCGCGAACGCACGTTGCAGCGCGTTCGCGGCTATTATATGGCCGCGAACGCGCTGATATCTGCACCAAAGAAGCTCCCGAACTTCTTTGTGCGTCGGCTGTTTATCAGCGCGTTCATGCGCGCTGAGAAACGGCCAGGTGTGACATGCACACATAGGGAATCATGGGATTCCACTGTTGAGCGTTTTACAGTGCGTAGGAAAGCGCTGTTAAACGCTCAAACAGTGAAATACCATTATTCCCTATGTGTGCATGTCACACCGGCCGTTTCTCAGCGCGCATGAACGCGCTGATAAACAGCCGACGCACAAAGAAGTTCGGGAGCTTCTTTGGTGCAGATATCAGCGCGTTCGCGGCCATAGAGATTGACGTGAACGCGCGTTTGTGCGTTTTCCAATTCAAAAACGTGCGTCTTCGCATACTGCGCGTGCGCTTTCTGCACATGCCAGGCACATGGCAGGAAGACACCACACCCCCGGGGAATTCAAACGCCACTGAGTGAAGTTTGAAGATGGATGCTGATGCTGGAGCTGGAGCTGGCGTAGGTCTGGGCGACGCGGAGCTGTTCATCCGTCTGGTGCATGGGAAACCATGCATCTATGACCAGCGGAGGAGCGACTATAAACACCGCACAGCGAGACTGCGAGTATGGCAGGAGATCGGGGAGAAGTTGTGGGCGGATTGGAAGACCTGCAGCAACCGGGAACGTGATACCAGAGGTACATAAAACAAGAATACCCATGTGTGACCTAGGGGCAATAAATACCCATGTGTGACCTAGGGGCAATAAATACCCATGTGGGACCTAGGGGCAATAAATTCCCATGTGTGGCCTAGGGGCAATGAATACCCATGTGTGACCTATGGGCAATGAATACCCATGTGTGGCCTAGGGGCAATAAATACCCATGTGGGACCTAGGGGCAATAAATACCCATGTGGGACCTAGGGGCAATAAATTCCCATGTGTGGCCTAGGGGCAATAAATACCCATGTGGGACCTAGGGGCAATAAATTCCCATGTGTGGCCTAGGGGCAATGAATACCCATGTGTGGCCTAGGGGCAATAAATTCCCATGTGTGGCCTAGGGGCAATGAATACCCATGACAGCTGCTGTGGCCATGGCTATAAAAACCGGCGAAGCACACAGCCTGTATTTGTTTTTTTAAAAAATACAAAAAGGTCTGAAATGCGTTATATACAAACAAATTTTATTAATTGAAAAATAAACTTTTTAAACGAAGAAACAGGTTTTTTTTGCATACAATGGGCAAATACTGCTGCGTCCGAGCTGCTCCCGTAGGATCCGATGTCTATGTACGTGAAGCAGTAATTCCGCAAACTGGACAAAAGAAACATATTTTTTATAATTGAAATTGAAAATTGCAGGTCTTGGCAAAAACGTCAGCAATCGCCATCCACTCCTCTTTGTTGGGTTTCTTCATAACGACATCATGAAGGATATCCCATAGGGCACAGCATGTTTCCCCAATGATGTCACTAGCTGTGGATTGTCCGATCATGAAGGCATAGTGCGACTCACCAACGACTGTCCAGTTGCTAAATACCTATGAAATGTAGGAAAAAAACAATTAGTTCATGTTACATTTTGTTTCAACAGTCAATAACATGAAGCAGAAGTGGAGGAGCATTAAGGATGCTTTCATACGCCACCGGCGGAAAGAAAAGGAATACCGCAGTGTAGCGGCTGCCAGTGCGCCATCACGCTATATACATGTGTAAGGAGAAGGAATACCGCAGTGTAGCGGCTGCCAGTGCGCCATCACACTATATACATGTGTAAGGAGAAGGAATACCGCAGTGTAGCGGCTGCCAGTGCGCCATCACACTATATACATGTGTAAGGAGAAGGAATACCGCAGTGTAGCGGCTGCCAGTGCGCCATCGCGCTATATACATGTGTAAGGAGAAGGAATACCGCAGTGGAGCGGCTGCCAGTGCGCCATCGCGCTATATACATGTGTAAGGAGAAGGAATACCGCAGTGTAGCGGCTGCCAGTGCGCCATCGCGCTATATACATGCGTAAGGAGAAGGAATCCGCAGTGTAGCGCTGCCAGTGCGCCATCGCGCTATATACATGCGTAAGGAGAAGGAATACCGCAGTGTAGCGGCTGCCAGTGCGCCATCGCGCTATATACATGCGTAAGGAGAAGGAATACCGGAGTGGAGCGGCTGCCAGTGCGCCATCGCGCTATATACATGCGTAAGGAGAAGGAATACCGCAGTGTAGCGGCTGCCAGTGCGCCATCGCGCTATATACATGTGTAAGGAGAAGGAATACCGCAGTGTAGCGGCTGCCAGTGCGCCATCGCGCTATATACATGTGTAAGGAGAAGGAATACCGCAGTGTAGCGGCTGCCAGTGCGCCATCACACTATATATACATGTGTAAGGAGAAGGAATACCGCAGTGGAGCGGCTGCCTGTGCGCCATCGCGCTATATACATGCGTAAGGAGAAGGATACCGCAGTGTATGCGGCTGCCAGTGCGCCATCTCGCGCTATATACATGCGTAAGGAGAAGGAATACCGGAGTGGAGCGGCTGCCAGTGCGCCATCGCGCTATATACATGCGTAAGGAGAAGGAATACCGCAGTGTAGCGGCTGCCAGTGCGCCATCGCGCTATATACATGCGTAAGGAGAAGGAATACCGCAGTGTAGCGGCTGCCAGTGCGCCATCGCGCTATATACACGCTGACCAGCTGGAATTTCTCATCCCATGTGTGGAAATGTGTAGGTAAGTCAAACCAATAACAATGTTTATGAGGGTCGTGGATATTGTCTTACAGAACATGTAAATAATAATATAATGCACCCACTAATGTATTATTTGCTATTGACAGCACTGACAGCAGCTGGGAAGAGGCAGGAGAGAACAGTGAGGAGGAAAAATGAGACAGGAAGAGGACACGGCCACCCAAGATCCACAGCATGCACCTCGTCCAAACGTCGGAAACCCAACCCTCCCGTCACAGACACAGAGACAGAGGCACCAACAACTTCTGTGCCAAGGTCTGCCACACACAGCCATGACACTTCCTGTATGGAGACGTATTTTGAGGGGCGACAGAGGAAACAGCGTGAGGACGACCGAGTGATCTGGGGCGTGATTTTGTCATGTGAGGCCCATTTCTTCCTCAGCTTGGAGGACAAAATGAAAAGGGTGCCTAGGAGTCAACAGACAGAGGCACGTGATGCCGTCACCGTGCCCACGACTCCTTCCTTCCACCTGAAAGAACGCTCCTCCCAACAACATACACAAGCTACAACACAAACACCTCTACATACCACACACTGCACACACACACTCCTCCACCTGCCACCTACTACCCACAAACACCCATGCACCTGCACCACCCCCCTGAAACATGGTACTCACACACACAGCCCCCTCTCAGATATCCCCACCCAGCTGTGGAAGGAGGGAGGAGATGCAGGGTGACGAGCATCACTATCAGAATTTATAATCTCTGTATCCCTAGGCACCTTTTTCATTTTCTTTAAGGAGGGAAATGCCTCGCCCGTTGGCTGTTTTTCTTTTTTAGGCAATATGTGGCGAACTGCCCTATTATTTTGTAATTTGATTTAGGAGAATATTTACCTTTTTTTACATATTTCTAGAATAAACCGTTCTTTGTTTAATGCAACAGTAAAAAGTCTATTTATTTTATTGACCGCGGCTGCTCTGCGTTCTGATCAACTCGTGCTCGGGTGTCTCCGGTGTGTTCGGCGGGGTTAATCCAGATGTTTTTGCAGGGTTTGGGCAATTGCCAGGTTATGGGGTGAGTGTTCAGCAGGTTTGCAGCGGCTTTTCCCTGCACTACATCGGCCCTGTGGCACTTGCTGAAACCACCGCAGGGTAGGTGTAAGGAATCGCCGATCTGCTCCGTATTGGATGAAAAGTAACCAAACATGCAGTGACGGCTTGATTCACTTTGAATAACCCCGACAGCACATCGCACTGCCGACAGCACATCGCACTGCCGACAGCACATCGCACTGCCGACAGCACATCGCACTGCCGACAGCACATCGCACTGCCGACAGCACATCGCACTGTATTACGTGTGTAGTGACGTTAGTTGACTTATGTACTCACGCATGAAGGTGTCCTGCCGTTGCAAGGTGGGGGACGTCAAGTCCAGCAGCTCATCAAAACTATCTATACTATAATAGAATAAGCCTAAAAACGTCCGTCGCCAAAACCCTACTGCGCATGCGCGACGGACATTTGAAAGCGGCCGTTAGAACACACAGGTAGCTGCGCGTGCCGGCCGCGTGAAAAAAAAAAAAAAAAACAGCAAGAGCCGCGCGCAGCTACCCGTGTGTTTACACGGCCAGATGCCCCGATCCTCCAGCGGTGACCGTCCTCCGGCTGCCGGCGGGCCTCCAGGCTCAGGCGAGCCCCCGGCTCGGTTTGGGCCTACAGCCCAAGCCGAGCCGGGGACTCGCCTAAGCCTAGAGGCCCGCCGAGCACCCAGCGGCAGCCGGAGGTGGTCACCGCTGGAGGATCGGGGCGAAGTTCCCAAACAAACACCAAAAATCGGCCCTGAGCTCCAGCGGAGACCTCCTCCGGCTGCCGCTGGCTGCTCGGCGGCCCTCTAGGCTTAGGCGAGCCCCCGGCTCGGTTTGGGCCTACAGGCCCAGCCGAGCCGGGGACTCGCCTAAGCCTAGAGGCCCGCCGAGCACCCAGCGGCAGCCGGAGAAGGTCACCGCTGGAGGATCGGGGCCGAAGTTCCCAAACAAACACCCCAAAATCGGCCCTGAGCTCCAGCGGAGACCTCCTCCGGCTGCCGCTGGCTGCTCGGCGGCCCTCTAGGCTTAGGCGAGCCCCCGGCTCGGTTTGGGCCTACAGGCCCAGCCGAGCCGGGGACTCGCCTAAGCCTAGAGGCCCGCCGAGCACCCAGCGGCAGCCGGAGAAGGTCACCGCTGGAGGATCGGGGCCGAAGTTCCAAACAAAACCCCAAAATCGGCCCTGAGCTCCAGCGGAGACCTCTCCGGCTGCCGCTGGCTGCTCGGCGGCCCTCTAGGCTTAGGCGAGCCCCCGGCTCGGTTTGGGCCTACAGGCCCAGCCGAGCCGGGGACTCGCCTAAGCCTAGAGGCCCGCCGAGCAGCCAGCGGCAGCCGGAGAAGGTCACCGCTGGAGGATCGGGGCCGAAGTTCCCAAACAAACACCCCAAAATCGGCCCTGAGCTCCAGCGGAGACCTCCTCCGGCTGCCGCTGGCTGCTCGGCGGCCCTCTAGGCTTAGGCGAGCCCCGGCTCGGTTTGGGCCTACAGGCCCAGCCGAGCCGGGGACTCGCCTAAGCCTAGAGGCCCGCCGAGCAGCCAGCGGCAGCCGGAGAAGGTCACCGCTGGAGGATCGGGGCCGAAGTTCCCAAACAAACACCCCAAAATCGGCCCTGAGCTCCAGCGGAGACCTCCTCCGGCTGCCGCTGGCTGCTCGGCGGCCCTCTAGGCTTAGGCGAGCCCCCGGCTCGGTTTGGGCCTACAGGCCCAGCCGAGCCGGGGACTCGCCTAAGCCTAGAGGCCCGCCGAGCAGCCAGCGGCAGCGGAGAAGGTCACCGCTGGAGGATCGGGGCCGAAGTTCCCAAACAAACACACCCCAAAATCGGCCCTGAGCTCCAGCGGAGACCTCCTCCAGCTGCCGCTGGCTGCTCGGCGGCCTCTAGGCTTAGGCGAGCCCCCGGCTTGGCTTGGCCTACAGGCCCAGCCGAGCCGGGGACTCGCCTAAGCGCCCCCGGCTTGGCTTGGGCCTACAGGCCCAGCCGAGCCGGGGACTCGCCTAAGCGTAGAGGCCGGCCGAGCAGCCTGCTCGGCCGGAGGAGGTCACCGCTGGAGCTCAGGGCCGATGTTGCCTAACACATACTCACCGACATCGGCCCTTGGCTCCTCCAGCGATGGCGGTCCCGCTTGCAGCATCCTCTCTCCGTTGCTCGCCGGAATGACGTCACGAAAGCCTTTGACCCCGGGGGTCAAAGGCTTTCGTGACGTCATCCTGGCGAGCAACGGAGGGAGGATGCTGGAAGCGGGACCGCCATCGCTGGAGGAGCCAAGGGCCGATGTCGGTGAGTATGTGTGGAACCGGTGGAGGACTCGAGGCCGATGTAGGTGAGTATGTGCTCTACACACACACACACCCTGCTTGCTCGGCCGGTATCCAAGCTTAGGCGAGCCCCCGGCTTGGCTTGGGCCTAGAGGCCCTGCCGAGCCGGGGACTCGCCTGAGCATGGAGGCCGGTCGAGTTGCATGCTCGGGCGTCCTCCAGGCTCAGGCGAGTCCCCGGCTCGGCTGGGCCTCTAGGCCCACGCCAAGCCGGGGGCTCGCCTAAGCTTGGTCGGCATCCAGGCTCAGGCGAGCCCCCGGCTTGGCTTGGGCCTAGAGGCCCAGCCGAGCCAGGGACTCACCTGAGCCTGGAGGACGGCCGAGCATGCAACTCGACCGGCCTCCATGCTCAGGCGAGTCCCCGGCTCTGCTGGGCCTCTAGGCCAAGCCGGGGGCTCGCCTAAGCTTGGATACCGGCCGAGTAAGCAGGGTGGGTGTGGAGAGCACATACTCACCTACATTAGCCCTGAGCTCCAGCGGTGACTGTCCTCCGGCTGTCGCAGGCTGCTCGGCCGCCTCCAGGCTCAGGCGAGCCCCCGGCTTGGCTTGGGCCTACAGGCCCAGCCGAGCCGGGGGCTCGCCTAAGCCTGAAGGCGGCCGAGCAGCCTACGACAGCCACCGCTGAGGCTCCGGGCCAATGTAGGGGGACACATACTCACCTACATCGGCCCTTAGCTCCCCAGCGATGGCGGTCCCGCTTCCAGCGTCCTCTCTCGCTCCGTTGTTCGCCGGAATGACGTCACGAAAGCCTTTGACCCCGGGGGTCAAAGGCTTTCGTGACGTCATCCCGGCGACCAACGGAGCGAGAGAGGACGCTGGAAGCGGGACGCGGGACCGCCATCTCTGGAGGGCCGATGTAGGTGAGTATATCCACGAGCGGGGGGGCCATATCCACGAGCGGGGGGCCATATCCACGAGCGGGGGGGCGATATCCACGAGCGGGGGGGGGGCGATATCCACGAGCGGGGGGGCGGATATCCACGAGCGGGGGGGGATATCCACGAGCGGGGGGGCGATATCCACGAGCGGGGGGGGCGATATCCACGAGCTGGCCAATATCCACGTGCTGGGGCAGTATCAATCCACGTGCTGGGGCAGTATCCACGTGCTGGGGCAGTATCCACGAGCTGGCCCAATATCCACGAGCTGGGGGCAGTATCCACGTGCTGGGGGCAGTATCCACGTGCTGGGGCAGTATCCACGTGCTGGGGCAGTATCCACGTGCTGGGGCAATATCCACGTGCTGGGGCAGTATCAATCCACGTGCTGGGGCAGTATCCACGTGCTGGGGCAGTATCCACGTGCTGGGCAGTATCCACGTGCTGGGGCAATATCCACGTGCTGGGGCAGTATCCACGAGCTGGGCCAATATCCACGTGCTGGGGGCAGTATCCACGTGCTGGGGCAGTATCCACGTGCTGGGGCAGTATCCACGTGCTGGGTCAATATCCACGTGCTGGGGCAGTATCCACGTGCTGGGTCAATATCCACATGCTGGGCAGTATCAATCCACGTGCTGGGGCAGTATCCACGTGCTGGGCCAATATCCACGTGCTGGGGCAGTATCAATCCACGTGCTGGGGCAGTATCCACGTGCTGGGGCAGTATCCACGAGCTGGGCCAATATCCACGAGCTGGGGGCAGTATCCACGTGCTGGGGGCAGTATCCACGTGCTGGGGCAGTATCCACGAGCTGGGCCAATATCCACGAGCTGGGGGCAGTATCCACGTGCTGGGGGCAGTATCCACGTGCTGGGGCAGTATCCACGTGCTGGGGCAGTATCCACGTGCTGGGGCAATATCCACGTGCTGGGGCAGTATCAATCCACGTGCTGGGCAGTATCCACGGGCTGGGGCAGTATCCACGTGCTGGGGCAGTATCCACGTGCTGGGGCAATATCCACGTGCTGGGGCAGTATCCACGTGCTGGGGCAATATCCACGTGCTGGGGCAGTATCCACGTGCTGGGGCAGTATCCACGTGCTGGGTCAATATCCACGTGCTGGGGCAGTATCAATCCACGTGCTGGGGCAGTATCCACGAGCTGGGGCAGTATCCACGAGCTGGGGCAGTATCCACGTGCTGCGGCAATATCCACGTGCTGGGGCAATATCCACGTGCTGGGGCAGTATCCACGTGCTGGGGCAGTATCCACGTGCTGGGGCAATATCCACGTGCTGGGGCAGTATCCACGTGCTGGGGCAGTATCCACGTGCTGGGGCAGTATCCACGTGCTGGGGCAGTATCCACGTTCTGGGGCAGTATCCACGTTCTGGGGCAGTATCCACGTGCTGGGGCAATATCCACGTGCTGGGGCAGTATCCACGTGCTGGGGCAATATCCACGAGCTGGGGCAATATCCACAAGCTGGGGCAGTATACATGAGCAGGGGCAGTATATCCACAATAGACTGCCCTCTGGGCAGGCTTTACAACTAGTTGTAACATAAAATAAAAAAACAAAGGGGGAATTAATAGCAAATCAATCATATGGGACACAACAACAATAAAAGCAGGATACGTGTACTAACCTCTTTATGGACATACGTGTGTATTGCATAAACGTCTCCTCGTGTGCACGCAGAGTTGCAAACAACGCCCAGACCTGACCTCGTTGTCGGTCTGCAATGGTCGGATGCACCCGGTAGCGTCGCCTGGCCATCGCCTGCCTCCTTCTCCTCAAGCGCAGATAGTGTAAAGCTGCGTTTGTTGCAATAGTGCGTCTTGGGCAGATCTCCATTTTGTAACTTTGGTTCCTGCACAGGGAGGTCTTTTTCATTGGTCGCCTCCGTAATTAACACAGTAAATTTCCTATTGGACACCTCCGTAGTCAATCAAAAAACGCGCGTACAACGCGCGTTTCATTTTTGCAAAACGCTCGTGAAACGCAAGGAAAACGCCGGTGAAAAACGCGCGTATTAAAAACGCTTAGGTGTGAACCCAGCTTACTCCTAAATCAGTACTCCCATATAACACTGAATGCTCATACACACAGCGCACATTACTGTGAGGTTTATTGCTGTGCAGCTCTCTCATATGCTCACACAACTTTTTGCCAACTGCCAGCAAGTACGTTGCCTGTTCGAAGGCAGTGAAAGCACACATGGATATATATTGCCCCCAGCAGCTCACCCATGGATATATATTGACCCAGCTCACATATGGATATATTGCGCCTCAGCTCACACATGGATATATTGCCCCAGACCAGCTCACACATGGATATATTGCGCCTCAGCTCACACATGGATATATATTGCGCCTCAGCTCACACATGGATATATTGCCCCAGACCAGCTCACACATGGATATATTGCCCCAGACCAGCTCACATATGGATATATTGCGCCTCAGCTCACACATGGATATATATTGCGCCTCAGCTCACACATGGATATATTGCCCCAGACCAGCTCACACATGGATATATTGCCCCAGACCAGCTCACACATGGATATGCCCCAGCTCCTCTCATGGATTTTGCCCCAGCTCATGGATATGCCCCAGCTCATGGATATACTGCCCCAGCTCATGGATATACTGCCCCAGCTCATGGATATACTGCCCCAGCACATGGATATACTGCCCCAGCTCATGGATATATTGCCCCAGCAGCTCATGGATATACTGCCCCGGCAGCTCATGGATATACTGCCCCAGCAGCTCATGGATATACTGCCCCAGCAGCTCATGGATATACTGCCCCAGCAGCTCATGGATATACTGCCCCAGCAGCTCATGGATATACTGTCCCAGCAGCTCATGGATATACTGTCCCAGCAGCTCATGGATATACTGTCCCAGCAGCTCATGGATATACTGTCCCAGCAGCTCATGGATATACTGCCCCAGCTCATGGATATACTGTCCCAGCAGCTCATGGATATACTGCCCCAGCTCATGGATATACTGCCCCAGCAGCTCATGGATATACTGCCCCAGCAGCTCATGGATATACTGCCCCAGCAGCTCATGGATATACTGCCCCAGCAGCTCATGGATATACTGCCCCAGCAGCTCATGGATATACTGCCCCAGCAGCTCATGGATATACTGCCCCAGCAGCTCATGGATATACTGCCCCAGCACCTCATGGATATACTGCCCCAGCAGCTCATGGATATACTGCCCCAGCAGCTCATGGATATACTGCCCCAGCAGCTCATGGATATACTGCCCCAGCACCTCATGGATATACTTCCCCAGCAGCTCATGGATATACTGCCCCAGCAGCTCATGGATATACTGCCCCAGCAGCTCATGGATATACTGCCCCAGCAGCTCATGGATATACTGCCCCAGCAGCTCATGGATATACTGCCCCAGCAGCTCATGGATATACTGTCCCAGCAGGTCATGATATATACTGTCCCAGCAGCTCATGGATATACTGCCCCAGCAGCTCATGGATATACTGCCCCAGCAGCTCATGGATATACTGCCCCAGCAGGTCATGGATATACTGTCCCAGCAGCTCATGGATATACTGCCCCAGCAGCTCATGGATATACTGCCCCAGCAGCTCATGGATATACTGCCCCAGCAGCTCATGGATTTGCCCCAGCACCTCATGGATATACCCCAGCAGCTCATGGATATACTGCCCCAGCTCCTCTCATGGATTTTGCCCCAGCTGCTCTCATGGATATATGCCCCAGCTCATGGATATACTGCCCCAGCTCATGGATATATGCCCCAGCTCATGGATATACTGCCCCAGCTCATGGATATACTGCCCCAGCTCATGGATATACTGCCCCAGCAGCTCATGGATATACTGCCCCAGCAGCTCATGGATATACTGCCCCAGCTCATGGATATACTGCCCCAGCTCATGGATATACTGCCCCAGCTCATGGATATACTGCCCCAGCACCTCATGGATATACTGCCCCAGCTCATGGATATACTGCCCCAGCTCATGGATATACTGCCCCAGCTCATGGATATACTGCCCCAGCTCATGGATATACTGCCCCAGCACCTCATGGATATGCCCCAGCAGCTCATGGATATGCCCCAGCAGCTCTCATGGATATGCCCCAGCTCACCTCCGCCGCGTGTTTGCTCCCTCTGAGCGTCCGGCGGCGCGCAGCTTGGGCGCTCTCCTAGGGGAGCCACGTGACCAGCCGCGATTGGCTGGTGTCGTGTTTCCCCCAGGCGAGCGCCGAAGCTGCATGCTTCGGACGCTCGCAGGGAGCAAATACGCGGCGGAGGGTGAGACACCCGCCCTTAGGGTGACGGGTGTCACCCTAAAGGCGGGTGTCATCTGGTGCGGGCCGCACCCCCCGCCCCCACGTTACGACGCCACTGCCCTCGAACAGGCACCAAACAGGCACCGTACGTGCAGGCAATTCGCCAGGATTTAGTGAATTGCCTGCGTGCTCTCTGGATAGCCGAATGGCCAGGAAAGGGAACCGAACGCTGAATTTCACTGTTCGGTTACCTTTCTCCAGCAATTCGGATCTCTTTGAATAACCCCCTAAGTGAAAACCAAGCAATCCAAAGTGGATAAATTCAGAATACATAGATTTGATACATGTAAACAGGGCATGTTCATACGAGAGATGGGTAGATTATAATTAGGCCAGACTGCGAGTTCAAGAGCAGCCGGCTATTCATACAGAAAATAACAAATAGAACATACTGTACATAAAGTGCTTCTGAAGCTGCCAAAAGGTGTCTGAGGAAATTGTGACGTGCATCACTTTGGACTTGGGGTGCATTGACCTAGAAATTTATTTGGGAGGTGCGGGCCTGATGCTAGATTATTTCCCTGTCCTCTCGTGTGCAAAGTGTTTGTGTAATCTGTGTTAGATATGCAAGAATAATGTTATTGTCTATCATTATGGTCCATGTGTATTTGTTGTTATCTGCTGTGTATTTGAGTAGTTTTATTAATCTGCTCTGTTTTGCAAACACTGCCCCATTATCTGCTGTTTTAGACTAATATTGTTTACCATCCACGACTGTCATTGTCCTGTCTTGTCTAAGAATTTATTTATTTTAATTTTATTTATTTATAAAGTATTTTACCAGGAAGGATACATTGAGATTTCTCTCGTTTTCAAGTATGTCCTGGGTTCGAGAACATTGAAGTGTTACAGTTACAGAAATACAAAATAGTAAAATGCAAGATATTAACACAAGACCAAATATACAGAATATTTCCTACATATTTATTTTTCTAAAGGCATAAAGAAACTCCAGAGTCCACAATAAATTTCAATGGATTTAATCCAACAACAAGAAGAAAGGCAACGTTTCGACCATAACTGGTCTTTGTCAAGCCTAAAACACAATGACAGAACTGGGAATAAATAGCACCACAGACTGGTTAAGCAATCAAACAATCATTGCAACCAGTCCGTGTGTGCCAACCCAACAATTAAAAACAATAGTCTACAATTAGATACATCTATTAACATATTAACTTATGTAATTATGTATACAATGCTTATTAACATACAATAATTAGCGATCAATTGTAGAACAATGCCTATGAAAGAAAGAAGTAACTTGATAATTATAGATGTAGAGGGAGAGGATTACCCTTCTACTGCAAAGAATCTGGGTTGACCCCATAGTAGAGATTTACTACCCTTAAAGCTAGAAAGCATGATGTATTCAATCTAAGAGTCTGACCCATAATAGAAGACTAATCCGTCCGCAAGCCCATATATCACCTATCCTATCAACCACGGGTTTATAGAACACTATTGTCTGGCACAGATAGGTTGCAGATACGGACTGTCATCTAGAGGGGGGAAGAAACAACTCTATATGTCATAAGGGGGTACTGCCATAACACATTTATAAAAAATTTATAAAAAGGGTGAGAAATCTGATTCTCTATTGAGGCCATGTGGAAAGAGAGTATTAAGATGATGGATCCAATATAATTCTCTCCTTTTGAGTAATTTTTCTCTATCCCCGCCTCTTGTTAACTTGGGCACCTCATCAATTACCTGATAACGTAACTGTGAGATATCATGTCCACAACGTATAAAATGTTCGGGGACCGGAAATTCAATCTTTTTAGTTCTAATGTCTGACCTATGTTTAATAAATCGATTTTTTACTTTCTGAGTGGTCTCGCCCACATATATCAACCCACACGGCATTTCAATAGATACACCACGTATGTAGAATTGCAGGTAAAATAACCTTTAATTTTAGACTTCCTCCCAGAGTGTGGATGGACAAAGGAATCACCACGTATGACTGCATTGCAGCAAGAGCAACTTAGACATGGGAAAGTTCCATTCCTGGGTTTACCAAAAAAGGGTGTTCTACCTGTGTCTTGTCCAAACTCTGCTTTAACTAGCGTCTGTCGAAAAGATCTCCCCTTCTTGTATGACATTAGTGGGATGGTCTGAAACTCCAAAATATCAGGGTATGCATCCCTTAAGATGTACCAGTATTTACATAAGATATTTTTCACTTGTGGGGTATGGGTTCCATATTTGGATACGAATGGGATCCTGCCGCAACTTTGGCGTCTCTGAGGAATTATTGGTTGATTGATCCTGATACTTTCTCTACTCAGGAGTTGTCTCGGATAACCTCTGGCCCTGAACCTCTCGATCATCTCCTCAAGCCTTTTGTCCCTACTTTCAGGCAATATCAACTACTCTATTAACGCGCACGAGTTGACTCCGTGGGAGGGAATTAAGTAGTGTAGTTGGGTGCGCACTATCGTATCTTAGCAGGGAATTCCTATCAGTAGGTTCTCTCCCTCTACATCTATAATTATCAAGTTACTTCTTTCTTTCATAGGCATTGTTCTACAATTGATCGCTAATTATTGTATGTTAATAAGCATTGTATACATAATTACATAAGTTAATATGTTAATAGATGTATCTAATTGTAGACTATTGTTTTTAATTGTTGGGTTGGCACACACGGACTGGTTGCAATGATTGTTTGATTGCTTAACCAGTCTGTGGTGCTATTTATTCCCAGTTCTGTCATTGTGTTTTAGGCTTGACAAAGACCAGTTATGGTCGAAACGTTGCCTTTCTTCTTGTTGTTGGATTAAATCCATTGAAATTTATTGTGGACTCTGGAGTTTCTTTATGCCTTTTGACTTTTGGGGCTGTGGAGCAAGAGACCCCCACTCCGTTTATCCACTTTGGGGCCGCATTCAGGCACATTTTTCACGTATATCCTTGCTTGCTTCGATACTTGAATGCAACCCCTTCCTATTATGGAATCGACTCCAACACCATGTACCTTTGCCTATGATGAGACTGAAGCTATGAGGATTCTGGCCCAGGCCGGTAAGGACAATACTTTTCTGAGTACCTCTATCCATGATTGTGGGAAAAAAGATCTTTTAAAATCGAATCGTAAATTGATCGGATGTCAACTCCATTCAATTACTTTGGCTGAATACTATCGTGCATTACGAATACCACGTGGCTTAAGAGTGGGGCTCCAGCCGATTTTTTATAAAGATAACCCTGATTATGTGGAGAAATTCGAAAAAATTCTGAACAAATGTTCGATGGATGTTATGCTACTCACGATCGACTTTTTATCGAAGGAAATCGCACAATGCCAGGAATCTATCGAAAACTTGGAAAAATCGTTTCGAGATAATAATTCCGAGTTGGAACTTATGGCGTTGCGTTCCACGATGGCACCGCAACTGGACCACTTCCGGAAGGAAGTGGAAGCAAGGAAAAGGCGGAAGTTCCAACGTGATTTGGATGACTACGTTCAGGGTCACGTCTATCCCTGGCAAAGAGGCTATTCCAGGACACCAACTATGATGCGAAGAGGACCTGGTCGTAAATATACGAAAAAATCTACTCGTTTTACAGAGGACTCTATGTCCGGTACAGGTACCGACACATCCGAAGACCTTGGTGTAGCCCGATCGAACGACCAAGCGTCTTTTTTAGACCAGCGCCAAGGGCGACAATCACCCGGAGGGAACTTACAGGAGCAAGCTCAGAAGAGTGTTACGAAAAAACCTCCGATGAGAAACAATCAGTCCCTGTACAAGAGACGTTAGTCTTCAATCTATCGGACATTTCATTAACGGTCGATGAAATTAAGCTACTTTCGAGGGGCTTATCGTATTGTCCGAGCGAACGCATCGATCCGTTCGATGTCAAAGTCGATCTTTTCCGATTCTTTCGTACGATTCGATTGAAATGTTTATTCTCAGGACAACCTGAAATTGATTTGCCGCTTGCACCCTTTAACTCTAAAAACCTTGGTTTGAGAGAGAAAAGTAAATTTATGCCTCAGAATGTTGAGCATGCTGTTGAAACGTACGTTAAAATTGTAGAGAGGGAAATGTCCCAAGTATATTCTAGGCGTCATTTCACCAGAGCATCCCCTAATATGTCCGCCACTGATTTTGGGATCTTAAAGAAATTACGTGATGACCCCTCCATTGTGATAAAGCCGGCGGACAAAGGGGGTGCTCTGGTGATCATGAATAGTGGAGACTATGTGGCTGAGATCCAGCGTCAGCTTGGTGATGTCGAGACGTATAAAAAGTTGGATGGTGATCCCACGGCAGCGATTGTCAGTAGAATCTCCACCCTGATACATGATGCCCTTGAGAATCAGATTATCGATAAGGGTTTGTCGAAATTCCTTGTGAAAAAACATCCTTTATACCTGTCTTGTATGTCTTGCCCAAGATCCACAAGTCCCTCACTGCGCCTCCTGGGAGGCCCATTGTATCCGCTGTGGATTCGGTCTTCAGCCCCCTGTCCATTTTTTTGGACAGGGTGGCTCGACCCTACCTACAGCGGATTCCATCATTCATTCTGGATACCGGTGATTTTCTGACCAAATTTCGTGGGCTTGCTGTGGGTGATCACAGTATTTTGGTCAGTCTTGATGTCACCAGCCTGTACACGTCTATACAGAACTTCGAGGGTATAAATGCTATGAAACATGCTCTTGTTGATTTGGGTTATTCCGATAATCAATTGCAATTTCTTTTGGACTTGTTGGATGTGGTGTTGGGTGGCAGCTTCTTTCTCTTCGATCGAGTGTTTTATACCCAAATACGGGGGATGTCTATGGGTACCAATGTAGCACCCACCTATGCCAATATCTTCATGTCTGAATTTGAGGAAAATGTAGTCTATAAATGCGACCTTTTTCAATATGTCCATCATTGGTTTCGCTATATAGACGATATTATTTTTGTATGGGAGGGTACTAGAGAAACATTAGATGAATTTCTCAGTATACTTAATAACGGATCCACCTCCATCAAGTTCACTATGTCATGTAGTCTTACACAAATCAATTTTTTAGACACTTTGGTTGTCAAAAGGAATGGCAAATTAATGACAGATCTTTATAGAACACCTACTGATAGGAATTCCCTGCTAAGATACGATAGTGCGCACCCAACTACATTACTTAATTCCCTCCCACGGAGTCAACTCGTGCGCGTTAATAGAGTAGTTGATTTGCCTGAAAGTAGGGACAAAAGGCTTGAGGAGATGATCGAGAGGTTCAGGGCCAGAGGTTATCCGAGACAACTCCTGAGTAGAGAAAGTATCAGGATCAATCAACCAATAATTCCTCAGAGACGCCAAAGTTGCGGCAGGATCCCATTCGTATCCAAATATGGAACCCATACCCCACAAGTGAAAAATATCTTATGTAAATACTGGTACATCTTAAGGGATGCATACCCTGATATTTTGGAGTTTCAGACCATCCCACTAATGTCATACAAGAAGGGGAGATCTTTTCGACAGACGCTAGTTAAAGCAGAGTTTGGACAAGACACAGGTAGAACACCCTTTTTTGGTAAACCCAGGAATGGAACTTTTCCATGTCTAAGTTGCTCTTGCTGCAATGCAGTCATACGTGGTGATTCCTTTGTCCATCCACACTCTGGGAGGAAGTCTAAAATTAAAGGTTATTTTACCTGCAATTCTACATACGTGGTGTATCTATTGAAATGCCCGTGTGGGTTGATATATGTGGGCGAGACCACTCAGAAAGTAAAAAATCGATTTATTAAACATAGGTCAGACATTAGAACTAAAAAGATTGAATTTCCGGTCCCCGAACATTTTATACGTTGTGGACATGATATCTCACAGTTACGTTATCAGGTAATTGATGAGGTGCCCAAGTTAACAAGAGGCGGGGATAGAGAAAAATTACTCAAAAGGAGAGAATTATATTGGATCCATCATCTTAATACTCTCTTTCCACATGGCCTCAATAGAGAATCAGATTTCTCACCCTTTTTATAAATGTGTTATGGCAGTACCCCCTTATGACATATAGAGTTGTTTCTTCCCCCCTCTAGATGACAGTCCGTATCTGCAACCTATCTGTGCCAGATAATAGTGTGTTCTATAAACCCTGTGTTGATAGGATAGGTGATATATGGGTTTGCGGACGGATTAGTCTTCTATTATGGGTTAGACTTTTAGATTGAATACATCATGCTTTCTAGCTCTAAGGGTAGTAAATCTCTACTATGGGGTCAACCCAGATTCTTTGCAGTAGAAGGGTAATCCTCTCCCTCTACATCTATAATTATCAAGTTACTTCTTTCTTTCATAGGCATTGTTCTACAATTGATCGCTAATTATTGTATGTAATAAGCATTGTATACATAATTACATAAGTTAATATGTTAATAGATGTATCTAATTGTAGACTATTGTTTTTAATTGTTGGGTTGGCACACACGGACTGGTTGCAATGATTGTTTGATTGTTTAACCAGTCTGTGGTGCTATTTATTCCCAGTTCTGTCATTGTGTTTTAGGCTTGACAAAGACCAGTTATGGTCGAAACGTTGCCTTTCTCTTGTTGTTGGATTAAATCCATTGAAATTTATTGTGGACTCTGGAGTTTCTTTATGCCTTTTGACTTTTGGGGCTGTGGAGCAAGAGACCCCCACTCCGTTTATCCACTTTGGGGCCGCATTCAGGCACATTTTTCACATATTTATTTTTCTGTTATGTTACATGTTTATCCCATTATCTGTCTGAGTCTAATTAGTCCCAAATGCTGTGAGCAGAAGGAGCAGGAACATCTGAACGTGGGAAAACCGTCACAACATTTTCTTAGGGGAGGTTTTGTGTATATAAATGACCTTGTTTTACCACATAAATATCTGTACCTGTCCCCAATAAAACCAGTTGCATTTTGACCCTGAAAACCTTCAGATCTACAGCCTCTTAATTCTGGGGATGCTAGCAGGCTCTCTACATGTCCCGGTCCTTAAACTTGGTCTGAGGACTGTAGAAAGGCACGAAAGCCTGCTGGAAACACAGGGGTCATCAAGGAAGCGACATTGACAGATGTGACCGGGTCGGGGTACTGATATTGTTGCAGAAATAAAAAACCTTATTTCTTACTGACAATGCTTTCACAGGAGGAGAGATTGAAAATAGGGGCCACATTACGATCTATGTGCTGACGTTAACGCTCACCTGCGTAAGCATTAACATTTTCTACGGTGTTTACCGCATATTACAATCCAAACGCAAAAGGGTTAAGTAACCCATTTGCGTTTGGTATCTTGCGCTTTTCAGCGAGAGGTTACTGTACTTTGTTCTCCCTATGCTTAACATGGGGAGCGCAAAGTGTTAATCAGCACTGGATTACAAAGACCCAGCGCTGATTAACGTCCGGCTCTGGTCAGCGGAAAGTTAATCACAGCCTGGACTTGGTGTTAACGGATTCCGCTTCGGGTAACATCCCATCCAATCAGATACTCACCTCCTGTCTGAGGACCGCAGCTCCAACCGCCTCCTCCGTCCGGCGGGAGCAGGGAAAGATTGGGGGAAAAGTCCCCCTAGTCTCTCCCTGCGTATCACTACGCCGACGAGGCGAGATCCGGCAGGTCATGTGACCACCGGCGTCTGGCTCAATGGAGTCCTCAGGGCCGGATTTACCATTAGGCAGAGTAGGCATGTGCCTACAGACGCCTGCCACAAGGAGGCGCCTTGCTCTGTGTGTAAAAAAAATAAAATAAATTCTTCTAAAATTTGCAATAATTTAGACCACTGTATCTCTGGAGCCCTAAGGGCTAGAGGGAAATATGAGGTATCATTGGAAAGGTCACTTATATATAGTGAAGAGGGACAGTGGGACTTTGGAACCTGCATCCCTGAATTGTACAGCACACAAGGTTAAGTGAGGTGTCATTGGAAAGGTCAGAGTCTAGTCTTTACTATGATACCAAACATGACCATGTAATGTGTAAAAATAAAAAAAATGAAAAAAGTAAATGCAAAATATTTTTTTTCTGTTCTACAGCAGAGGCAATATATGCTTTTACATATAAAACAAACTATGCCGCTGCATTCACTGCCCTCCTCCTTTAACCATTTTACCCCACTGACTCCCTCACTCCCTGCCCCCTCTTCTACTACTATGTCTTCCTTTTCTACAGTCTCGGAGGAGGAGGTAACAGAACTTCTTATGTACTTACCTCTTTGGACAACCTCATCTCTTCCTATGGATTCCAATATCACCTCTATGCTGATGACAACCAAATCTACCTTTCCTCTCTCAATCTCTCTCCTCCAGTGTTGGACCGTGTTACTGCCGGCCTATCGGCTGTCACCGACTGGATGACTTCCC
>CM019069.1:158274667-158400012 GCA_009667805.1 Leptobrachium leishanense
CTGGTGCCTTGTATTATAAAGCATCATAAGGTGGAACCCTGGTACCCTATATTATAAAGCGTCAAAAGGAGAAACCATGGTGCTCTATATTATAAAGCGTCAAAAGGAAAAACCCTGGTGCCCTATATTATAAAGCGTCAAAAGGAGAAACCCTGGTGCCCTGTATTATAAAGCGTCAAAAGGAGAAACCCTGGTGCCCTATATTATAAAGCGTCAAAAGGAGAAACCCTAGTGCTCTATATTATAAAGCGTCAAAAGGAGAAACCCTGGTGCTCTATATTACAAAGTGTTATAAGGTGGAACCCTGGTGCCCTGTATTACAGTATAAAGTGTCAAAAGGAGAAACCCTGGTGCCCTATATTATAAAGCGTCAAAAGGAGAAACCCTGGTGCTCTATATTACAAAGCGTCAAAAAGGAAAAACCCTGGTGCTCTATATTATAAAGCATCATAAGGTGGAACCCTGGTACCCTATATTATAAAGCGTCAAAAGGAGAAACCCTGGTGCTCTATATTATAAAGCGTCAAAAGGAAAAACCCTTGTGCCCTATATTATAAAGCATCAAAAGGAGAAACCCTGGTGCCCTGTATTATAAAGCGTCAAAAGGAGAAACCCTGGTGCCCTATATTATAAAGCGTCAAAAGGAGAAACCCTAGTGCTCTATATTATAAAGCGTCAAAAGGAGAAACCCTGGTGCCCTGTATTACAGTATAAAGTGTCAAAAGGAGAAACCCTGGTGCCCTATATTATAAAGCGTCAAAAGGAGAAACCCTGGTGCTCTATATTATAAAGTGTTATAAGGTGGAACCCTGGTGCCCTGTATTACAGTATAAAGTGTCAAAAGGAGAAACCCTGGTGCCCTATATTATAAAGCGTCAAAAGGAGAAACCCTGGTGCCCTATATTATAAAGCGTCAAAAGGAGAAACTCTGGTGCCCTGTATTACAGTATAAAGTGTCAAAAGGAGAAACCCTGGTGCCCTATATTATAAAGCGTCAAAAGGAGAAACCCTGGTGCCCTATATTATAAAGCGTCAAAAGGAGAAACCCTGGTGCCCTAGTGACAGAAACCTGCTGTCTTCTGCCTGTCCTGGCTCTCCAGACACCCATCGCTGCGGTGGGTTTCACAGGTGTATTTATACAAAAACCTACAATGCACATTCAAACTTCCCGCCCACCCCAGCAGTAGGGTGAGCTGTTTGGTTCGAGCTGTTCGGATATTGCATCAAACATCGTCCGTTTGGCTGTTCGCGAATAGGGATGAGCTGTTCGGTTCGATCGGTTCGGAGTTCGCATCCAACATAGCCTGTTCGCAAACTACGAACACTTCCGCCTGTTCACCCACAATGCACCACAATGCACTTTTCCACTGGCCTGAAGCTTGTAATTGGCTACAGCCTTGCACCTGACCACAGGTCAGGTGCAAGACAGGTTCAACACTATGCCTATCACGGCTCAGTCCTGATTGGGCAAATTTTGCCAAATCATGGGCTCACAGAGCTAAGTCCTGCAGCACACTATATAAGGCTTCACACAGGGGGTCTCACTGACTTATAGGAGGTTTCTGGGAATCGTAATCTGTGTCTTCTCACTGCCAGCTATCAGGGGGTCCCACATACTTCTAGCAGATTTCTGCAAATTGTAATCTGTGTCTTGTCGCTCCGTCTCCCTCTCCTTTCACCCCGTCACTCCATCTCCCTCTCCTTCCACCCGTCACTCCGTCTCCCTCTCCTTCCACCCCATCGCTCCGTCTCCCTCTCCTTCCAACCGTCACTCCGCCTCCCTCTCCTTCCACCCCATTGCTCTCTCTCCTTCCACCCCATTGCTCTCTCTCCTTCAACCCCATTGCTCTATCTCCCTCTCCTTCTACCCCATCACTCCGTCTCCCTCTCCTTCCACCCGTCTCTCCGCCTCACTCTCCTTCCACCCCATTGCTCTCTCTCCTTCCACCCCATTGCTCTCTCTCCTTCCATCCCATTGCTCTATCTCCCTCTCCTTCTACCCCATCACTCAGTCTCCCTCTCCTTCTACCCGTCACTCGGTCTCCCTCTCCTTCCACCCCATCGCTCCGTCTTCCTCTCCTTCCACCCCGTCACTCCGTCTACCTCTCCTTCCACCCGTCACTCCGTCTACCTCTCCTTCCACCCCGTCACTCCATCTCCTTCCACCCGTCACTCCGTCTCCCTCTCCTTCCACCCGTCACGCCGTCTCCCTCTCCTTCCACCCGTCACTCCGTCTCCCTCTCCTTTCACCTGTCACTCCGTCTCCCTCTCCTTCCACCCCATCACTCCGTCTCCCTCTCCTTCCACCCCATCACTCCGTCTCCCTCTCCTTCAACCCCATCACTCCGTCTCCCTCTCCTTCAACCCCATCACTCCCTCTCCTTCAACCCCATTACTCCCTCTCCTTCCACCCCATTGCTCCGTATCCCTCTCCTTCCACCCCATCGCTCTATCTCCCTCTCCTTCCACCCCATCACTCCATCTCACTCTCCTTCCACCCCATCGCTCCGTCTCCCTCTCCTTCCACCCCATCGCTCCGTCTCCTCTCCTTCCACCCCATCACTCCTTCTCCCTCTCTTTCCACCTGTCACTCCGTCTACCTCTCCTTCCACCCCATCACTCCGTCTCCCTCTCCTTCCACCCCATCGCTCCGTCTCCCTCTCCTTCCACCCCATCGCTCCGTCTCCCTCTCCTTCCTCCCCATCACTCCGTCTCCCTCTCCTTCCACCCGTCACTCTGTCTCTCTCTCCTTCCACCCCATCGCTCCATCTCCTTCTCCTTCCACCCCATCACTCCGTCTCCCTCTCCTTCCACCCCATCGCTCCATCTCTCTCTCCTTCCACCCCATCGCTCCGTCTCCCTCTCATTCCACCCATCACTCCGTCTCCCTCTCCTTCAACCCCATCGCTCCGTCTCTCTCTCCTTCCACCCCATCGCTCCGTCTACCTCTCCTTCCACCCCATTGCTCCGTCTCCCTCTCCTTCCACCCCGTCACTCCGTCTCCTTCCACCGTCACTCCGTCTCCCTCTCCTCCACCCGTCACGCCGTCTCCCTCTCCTTCCACCTGTCACTCCGTCTACCTCTCCTTCCACCCCATCACTCCGTCTCCTCTCATTCCACCCATCACTCCGTCTCCCTCTCCTTCAACCCCATCGCTCCGTCTCTCTCTCCTTCCACCCCATCGCTCCGTCTACCTCTCCTTCCACCCCATTGCTCCGTCTCCCTCTCCTTCCACCCCGTCACTCCGTCTCCTTCCACCCGTCACTCCGTCTCCCTCTCCTTCCACCCGTCACGCCGTCTCCCTCTCCTTCCATCCGTCACTCCGTCTCCCTCTCCTTTCACCCGTCACTCCGTCTCCCTCTCCTTCCACCCCATCGCTCTGTCTCCCTCTCCTTCCACCCCATCGCTCCGTCTCCCTCTCCTTCCACACCGTCTCCTTCTCCTTCCACCCGTCACTCCGTCTCCCTCTCCTTCCACCCGTCACGCTGTCTCCCTCTCCTTCCACCCGTCACGCCGTCTCCCTCTCCTTCCACCCGTCACTCCGTCTCCCTCTCCTTCCACCAGTCACTCCGTCTCCCTCTCCTTCCACCCATTCACTCTGTCTCCCTCTCCTTCCACCCCATCACTCCGTCTCCCTCTCTTCCACCCCATCACTCCCTCTCCTTCCACCCCATCACTCCGTTCCCTCTCCTTCCACCCCATCACTCCCTCTCCTTCCACCCCATTACTCCCTCTCCTTCCACCACATTACTCCCTCTCCTTCCACCCCATTGCTCCGTATCACTCTCCTTCCACCCCATCGCTCCATCTCCCTCTCCTTCCACCCCATCACTCCGTCTCCCTCTCCTTCCACCCCATCGCTCCGTCTCCCTCTCCTTCCACCCCATCACTCCATCTCCCTCTCCTTCCACCCCATCCCTCCGTCTACCTCTCCTTCCACCCCATCGCTCCGTCTCCCTCTCCTTCCACCCTATTGCTCCATCTCCCTCTCCTTCCACCCGTTACTCCGTCTACCTCTCCTTCCACCCCATCGCTCCGTCTCCCTCTCCTTCCACCCCATCGCTCCGTCTCCCTCTCCTTCCACCCTATTGCTCCATCTCCCTCTCCTTCCACCCGTTACTCCGTCTACCTCTCCTTCCACCCCATCGCTCCGTTCTCCTCTCCTTCCACCCCATCGCTCCGTCTCCCTCTCATTCACCCATCACTCCGTCTCCCTCTCCTTCAACCCCATCGCTCCGTCTCTCTCTCCTTCCACCCCATCGCTCCGTCTACCTCTCCTTCCACCCCATTGCTCCGTCTCCCTCTCCTTCCACCCCGTCACTCCGTCTCCTTCCACCTGTCACTCCGTCTCCTTCCACCCGTCACTCCGTCTCCCTCTCCTTCCACCCGTCACGCCGTCTCCCTCTCCTTCCACCCGTCACTCCGTCTCCCTCTCCTTTCACCCGTCACTCCGTCTCCCTCTCCTTCCACCCCATCACTCCGTCTCCCTCTCCTTCCACCCCATCACTCCGTCTCCCTCTCCTTCAACCCCATCACTCCGTCTCCCTCTCCTTCAACCCCATCACTCCGTCTCCTTCCACCCCATTACTCCCTCTCCTTCCACCCCATTGCTCCGTATCCCTCTCCTTCCACCCCATCGCTCCATCTCCTCTCCTTCCACCCCATCACTCCATCTCACTCTCCTTCCACCCCATCGCTCCGTCTCCCTCTCCTTCCACCCCATCGCTCCGTCTCCCTCTCCTTCCATCTCATCACTCCGTCTCCCTCTCCTTCCACCCGTCACTCCGTCTACCTCTCTTCCACCCCATCACTCCGTCTCCCTCTCCTTCCACCCCATCGCTCCGTCTCCCTCTCCTTCCACCCCATCGCTCCGTCTCCCTCTCCTTCCTCCCCATCACTCCGTCTCCCTCTCCTTCCACCCGTCACTCTGTCTCTCTCTCCTTCCACCCATCGCTCCATCTCCTTCTCCTTCCACCCCATCACTCCGTCTCCCTCTCCTTCCACCCCATCGCTCCATCTCTCTCTCCTTCCACCCCATCGCTCCGTCTCCCTCTCATTCCACCCATCACTCCGTCTCCCTCTCTTCAACCCCATCGCTCCGTCTCTCTCTCCTTCCACCCCACCGCTCCGTCTACCTCTCCTTCCACCCCATTGCTCCGTCTCCTTCTCCTTCCACCCCGTCACTCCGTCTCCTTCCACCCGTCACTCCGTCTCCCTCTCCTTCCACCCGTCACTCCGTCTCCCTCTCCTTCCACCCGTCACGCTGTCTCCCTCTCCTTCCACCCGTCACGCCATCTCCCTCTCCTTCCACCCGTCACTCCGTCTCCCTCTCCTTCCACCAGTCACTCCGTCTCCCTCTCCTTCCACCCCATCACTCCGTCTCCCTCTCCTTCCACCCATCACTCCATCTCCCTCTCCTTCCACCCCATCACTCCTCTCCTTCCACCCCATCACTCCGTCTCCCTCTCCTTCCACCCCATCACTCCCTCTCCTTCCACCCCATTACTCCCTCTCCTTCCACCCCATTACTCCCTCTCCTTCCACCCCATTGCTCCGTATCACTCTCCTTCCACCCCATCACTCCGTCTCCCTCTCCTTCCACCCCATAGCTCCGTCTCCCTCTCCTTCCACCCCATCACTCCGTCTCCCTCTCCTTCCACCCCATCCCTCCGTCTCCCTCTCCTTCCACCCCATCGCTCCGTCTCCCTCTCTTTCCACCCCATCGCTCCGTCTACCTCTCCTTCCACCCCATCGCTCCGTCTCCTTCCACCCTATTGCTCCATCTCCCTCTCCTTCCACCCGTTACTCCGTCTCCCTCTCCTTCCACCCCATCGCTCCGTCTCCCTCTCCTTCCACCCCATCGCTCCGTCTCCCTCTCCTTCCACCCTATTGCTCCATCTCCCTCTCCTTCCACCCGTTACTCCGTCTACCTCTCCTTCCACCCCATCGCTCCGTCTCCCTCTCCTTCCACCCCATCGCTCCGTCTCCCTCTCCTTCCACCCCATCGCTCCGTCTCCCTATCCTTCCACCCCATCGCTCCGTCTCCCTCTCCTTCCACCCCATCGCTCCGTCTCCCTTTCCTTCCACCCCATTGCCCCATCTCCCTCTCCTTCCACCCGTCACTCCATGAAGAATTTGATAAGTTTCGCTGAAAGTGATTTGTTGAAAACCTGTAATTAAATAAGAATTAAAACAAATGACATTTTTCTGCACGTATTGACATTTATTTACCCAGGGCACTCGCTCGTTAATAACCCCAGGATCCATTTTTGGGGTCACTGGGATTTCGTAGCCTGGCAGAGGAGGCTGACCCCACGTGTAAATCCAATGTCATATCAATACTTCCCGTTTTGGGAGGCCTGGAAGCCGGCGACGTTACGGGAAGCTCTTCATCGCAGAGTTTAGACTGGATGCTCGATCACTTCATCTGATGCAGAGTTTGTCTCATTCAGATATTTCACACATTATTTCATTAACACAAAATATTTAAAAGAGAAAATCTATATATATTAACGGTAAGGAAATCAGTGTCTGTAACAATAAAATAACCAGAGGGGGTGGGGGGAATAATGACGGGGAGACGGGAATCGCCGAGAGGCACCGGGTTTGATGCCGAGTCGCAGATACTTTAGGATTAAAACTGGAGAAAAAACCAAGAACATCTATTATTAGAAAATATCAAATTACAGCGATAAACCTGAACATACCTACATGTACGAGAAGCCAATGGCATGAAGGGGTGACTGATGGGTGCTGTGCCAAGAGGAGGAGACTGATGGGTGCTGTGCCAAGAGGAGGTGACTGATGGGTGCTGTGCCATGAGAGGAGACTGATGGGTGCTTTGCCAAGAGGAGGTGACTGATGGGCACTGTGCCATGAGGAGGAGACTGATGGGTGCTGTGCCATGAGGAGGAGACTGATGGGTGCTGTGCCAAGAGGAGGAGACTGATGGGTGCTGTGCCATGAGGAGGAGACTGATGGGTGCTGTGCCAAGAGGAGGTGACTGATGGGTGCTGTGCCATGAGGAGGAGACTGATGGGTGCTGTGCCAAGAGGAGGTGACTGATGGGTGCTGTGCCAAGAGGAGGAGACTGATGGGTGCTGTGCCAAGAGGAGGTGACTGATGGGTGCTGTGCCAAGAGGAGGAGACTGATGGGCGTTGTGCCATGAGGAGACTGATGGGTGCTGTGCCATGAGGAGGAGACTGATGGGCGCTGTGCCAAGAGGAGGAGACTGATGGGCGCTGTGCCAAGAGGAGGTGACTGATGGGTGCTGTGCCAAGAGGAGGAGACTGATGGGTGCTGTGCCATGAGGAGGAGACTGATGGGTGCTGTGCCAAGAGGAGGAGACTGATGGGTGCTGTGCCATGAGGAGACTGATGGGCGCTGTGCCAAGAGGAGGAGACTGATGGGCGCTGTGCCAAGAGGAGGTGACTGATGGGTGCTGTGCCAAGAGGAGGAGACTGATGGGCGCTGTGCCAAGAGGAGGAGACTGATGGGCGTTGTGCCATGAGGAGGAGACTGATGGGCGCTGTGCCAAGAGGAGGTGACTGATGGGTGCTGTGCCAAGAGGAGGTGACTGATGGGTGCTGTGCCATGAGGTGGAGACTGATGGGCGTTGTGCCGTAAGGAAACTTATGGGCACTGCGCCAAGAGGAGGAGACTGATGGGTGCTGTGCCATGAGGAGAAGACTGATGGGCGCTGTGCCAAGAGGAGGAGACTGATGGGTGCTGTGCCAAGAGGAGACTGATGGGTGCTGTGCCATGAGGAGAGTGATGATTTATTATTATTAGCATAAACACACAAAAATGTCACAAAACGGCATCTTTAAGAGATTTATTCAGTCGGCCAAAAGCTATATTACCCAGAGGTCGCTGCATCAATAGAAGACGACAGGAAGAAGGTAAAAGTAAAGAGTAGATATGGGGGGGGGATTAATTCCTCCAGCAAACATTACCCGATAAATATCGACAAGTGTTGACGCTAACAAACTGATCAGGTCATAATGTTGCGGGTGTTGGGGTGTTTTAAGGTCACGTTCCTCCACGCAGGGGGTGGATCGAGGTTTCATGCTTTCAGTATAAACGTGTCTAACTCGGTTCCTCGGAAGGAGAAGAAGGATCAGAATCGGAGGAAATGCCGATAATTGCTACCGGGAGGTTTGGAATTTAACCCCTTGGTCGTAGCGGGATGACATCTGAGAATTAAGGAGGAAATTGGGAAATCCATCATTTCTAACTCGGTGAAAGGTCTAGGTTTGTTGATGCAGACCTCGCTGGTTCTTTGCGTCAGTCGTGCACACGCTCGCGGAGTATCGGCCTAGGGGTCCCAGCTTTACAGGGAGGTATGGGGGGGGCTGAATGAACCTGCACCAGATTGGGTCATTTGTGATCTTTCCTCACAGCATTTCCTTCACTTTCTCGGTTAGTTTTGCGTTATTCGCTTTGTCCGCTCTGCTGAACAGGAAGACGTTCTTGGCCAGTCTGGCGATGCTGGGCTGGTTCTGCACGATGCTGGTCTTGGTGTCAGGGCCGCTGTCATCCAGGTCATCCACCACCACGATGACCTTCTCCTTCCCTGGAAGACAAAAGAACTGTTGTTATCACCCAGCCTCCCGGACCACCCAGCCTCCCGGACCACCCAGCCTCCCGGATCACCCAGCCTCCCGGACCACCCAGCCTCCCGGACCACCCAGCCTCCCGGATCACCCAGCCTCCCGGATCACCCAGCCTCCCTGATCACCCAGCCTCCCGGATCACCCAGCCTCCCGGATCACCCAGCCTCCTGGACCACCCAGGCTCCCGTACCACCCGGGGGGGGGCAGGTAAAGATGACATCACTCCGAACCAGTGAAAAAACCCCAAGAAACAGACATGAAAGCAGGATTTCTATGTTTCACTTTGGAAACATTTCAGAAGCAGCAAGTGAAGCCGTCACAGGAATCAAACAACGAGGAGGAGAATGTTAATACATGAAATTCTCGTGCTGGGAGAAGAATCCGGCCTGAATTCCAGCGAGTTGCATTATCCTCTCCGGGCTTCCCGCGTTGCGCTCGCCGCCTGTGACACCTGCATCCCACACTAACTCATCACCTGTAGGATTCGTTCTCACATGAAGATCACAGGGATCATTTAATAAGCTGCATTCCCAAAATCCCCACAAGCTCCTCTCCACCCCGTCCCCTCCCCCGCCATGATTTAGGCCATTCAGACTTCACATGATACAAAGTGTTATTTCTGAACCTCTGGGCATTTCACAGCTAAGACACAGAAAAAGGACATATTGAAACGTCTTCATCCTCCAATCTTTATAAATAATAACGTGATACGCCGCCATATCTTTATGTCTCTGCCCGGCAACCAGCGCGCTGTCAATCAATGCAATGTGATAATATACTAATATCCCTGGATGTGACGGACGACGCAAACCTGTGTTACTTTACATGGGGTCATATTACAAAGCGGGGGCTGACTTAAGTTTACACCAGCTCTGGTTAAGTTAGCACCAGCTTTGTAATATGGCCCGTATTGTTTAATATTATATAGAAAAGTAAATCTAACCCTGCATTAACACCTTCACTACCAAGCACTTTTTGATGAAAAAATATTTATTGTAACGTTTAACTGAAACACCAGACGTGCAGCGAACAAGTAAATGTAAATAAAATAGAAACTTTCCTCAGAGTTATTAAAATACTGTCAATTTGCTCATTTTAAAAATTTTCACATTCTGGTTTATCCTTTTTTACAGAAATATCACTGGGATGAAAGGTTGTAAACTCTAGATGGCATCCCTTATCTGGCACAATGTCACGGGGTTTGCATTATCAGCATACAGGCAGATGCAGTAAATGTGCTGCAGATAATAAAATGGTGAGATCTCCTGCTTATGGGGGTTTGTAGTAATCAGAATGAGATTATTAGCAATGCAATATCTGTATGTGCTGCATAATGCCTGTGTATGGCAATTACAGCAACACCTTGTATCTGTATGTGCCGCATAATGCCTGTGTATGGCAATTACAGCAACACCTTGTATCTGTATGTGCTGCATAATGCCTGTGTATGGCAATTACAGTAACACCTTGTATCTGTATGTGCTGCATAATGCCTGTGTATGGCAATTACAGCAACACCTTGTATCTGTATGTGCTGCATAATGCCTGTGTATGGCAATTACAGTAACACCTTGTATCTGTATGTGCCGCATAATGCCTGTGTATGGCAATTACAGCAACACCTTGTATCTGTATGTGCTGCATAATGCCTGTGTATGGCAATTACAGCAACACCTTGTATCTGTATGTGCTGTATAATGCTTGTGTATGTCAATTACAGCAACACCTTGTATCTGTATGTGCCCCATAATGCCTGTGTATGGCAATTACAGCAACACCTTGTATCTGTATGTGCCGCATAATGCCTGTGTATGGCAATTACAGCAACACCTTGTATCTGTATGTTCCGCATAATGCCTGTGTATGGCAATTACAGCAACACCTTGTATCTGTATGTGCAGCATAATGCCTGTGTATGGCAATTACAGCAACACCTTGTATATGTATGTGCCGCATAATGCTGTGTATGGCAATTACAGCAACACCTTGTATCTGTATGTGCTGTATAATGCCTGTGTATGGCAATTACAGCAACACCTTGTATCTGTATGTGCCGCATAATGCCTGTGTATGGCAATTACAGTAACACCTTGTATCTGTATGTGCCGCATAATGCCTGTGTATGGCAATTACAGCAACACCTTGTATCTGTATGTGCAGCATAATGCCTGTGTATGGCAATTACAGCAACACCTTGTATATGTATGTGCCGCATAATGCTGTGTATGGCAATTACAGCAACACCTTGTATCTGTATGTGCTGTATAATGCCTGTGTATGGCAATTACAGCAACACCTTGTATCTGTATGTACCACATAATGCCTGTGTATGGCAATTACAGTAACACCTTGTATCTGTATGTGCCGCATAATGCCTGTGTATGGCAATTACAGCAACACCTTGTATCTGTATGTGCCGCATAATGCCTGTGTATGGCAATTACAGCAACACCTTGTATCTGTATGTGCTGCATAATGCCTGTGTATGGCAATTACAGTAACACCTTGTATCTGTATGTGCCGCATAATGCCTGTGTATGGCAATTACAGCAACACCTTGTATCTGTATGTGCTGTATAATGCCTGTGTATGGCAATTACAGCAACACCTTGTATCTGTATGTGCCGCATAATGCCTGTGTATGGCAATTACAGTAACACCTTGTATCTGTATGTGCCGCATAATGCCTGTGTATGGCAATTACAGCAACACCTTGTATCTGTATGTGCCGCATAATGCCTGTGTATGGCAATTACAGCAACACCTTGTATCTGTATGTGCTGCATAATGCCTGTGTATGGCAATTACAGCAACACCTTGTATCTGTAGGTGCTGCATAATGCCTGTGTGGCAATTACAGCAACATATTGTATCTGTATGTGCCGCATAATGCCTGTGTATGGCAATTACAGCAACACCTTGTATCTGTATGTGCTGCATAATGCCTGTGTATGGCAATTACAGCAACACCTTGTATCTGTAGGTGCTGCATAATGCCTGTGTATGGCAATTACAGCAACATATTGTATCTGTATGTGCCGCATAATGCCTGTGTATGGGAATTACAGCAACATATTGTATCTGTATGTGCCGCATAATGCCTGTGTATGGCAATTACAGCAACACCTTGTATCTGTATGTGCCGCATAATGCCTGTGTATGGCTATTACAACACCTTGTATCTGTATGTGCTGCATAATGCCTGTGTATGGCAATTACAGCAACACCTTGTATCTGTATGTGCTGCATAATGCCTGCGTATGGCAATTACAGCAACACCTTGTATCTGTATGTGCCGCATAATGCCTGTGTATGGCAATTACAGTTAACACCTTGTATCTGTATGTGCTGCATAATGCCTGTGTATGGCAATTACAGCAACATCTTGTATCTGTATGTGCCACAAAATGCCTGTGTATGGCAATTACAGCAACATCTTGTATCTGTACTGTACAGGGATTTACACTCATTATAACCCCCTGAATCTTATCCCTGTACAGCACTGAGTGGCCCCCACAGCTCTCACTGTATTCTGACACATCCCTGGCTGCTGGAATGCTGCAGTAAAGTTTGTTGAGCTTTTTGTTACAGTGAGGGTGGCGGCTGCTCCTTGTAGCTTCTTTAAAGTAGTAAAGGGAGACAGGAGTGAGATGTCACTGAGAATTTAATATCTCCAAAGGGGGCTGTGACGAAACGGTCACCCAATGTTTATTTTTTGTTATTTTGCGTTACAGTTTATTGTCTCTGTATATAAGGTAGAGTATTTATTCTGTGTGCCCTATTACCTGATGTCTGTGTTATATTAATATTCCCTTATGTGGTTATTGTAGAGTATTGTTTCTGTGTACCTGCTCTCTGTATAGTGTACATCTCTGTATTAGCTGTCCTGTGTCTTTCTATTGTACTCCTCTGTGGCTACCCCCCTCTCTGTAAGAAGACTCCTTGGTTTCCCTCTAGTACTAGCACTGTCTAGATAAGACACATGTGTAAACATTCCATTGTGTTGGCTGGTTCTTTCTATTGTCCAGTTGCTGGAGCCTGTTGTTATCTGTAATGTATTCTGGAAGGGAGGGGGTTGTCTCACCTGTGTGTATTTGAAATAAATAAAGCATTCTCCATTTGGATTTTCAACCAGCAACATCAGCATAGTTTACATGTCTATTCTGTGTGTTTGTACGAATATCTCCCGTGTACTGCGGAAAGGGGGCATCTAGAAGAAGGATACCGAGCCTGGGGTACCAGGATCCGTAACAGGGGCACACTAGTTTACATTAAAAAGGTATGAAAAGTATTGCTTTTCAATGATTGTTTTAATTACGCTGCAAAATTGAGTTACCTCATGTTTGGTAGTGAAAGGATTAATCTATGTGTATAGTGTACATTTATACAGGATAACAACTGTAACCCCTGTCTTTATGTATCTATATTAGATGTGAGCAAATCATCAGAACTATTGCTGATTCGATATTTCAGAAACATTTCCAAATAGGAATCCGTACAATATAAACACAGTAACGAAACGATACCGAACAAATCAATGTGATACAGAACGAATCAATGAGCACTCCTGACGAGCCTGTTGTGGCGAAACGCGCATCGAGTGCATGAGGAGCAGGGCACCTCTGGTTCCAGCTCATCTCAGTAGACCGATATAATTGAGCAGAAAATTCTTCTGATGTTGTTACTGTATTGTTAACTTTAACCGGCTATTCGAGCAGATGAGACGTGTTTGTCTTTTTGATCAGTATGCCGTATGGTGTGCCACTAATTCTGTTGCAATAAGGACGTATAATTGTAGGTCTTCAGGGGTCTGCTTCTCCTAGTGGGGAGAAGCTCTATTTGGTCGCTGTGGTGCTTTATATACACGAGTTGGTGTCAATATCTAGAAATTGGAAAGGGTGTGTGTCTTTTTTCCTGAATCCTCTTGTTTCTTTGTTACTGTTTGTGGCTTATGGGTTATTGTTCTGGCAATTAGTGGACTTTAAAAGTCTAACATTTTATATACGAATGTCACAGTGACTTGTTTTTATTTCATTTTGTGTTTTTTGTTTCACTGTCAGCGTCTGTGTGTGTGATTTATAGTTGAGTTACACTTTCAGTGTTTTTATGAAATTCACTTCAATGAAAGTTATATTTTAATGTTCTCATTGCTCTTCAGGTAGAAAAGTGTTTCAGCTTTTTTTTTCGTTGATTCAGTATTTGCAGAACGAATCAATGTGATACCGAACCAATCAATGTGATACCGAACCAGTCAATGTGATACCGAACCAATCAATGTGATACCGAACCAATCAATGTGATACCGAACCAATCAATGTGATACCGAACCAATCAATGTGATACCGAACCAATCAGCTTGTGTTAGATTCAGAATTTTTTGTAAAGAGATCAATAGCAGATTATTTTCTGATTGATTTGGAAAATAAATGAAAAAAACTAAATGAAACGAATCTGCAGAGAAACGCATTTTCTTTCTTCCGGTGTTAATGGAGAAATAAATCTAAACGTATATCACATTCGATGGGGTTAGTTCCCCTCCCCCTCCTCACCGAGTCTTGTTGACATGTATTCCAGCTCCTGATCATATAACGAATCGGTGACGTCGGTGATGTTGACTCTGCCCCGGGTTTTGGAATGATACAGGACAGCGAAGCCGCACTCAGAGACTCGCTGCGTGAACTCTCGCCAATTCGTGTTTGAGATAAAGAAAGGCCGGACGCTGAATCTGTCTCCAAACCTTTCTGACAGCCAATCATATTCTCCTTCTCCAGACCTGGAAAAGATCCCAATGGGGACACGTCGGTCCTGCGGGTCACGAGCATGGTGCGTGGCACGGTCATCCTGCGGGTCACGAGCTTGGTGCGTGGCACGGTCATCCTGCGGGGCATGAGGCATGTTAATTGCATTCTGAGTTGGATACCCAGCACTTTCTGCTGGTGTCCTGCCACCTTCTGCCACTGTAACCTGATATCAATTCCCCTCCCCTTTGAGCACCACACAGACCCTTCCCCTGTGTTACCAGGGAGATGCGGTGACCGGGGAGATGCTGTTACCGGGGAGATAGTGAGCTGGAAACCCTCGCCCTGTGTTACCGGGGAGATGCTGTTACCGGGGAGATAGTGAGCTGGAAACCCTCGCCCTGTGTTACCGGGGAGATGCTGTGACTGGGGAGATGCTGTTACCGGGGAGATGCTGTTACCGGGGAGATGCTGTTACCGGGGAGATAGTGAGCTAGAAACCCTCGCCCTGTGTTACCGGGGAGATGCTGTGACTGGGGAGATGCTGTTACCGGGGCGATGCTGTTACCGGGGCGATAGTGAGCTGGAAGCCGCGTCTGCTGTAATAGGATTAAGGCTAGGGTCAGAGTGGGGCAGTCGGAACGCGCGTGCAGGCGCACTAAATCACGGCGGCAGTAGCAGCACATAACGGCCAATGACGGCCAATATACACAGTACGTGCGTACGAAAGTGCGCCGACACCACGCAACCAGCAAATGAACGCATTTTTATCAGAACGTGAAACCGCTGCTACTGACGTACAAAGTGCGCTGCGGCCGCATAGCAGCGTGTGTGCGTGATTAGGAGACGTCAGACGCTGCTAGTGTGCGGCCAACATAACGTTCAAACAGCCGGATTTCCCTAGACTTCTTTTCACCCCATCGTCATGAAATACGTCCAGAATTGCGCATTGTCTGACCACTTAAGCGTATTCCGTGAAAAAATGCGTGCGCACGCATCGACGTACATTTTGACGGTGGCTGCAGAAAATGCGCTCATCTGTCCCTAGCCTTAATGTTTGGCGGCAGAAAATAATATTAAAATAGATTCAGTTGCCTTAATGCTTCTTTTACCAGATTGAATTGATCAAAGGGAGCATTAAAACCCACTAAAATGTCTCAATGCCTCCCTGAGCTAAATGGCTGTTTAACCCTTTCACTGCCGAGTAGTTTCCCCCACACAGAAAGACGCACTGTAGGAATGCTGCAGTACATTTTTTACAGATGATGAGCCCTATGTGACAGCCAAGCTGCTCCCTCTGCTGGCCAAGAGGTGCTGCTACACATATAATGCCACTGGGGCTCCGTGTTACACAGAATTCCAAACTGTTCAGAAAGGTCCAGCACACGGCTGTCACGCCGGAGGTGCTGAAACTATAGGGGCACATTCTGGAGCGCGTTTACAAATAATGAAATCCCTCTGCATCACTCCAGAATATATATATACAGAGCGAGTATAGTCCATCTCGGACACCTGCAGGTGCTTTTGATGCTTAAGTTAACCCCTCCACTGCCAAGATGAGTTGAGCGTTGTGGTAGTGGGCCGCGTGTTGCGGTGGGACCGGTGCAGATCGATACTCACTGGACGTCTCCGTGGTTTGTCGTCGCGTACCATTTTGCACACGCTGAGGCTGAGGAATATCCCGGAGAGATGAGCCTGCGCAGGGAAGAGGAAAGGAATCCCGTTAGATCCCGTCTATAGCTGTTCCTGCAGAGCTACACGTCTCCTTCAGCCCCAAATAACAGGAGAAAGTGACCCGGCCGAGAGATCCCGGACAGGATTTATTCAGCAGATACCGGCAGGGACCAGAAAACAGCTTGTGAACACGGTGCGGCCAGGACTGCCAAGGCAGCGAGACACAGGAGACCGGCCATGTGTACCGGAGATGCCTGCAGGGTCACTGAGGCCACAGGCCAAGCTCAGATATGACGCCCTGTCCTGCAGAACATTTACAAATGAACACATTCGATACGAATGAAGAAGCCCCTTCAGGTCTCTTGGTAGACAAGTGTGTGAATGAAGGTGTGTATTTGTGTGCGACGCCTTTACAATGACATTCTAGAGAAATGCTATGATGTGAGGCCCCAGAGGGACCGAGGCCCTAGGCAGCCGCATATTTTGCCTAATTAGAGCCGCCTGTGATGTGCACATAGGAAGGGGGGGGGGCTTCTTCCCTCAGCAATAGTTTTTGTATTTGTCCACTGGCACAAAAAATGCCAACCACTAACCCTCCGCCCACGACCCCCAAATAGAAGATATTGGCTGCAGGTTCTGGACGTTAACCCCTTAAACACAGAGTGAATTACCTGCCGGAAGGCGCTGCATATTACATACGTGTCACACACAGATCCTGCGAGATCCTCAGGTCCGTTACGCTGATTGGGCATTAAACGTGCGCTGTCATTAGGAATACTCACAAATATGCCTCGGGGTCTGCAGTAACATAAGACAGCGGTGATAAACGTCATGCCATGTATGATCCCACGTCTGTAAAGCTGGAACACAGAGAGGAAGGCGTCTGCAGATTAGCCTGGATTCAGTGAATTCGGAACATTCTAGGAATAATTCGACCTGTGAAGATTTACATTTCATTTTGACCAAGTCACAAACTGGGAAAATAAAATTGCTAAAATGCTTCTATTACCAGGCTGGATTTATTAAAGGGTTAAAATGCCGGCCTAAAACGCGCTTTCTTTAACTCCTCTGATCACAACCTGCTCAGCATGACGGAGCCCGTGCGGATTAATACTCACTGCAAGTCTCAGCTGGTTATTGTAGCCGAATAATGATCTGTCCAGGAGGAGGCCGAATATTATCCCGGAGAGGAGACCCTGCGCGGAGAAGAGAAAACCATTTGCGTCAAGTCAGTATGTTTTCTTTTAAAACCAGTTATTATGGTGATCACCGGGAATAACCTCCTCATAGTGAAGGACATAGGGGAGACGTCCTGCGTACTCCTTGCGTTCCTCTCCTTCCTGCAAGCTTTGCAGTGTAAAAATGCAGCCAATAACAATGTATCAAAGCAAAGACAAGTCTGAAGCCTCTGTGTATGTTTGGAAAATCTGAGGAGTCAGAAAAGTGAGCGTAGAAAAAAAAACGATGCTGATTAAAATATAATCACCTCTACCTTCCTAGAGTGAACATTTTGTCTTCCTTAAAGGGCCAGTACCCCCATAAAATGAAATGTCCTTATTGTGTTTATTTATGTTGCTGAGATCTTACATGTGTTTATTTTTCTCTTGTAGGGTTAGATAATATGTTCCTCTATATGTGTCACTGGGTGCATCCATTGTGTGATATTTTCCTCTATATGTGTCACTGGGCGCATCCATTGTGTGATATTTTCCTCTATATGTGTCACTGGGTGCATCCATTGTGTGATATTTTCCTCTATATGTGTCACTGGGCGCATCCATTGTGTGATATTTTCCTCTATATGTGTCACTGGGCGCATCCATTGTGTGATATTTTCCTCTGTATGTGTCACTGGGTGCATCCACTGTGTGATATTTTCCTCTATATGAGTCACTGGGTGCATCCATTGTGTAATATTTTCCTCTATATGTGTCACTGGGTGCATCCATTGTGTGATATTTTCCTCTATATGTGTCACTGGGTGCATCCATTGTGTGATATTTCCCTCTGTGTTACTGGGCGCATCCATTGTGTGATATTTTCCTCTATATGTGTCACTGGACGCATCCATTGTGTGATATTTCCCTCTGTGTCACTGGGTGCATCCATTGTGTGATATTTTCCTCTATATGTGTCACTGGGCGCATCCATTGTGTGATATTTTCCTCTATATGTGTCACTGGGCGCATCCATTGTGTGATATTTTCCTCTATATGTGTCACTGGGCGCATCCATTGTGTGATATTTTCCTCTATATGTGTCACTGGGCGCATCCATTGTGTGATATTTTCCTCTATATGTGTCACTGGGTGCATCCATTGTGTGATATTTTCCTCTATATGTGTCACTGGGTGCATCCATTGTGTGATATTTTCCTCTATATGTGTCACTGGGCGCATCCATTGTGTGATATTTTCCTCTATATGAGTCACTGGGCGCATCCATTGTGTGATATTTTCCTCTATATGAGTCACTGGCGCATCCATTGTGTGATATTTTCCTCTATATGTGTCACTGGGTGCATCCATTGTGTGATATTTTCCTCTATATGTGTCACTGGGTGCATCCATTGTGTGATATTTTCCTCTATATGTGTCACTGGGCGCATCCATTGTGTGATATTTTCCTCTATATGAGTCACTGGGCGCATCCATTGTGTGATATTTTCCTCTATATGTGTCACTGGGTGCATCCATTGTGTGATATTTTCCTTTGTATGTGAAACAAAAAATATGTCTGGTGGGAGGTGATCCAGGGCTGTATACACACACACACACACACACTGAGGCATTGATTGGCTTGTGTAGGGGCCAGGCACACTGACGCTGTGCTGCCTCCTGCATCTCTATAGAGCGGAGACTGTATGTTGCGCCAAGGTGAGGTCAGAGCGACTGGAAAAGAAGAGCCGTGACGGTGATGTCAGCATGGTGCGACTTACAGTGCGCTGTGTCACCCTGTAAAACTGGCCTACTGTGCTTTGAGAGCTGCGAGTCCGTGTCCGCTGAATAAAGTGCTGACAAGTGGCCGTGGCTTATTTACAATCTCCAGTCAGTCGTCTCTCTGGCTGCTGGAAGGCAGCAGTAAAGTTTGTTGAGCTTTTTGTAACAGTGAGGGACCCCAGAGATATCATCAATCCTGCTCTCTGTGTCTGTGTGTGTTTTTGTGTAGTTTTGTGTTGTTTTACCTTGCTCACTCGTGGTTCCATAACCCGGAGCGAACTGGAAAGCCGATCCTTTATCTGAAAAGGCACAAATACAAAGTATTAATTTCTAGTCATCACATTATACATTCGTTTCATGCTGAAAACCACCAGGTAGGCGGGGGGGACAGATTAGAACGAACGGGGGGGGGGGGGGGGTTACTGTCAGTGGTATCTGTGGTTCCAAAAGGTGGAGCGGACTGTAACTCCTATCATCCAACAGCTCACATTGACTTAACGGATCATGAAAAAAGGTACCTTAAAAGTAGGTCCCCAACCATCAATCCGACCCTAACCCTAAAATCTAACCCTAACCCAGAGTGTGAGGATGGTGACACCCCTCCCGACCTAACGAATATTACCGGGGCCATTGATTTGGGGCGTCAAGTGATTGCAGCCTCACCTACTGCTGACTGGGATCTAACACGCAGTGTGGACAGTGACGGCATGAATGTTTAACCTGCAGCTGGCTGGGAGTGATGTGAGTGAGTGTCTTGTAGCCTGATTTTTCTATATAAATTCCATTACCCCCCCATGATGTTTGATGACGGGCTCTATGGCTTCATGTGGGGAATCGCCTCATAAGACACAGCTTTTCCTTCCGGATCCTGACCAGTGACTTCATTAACTTCCTTTGCTGATGTTTTGGCGTCTCAGAAGCAGCTCAGTGCGTCACATACAATGCTCTTTTTGCCGTCTGTCCTGCCTGAGGACATTTGTCACATGTTCTAAACACCACACCGTAGCCAATTTGACCAATCAGAAAAGGCTCCCGGCTGACCGGCTTAATGTCAAGAGAAGACGTGAAAGATCGTGTGTATACGTATCTGGTAGCACGATGTTAGTCGCCCTCAGGATCTAGGTGGCTCTCATGAATTTCATCATCCACATGGATTAGTTCATAAAATGAGAAATACATAAAATAGTGCAAAACGTCACAATATACGGACTAATATATATATGTATATGATGATCCCACTCACAGGAATAGAGCCCTATCACTGGATCTGAGTGGGTTAGGACAGACAGGCGTTTTTCCGGATGTTGCAGGGGTAAACCACACCTCTCAAATTCGGTTCCTCATCTTGGCGTATGGGCATAGGAGAAAGCATAAATAGAAACACTTTCTTGTGTAGATTATGGGCACGTGTCACGTAAATGCGCTGTACAGCAGTATACCTCACGAATTAGGTTTAGCTATATTAGAAGAGGAAATATCTAAATACAATTTGATATGCAAAGATCAAACAGCTTTTATTCTGGAAAGTGTAAAATTTATACTAAATAACAATTACTTTAAATTTGAGGAAGACTACTATATTCAATGCAAGGGAACAACAATGGGCACCAAATTCGCGCCCAGCTATGCCAACCTATACATGGCATAGCTGGTTGAGAATCCAGGTTCATCTATGGGTCACATAGATGGGCACGAGGAGATATTTTATCTTATAAACGCTACATTGATGATGTTTTCTTTGTTTGGAAGGGAGAGGAGGAGGGATTGCAACGTTTCCGGACGAGTTAGACAACGTGGAATGGGGAACAAAGTTAGAAAAAAACATCGGAGTTCAGAGAAGGTCAATTGGTTAGATTAGAGATATACACATATATACATATTAAATCTAAAACATATATTTTAAAGATGTTGACACTAATACTTTTATTGACCAATCCAGTTGCCACTACTCCATGTGGCTAAAAGGGGTACCGAAGGGACAGTTCACTAGATTGAGACGTAACTGCACAGATGTGGAGAATTTTAAAAGACAAGCAGATACCCTTAAAAAAGATTTTTTGGAAAAGGGATACAAAGAAGTAGACTAAGATGTAACCATTTCGAATATATTACAGAAAGATCGAGATGATTTATTGAAGTACCAATCCAAAATGGAAATGGAAGGCGATATAATCACAAATAAAAGGAGACTTTAACAACAAAGCAAATAACATTAAAAAAATCTTAAAAAAACATTGGCATGTCTTAAGAAATGATGGAGATCTAAGAGTATGTAGGAACAGCACCCAAAGTAGTACAGTTGTGTTCAAAATTATTCAACCCCCAATGCTGTAAAGGGTTTTAGGGAATTTAGTGACATTTGTAATTGTATTCAGAATGAAATCCTACAAGGACTTTTTAAAGAACCATATGCAACTAAAATGACATCAATTGGTTTTGTAATACGGTAGTAAATGTTTCTTTTGTGAATTCTTCATTGACACAATTATTCAACCCCTTAAAGACTACCACTCTGAAGAACAGAGGTTCATTCAAGTGTTTTCAATCAGGTATTGAAAACACCTGTGGATGTCACGAAGCAGCAATAAAGCATAATAAGCACCAATTAGGCAGCTTTAAAATGACTGTGATACTCAGCTCCTTCTAGACATTTACTGGTGTGGTTACAAACATGGTGAAGTCAAGAGAATGGTCCAGGAAGACAAGAGAAGAGGTGATTACTCTTCACAGGAAGGGCAATGGCTATAAGAAGATTGCAAAGATGTTAAACATACCAAGAGAGACCATAGGAAGCATCATTCGCAAATTCAAGGCAAAGGGCACTGTTGAAACGCTACCTGGTTGTGGCAGAAAGAAGATGCTGACTTCGACTGCTGTGCGCTACCTGAAGCATAGAGTGGAGAAAAGTCCCCGTGTGACTGCTGAGGAACTGAGAAAAGATTTGTCAGATGTGGGTACTGAAGTTTCAGCTCAGACAATACGGCGCACACTGCGTAATGAAGGCCTCCATGCCAGAACTCCCAGGCGCACCCCCTTGCTGTCTCCAAAGAATAAGAAGAGTCGACTGCAGTAGGCCAAAAGTCATGTGGACAAACCACAGAAGTTTTGGGATAGTGTTCTGTGGACTGATGAAACAAAATTAGAACTGTTTGGGCCCATGGATCAACGCTATGTTTGGAGGAGGAAGAACAAGGCCTATGAAGAAAAGAACACCTTGCCTACTGTGAAGCATGGCGGGGGGGTCAATCATGCTTTGGGGCTGTTTTGCTTCTGCAGGTACAGGGAAGCTTCAGCGTGTGCAAGGTACCATGAATTCTCTTCAGTACCAGGAGATATTGGATGACAATGTGATGCAGTCCGTCACAAACCTGAGACTTGGGAGACGTTGGACCTTTCAACAGGACAATGATCCCAAGCATACCTCCAAGTCCACTAGAGCATGGTTGCAGATTAAAGGCTGGAACATTTTGGAGTGGCCATCGCAGTCACCAGACTTAAATCCGATTGAGAACCTCTGGTGGGACTTAAAGAAAGCAGTTGCAGTGCGCAAGCCTAAGAATGTGACTGAACTGGAGGCTTTTGCCCATGACGAATGGGCGAAGATACCCGTAGATGGCTGCAAGACACTTGTGTCAAGCTATGCTTCACGTTTAAAAGCTGTTATAACTGTAAAAGGATGTTGTACTAAGTACTAAGATTGAATGTCACTTGGGGGTTGAATAAAACTGATAATGATGTGAGCACAGAAAAGACATTTGTGGTTATTTCATTATAAATGTTATGTTATAGTTGTCTGACCTACACGTGCCTCTTTGATTTAATTGTAAGCAAGATGACTGAATGATCAAAATCAATGTCAAAGTGGCCAAAACACTCAATTTCAGTGGGGGTTGAATAATTTTGAACACAACTGTATTTAGAGGTACAAAAAAAACTGAAAGCCAACCTTGTTCATAGTAAAACCAAGAAAAAAGATGCAATCAAAGGATTCTTTGGGTTAAGGGAAGGTTTCTATCATTGCAGCCAATGTCAAGCGTGCAGATCGACAGGAAATAAAAAAGATTGGACTAGCAACTATTTTAACCATAAGTATAACCAAGAAATAAAATTTTTAAATACTTTTTCAAAAAATATCATATATACAGTATGCTGGAATGCTCATGTGGCCTACGGTATATAGGCCGTACAAAAAGGGCACTTAATGTCAGGATTGCTGAGCATGTGAGGAACGTAAGAAATGGTTTTGAGAAGCACTCGGTTTCTCTCCATTTTAAAAATAAAACATAACAGTTCACACATGGGCCTAAAATTCTGGGCTATAAAACAAGTCAGGACAATGGATGTGGAAGAAAATATAACCAGCAAATTGGGGAAAGAGGAGATGAGCCTCATCTTTGAGATAGGTACCCTAACCCCGAATGGTTTAAATGATGATTTCGAGATAATCCATTTTCTGTAACTTGTAATTTTCATACCTTATACGCTTCTCCCTCTCAACATACGATAGAGACGCATATACATTGTTAAGTCACTGATAACGGATACACAAAAGTCTACCACTATGCTACATACAGATATATAGAAGACGAATAGAACATTTATAGAATGCACTTAATGTTGCACTATAGCCTCCACAATTAGTTTACACAACACATAAAAACATAATCCAAAATAAATAGTTCTAGTTCATATAATTAATCAGATAGTTTAGGGATAGTTAATTGTTATAATAGCAAGGGTCACCATCACATCAAGATTTATACAGTGGCAAGAAAAAGTATGTGAACCCTTTGGGATTAGGTGGAGTTTTGCATGAATTGGTCATAAAATGTCTCTGATCTTCATCCAAGTCACAACAATTTGAAAAACACAGTCTGCTTAAAATAATACAACACAAACATTATATGTTTTCATGTGTTTATTGAACAGAACATGTAAACATTCACAGTGCAGGGTGGGAAAAGTATGTGAACCCCTAGTCTAATGACTTGTCCAAGAGCTAATTGGAGCCAGGAGCGAGCCAACCTTGAGTCCAATCAGTGTGATATTATTGGATGTGTTGCTGAAAGCTGTCCTGCCCTTTAAAAACACACACCAGTTTTGGGTTTACTGGATTCAAGAAGCACTGCCTGATGTGAACCATGCCTCGCAGAAAAGAGCTCTCAGAAGACCTACAATCAAGAATTGTTGATTTGCATGAAGCTGGAAAGGGTTACAAAAGTATCTCCAAAAGTCTTGTTGTTCATGTGTCCACGGAAAGACAGACTGTCTACAAATGGAGAAAGTTCAGCACTGTTGCTACTCTCCCTAGACGTGGACATCCTGTAAAGATGACTGCAAGAGCACAGCACAGAATGCTTAATGAGGTAAAGAAGAATCCTAGAGTGTCAGCTAAAGACTTACAGAAATCTCTGGCACATGCTAACATTTTTGTTGACATATCTACAATAAGGAAAACATTAAACAAGAATGGAGTACATGGGAGGACACCACGGAGGAAGCCATTGCTGTCCAAAAAGAATATTGCAGCACATTTGAAGTTTGCAAAAGAGCACCTGGATGTTCCACAGCACTCCTGGCAAAATATTCTGAGGACAGATGAAACCAAAATTGAGTAGTTTGGAAAAAACACACAACACTATCAGGGTTATCCAAAGAGATCCGAATTGCTTGAGAAAGGTAACCGAATGCTGAAAATCAGCGTTCGGTTGCCTTTCCTGGCCATTTGGCTATTCAGAGAGCAGGCAATTCACCAAATCCTGGCGAATTGCCTGCACATACGGTGCCTGTTCGAGGGCAGTGAAATCCCCATGAAAATGCACTGCTTCGGCTATTCAGAGAACACAGACCAGCAGTGAAAGGTTCCCCTAATGTCCTGCCATTCGGTGGTTTCATTCGGCAAGTTAATTCAGGAGAATCCCATAGGCTTCAATGTTAAAAATATTCCCGTTTTAATTCAATATCTAATAAACCGTTCATTATAAAATTCTGCAGCAAAGAGTCTCTTTAATCATAGATTTTTTAGGATACTTTAAGCATTTTTCTGTATTTTTTTTTTTTTTTTAGTTTACTTATTTTTTCTGTAACAGCCCTTTTTATTATCATTTCCTGGACCTCATATGTAAATTTCAGACATTTTTGCTCAGTAGTTTCTTTGCAAACAGCGTTTCACTTTCACAGATTCATACAAACTGTTTTGCTAATTTATTCACTGCCTCCTCTGCGTCTCAGCTGCTTGTGATTCGGCTCCTGTTCGGCTGCTTCGCTGCGTGTGATCGGCTCCTGCTCGGGTTTTTCGACGGTTAATCCAGATGTTTTTGCTTGTTTTCGGCGTGCATTCGGTGGGTTTTGCGGTTCGTTTTCGTCAGGTTTGCGGTGACTTTTCCCTGCAATTCGGGGACCCTGTGGTGCTTTCTGAATACACCGCAGGGTCGCCGAAATGGGATCGCCAAAAGGAACCGAATTGAAGAGAACGAAAAGTCATGAACATGTGGTGACTTTTCGAATCTCTTTGAATAACCCTGTACGTGTGGAGAAAAAAAGGCACAGCACACCAACATCAAAACCTCATCCCCACTGTAAAACATGGCGGAGGGAGCATCATGGTTTGGAGCTGCTTTGCTGCCTCAGGGCCTGGACGGATTGTTATCATTGATGGAAAAATGAATTCCAGAGTTTATCAAGACATTTTGCAGGAAAACGTAAGACCATCTGTCCGCCAACTGAAGCTCCGCAGAGGATGGGTGATGCAACAGGACAATGACCCAAAGCATACAAGTAATTCAACAAAAGAATGGCTTCAACAAAACAAAATACGCCTTCTGGAGTGGCCTAGTCAGAGTCCTGACCTCAACCTGATTGAAATGCTGTGGCATGACCTTAAGAGAGCGATTCACACCAGACATCCCAAGAATATTGCTACACTGAAACAGCTTTGTGAAGAGAAGTTGTCCAAAAATTACTCCAGATGGTTGTGCAGGTCTGATCTGCAACTACAGGAAACGTTTGGTTGAGGTTATTGCTGCCAAAGGAGGGTCAACCAGTTATTAAGTCCAAAGGTTCCCATACTTTTTCCACCCTGCACTGTTAATGTTTACATGTTCTGTTCAATAAAAACATATAATGTTTGTGTTGTATTATTTTAAGCAGACTGTGTTTTTCAAATTGTTGTGATTTAGATGAAGATCAGAGCACATTTTATGACCAATTCATGCAAAACTCCACATAATCCAAAGGGTTCACATACTTTTTCTTGCCACTGTATACATTATATATATTATTAAAAAAATTATTATAATTGTTTATCACTCCACTCATAATTTACAAGTAACCACAAAACTCATCCACTAATTCTTTCACAATCAGCTCCATCACAGGCACTATCCGTAGATATCACATTTATATTTTGTTTGCACATACTTTGCACTATCACTTGATATAATGAACATACAGTATATAGTCTGTATAGAATGTGTAGCAGATTTTATTTAATAACAATAGTAGCACATTTCACATATTCACGTTACTCATAGAGGTTTATATATTTATTTACTTAGAATACATAATTGGTCAATTTATTAGCGTCATGATTGATGTTTACACCAAATCAATTTCAGGGAAAGTATTTACCCCCATTTAAATATGGATTAAGACCAATGCTGTCTCCCTCGCATGAGTTTGTGGGGGGGGGGGCGCCTGAGTTATATTATGTATTGGACAATATATCTTTGAGCATGTGTTGTATGCAATGGATTTAAATCACCCGTATTGCCAGGCGTACGAATGATGATGTACAGGGTTTCGCCACAGAACTACATCTCCTGCGAATCGGTCACGTGCGTCCGATAGGTTGAGAGGGGAGATATGTCACGGGCCTGGCAGAGGGGAATAGGGTATGAGCCCGATGTGCGGTGACAAACAAGCTGAGCCACGTAACTGGAGTAAAAAGGGGTTTATTTTAACAATACAACAATATGGACAGGGCAGGAATGGAGATGTCTGAGAAGGCAATGCAGGGAGGAACCAGACACAGGGAGACACTGAGGGAAAACACAGCAGGAGACTTACATACAACACGAGACAGGAAACAGGGGGCACGGGAGGTTTGGTAGCAGCGGGCACAGGATGCTTGGCAGCAGCAGGCACTGGATGCTTGGTAGCAGCAGGTACGGGATGCTTGGTAGCAGCAGGTACGGGATGCTTGGTAGCAGCAGGTACGGGATGCTTGGTAGCAGTGGGCACGGGAGGCTTGGTAGCAGTGGGCACGGGATGCTTGGGAGCAGCAGGTACGGTATGCTTGGCAGCAGCAGGCACTGGAGGCTTGGTAGCAGCAGGTACGGGATGCTTGGTAGCAGCGGGCACGGGAGGCTTGGTAGCAGCAGGTACGGGATGCTTGGTAGCAGCGGGCACGGGAGGCTTGGTAGCAGCAGGTACGGGATGCTTGGTAGCAGCGGGCACGGGAGGCTTGGTAGCAGCAGGTACGGGATGCTTGGTAGCAGCGGGCACGGGAGGCTTGGTAGCAGCGGGTACGGGATGCTTGGTAGCAGCAGGTACGGGATGCTTGGTAGCAGCGGGCACGGGAGGCTTGGTAGCAGCAGGTACGGGATGCTTGGTAGCAGCGGGCACGGGAGGCTTGGTAGCAGCGGGTACGGGATGCTTGGTAGCAGCGGGCACGGGAGGATTGGTAGCAGCGGGTACGGGATGCTTGGTAGCAGCTGGCACGGGAGGCTTGGTAGCAGCAGGTACGGGATGCTTGATAGCAGCGGGCGCTGGATGCTTGGTAGCAGCGGGCACTGGATGCTTGGCAGCAGCGGGCACTGGAAGCTTGGTAGCAGCTGGCAATGGAGGGTTGGCAGCAGGGGGCACGGGAGGCTTGGTAGTAGCGGGTACAGGAAGCTTGGTAGCAGCGGGCACTGGAAGCTTGGTAGTGGGCACTGGATGCTTGGTAGCAGCGGGCACTGGAAGCTTGGTAGCAGCGGCACTGGATGCTTGGTAGCAGCTGGCAATGGATGCTTGGTAGCAGCGGCATGGGATGCTTGGTAGCAGCGGGCACTGGATGCTTGGCAGCAGCAGGCACTGGATGCTTGGCAGCAGAGGGCACTGGAAGCTTGGTAGCAGCGGGCACTGGAAGCTTGGTAGCAGCAGGCAGTATACGTAGTCATATAGTCCGTGCAATAGGTCGTGGCAGGCGGCTGGCAAACGTAGTAAATGTCCAAAGCAAGAAGTCGGCACACGGGGAATCAATAACAGCAGAGGATGGGAACAGGTCTAAGAGAAAGGCTGCCGGGGAGTAAGTGAGACAATGCTCCACTCTTATAAAGGGAATGACAGGCCTATTAGTGGCAGCAGCTGAAGTTCACACAGCCTGAGGGAAAGTACAAGGTGGCGTAGCCAGAAAGATGCTGTATAGGTCCAGTCAGGAGGTGCAGTACCACCTTTGGCCTTCTTACCGCGACGGTGTGAACCATGACAAGATAAGACCGGAAGTATATCGGAACATGCTCCGTGGAACGCAAATAACATCAAGGCGCATGCGCAAAATGGCGGCACCCACCATAGAACGGCGAGTGCAGAGCGGAGGCGTGAAACGCACGCTAATGGGGACACATGGGGACAGCTAATTACTCTATGAGGAGGACTGTAAATACACTGACACATTCATGGCCTGTAAACCAGCTGAGGAAGCCGTGTTGAGCGGCGAAACGCATCCTGGTCATCTGGCCCAGCCAAATATTTTGTTATATTTTGTTTTAATAGGTTTTAATAAATTTATTAAGCTGTTCAGTCCCCGATGTCCTTGGAGTTATTGGAACCGTGGAGGTCTTCGTGGATTTGACCAATAAAACAATTCCACAGGTATTCCAACCCAGAGCTTGGTCTAAGCTCCACCACATGTGAGTTGACATCTTTTTGAGATACATTTTGTGTACCTACTGTGCAATCTACACAAGAAAGTGTTTCTATTTATGCGCTCTCCTATGCCCATACGCTGAGATGAGGAACCGAATTTGAGAGGTGTGGGTTACCCCTGGAACATCCGGAAAAAACACCGGTCTGCCCTTACCCACTCAGAGCCAGTGATAGGGCTCTATTCCTGTGAGTGGGATCATCGTATACATATATATTTTAGTCCATATATTGTGACGTTTTGCACTATTTTATGTATTTCTCATTTTATGAACTAATCCATGTGGATGATGAAATTCATGAGAGCCACCTAGATCCTGAGGGCGACTAACATCACGCTACCAGATACGTATAGACACGATTTTGGCTATTGGTTTGGGGGAAACCACTAACATTCTTGTTTGGCATCGGGAGTGTCATGAGCCACACCGCCACCGGCGGAAGAAAGGCAGATCTGGTGCTGCACCATCCTGATTTCCCCAGGCAGCACCCTTCAAGCCCTGTCTTGCTGGAATTTGCTTCCAGAGACTCACACTTGCAGGATCAGCAGGTGCACCTAATGAGGACCTGCAGTGACTATTTAGCAGAGGCGCTTGTCCCAGGATGCTTCTGCATTTTGCTTGCAAAGTGCCAACACTCCCAGTCTGACCTCAAGCCTGTCCAGAAGCTCCATAGCTATCCTGATATCCGTGTACCGAACCCCTGGCTTTCCCCCTGGACTCTGCATTCTGGATCATCCCTACTGGTATTGTGCCTCGAGACCCCTTTATTACACCTGTCCCAAGACTTCCCTCCTGCGCTCCCCAACCAGAGACTTTCCAGTATTGCTTCTCCATGTTTATTGTTTTCCTTTAATAAATCCCCATTTGATTTGCAACATCTCAAGTGTTTCCTGTGTATCACTTGCATCCTGGGCTTGCAACCTCGACCTGTGGCACAACACGTGACAGGGATATTGGTGGTGTGACAGGTTGTGGGCGCTTACCATTTTTTGATAAGACGTGAAAGATGTATTTTCCCTTTCTCTGATTGGGTGGATGTCGTGTAGTCATGTGTACACAACTGACCAACCGGTGAAGAGGCTTTTTTTTTGAGTGGTGAATTTGGCTACACATGGCCAACCTACATCAACCAATGAGAGGAGCTCAATAGACGGAGCTCACTCATTGGCTGCCAGAAATATTTCATGAAATACTTCTGAGCCTCGTTAAGCCTGGGAGGATCCTACGGAAAAGATGCAGCTTTTAAGCCGCATCAAAAGATGGCACGGTAAGAAAGTCCTGTCTTTAAACATGATGCTCCAATTTGGCCGCAGACGAATTTTGGACAATCTGGGCTCATACGGAGCGACGTCTTCCCTAACTAGGGTTAGGGTTACATATTGTAATTCCTACCACGGTTCAAGGCCAATATGTTAGTACTCTATGCCACTGTGTATAGCACTCTATGCCACTGTGTATAGCACTCTATGCCACTGTGTATAGCACTCTATCAAGGATATGCCTAGAGCACCAAAATGTCACCGACATTTCAGTGCACTCCCATTCCCTGCAGTTCAGCGAGTTGAATTTGCCAAACCTGTGGTGAAATTAGCATTCACCGCAGTGTCCCCGAAGTGCAGCGAATGAGCCGCCGAACGCATCCCAAACACTGCCGCAAAACCGCTGAATCAATTGGAAAAAAAACCAGCAAAAACCCCCCCAAAAAAAACCACTGAAGCGATCTGAAAAAAGCCGACGACCTGCCACCCGTAAAATCTGACGACCCACCGAAAAGAGCACCGACCAGCCGCCGGAAAAAATCGACAAACCTCCGAACAGGGATAAAATAAATAAATATTGCAACTTTTAAAAAATGTTTGCCAAAAATCTACTGCATGAAAATGACTGGGAATAATAGGAGGTCCTACGAATAATAATAAAAAGGTCTATTACAGAGAAAAAAAAATTTGGAGGAACCATCCACCACATCGCCCTTGTGGACCCCTAACTAGGGGAGGGGATCCGGTGCCTCTTTATTTCATCAGCTGTTTTATGTTTGGTGCCTTTTGGATCAAATAGGCACCAAAAAATCTGAGTATTACTACATATACTCTAGTGCAGACCTCAAAATTTCCACTAGCCTGCTCGCATTTGGCGAGCGGAAATTATCTGAGGGCGAGTGGTGCGGACTTCCCCGTTGGTTGCTGAGGCCAGGTTCAGTGGGCCGCCACCTTAATTCACAGCTCCGGTATCGGACTCTTGTAGTCTGAATCCGGAGCTGAATATCTGATCGGCGATGCCCGCTCCCGCGCAACCCGTGAGGTTCGCGTTTGCGGGTCACCTGCCCACCCACGTGAAGCGTCGCACACTCGTGATTCTATGACGCATCACCTAGGCGGGGTCAGGTGACGCGCGGGAGGGGGCAGCACCACTGCAGCGTGCCGTTCCCAGACTCGTGTTAGGAGTGTGGGAGGCACAGCCAGGGGGGGGGGGGAATCGCCACCGGCGTTCTTCAGTTCTGCCAAGGAGGCGAGCGGCCAAGCTGCAGGTCAGTGGTCGCTCGCCTCCTCGGCAGAACTGAAGAACGCCGGCGGGCAGAGGTGAGAGCTGGGGACAAATATACCCATGTGAGCTGGGGGCAAATATACCTATGTGTGAGCAGGGGGCAAATATACCCATGTGTGAGCAAGGGGCAAATATACCCATGTGTGAGCAGGTTGGGCAAATATAGTCATGTGTGAGCAGGGGGCAAATATACCCATGTGTGAGCAGGTTGGGCAATATAGTCATGTGTGAGCAGGGGGCAAATATACCTATGTGTGAGCAGGGGGCAAATATACCCATGTGTGAGCAGGTTGGGCAAATATAGTCATGTGTGAGCAGGGGGCAAATATACCCATGTGTGAGCAGGGGGGCAAATATAGTCATGTGTGAGCAGGGGGCAATATACATGTGTGAGCAGGGGGCAAATATACCCATGTGTGAGCAGGGGGCAAATATACCCATGTGTGAGCAGGAGGGCAAATATAGTCATGTGTGAGCAGGGGGCAATATATCCATGTGTGAGCTGCTGGGGGCAAATATACCCATGTGTGAGCTGCTGGGGGCAAATATATCCATGTGTGAGCTGGGGCAATTATATCCATCTGTGAGCTTGGGGCAAATATATCCATCTGTGAGATTGGGGCAGATACAGTCAGGTCCAGAAATATTGGGACATGGACACAATTGTAACATCTTTGGCTCTATACACCACCACAATGGAGTTGGAATGAAACAAACACAATGTGCTTTAACTGCAGACTGTCAGCTTTAATTTGAGGGTATGTACATCCAACTCAGGTGAACGGTGTAGGACTTACAGCAGTTTGCAGATGTGCCCCCACTTGTTAAGGGACCAAAGGTAATGGGACAGAATAATAATCATAAATCAAACTTTCCCTTCTTAATACTTGGTTACAAATCCTTTGCAGTCAATCACAGCCTGAAGTCTGGAACGCATAGACATCACCAGACGCTGGGTTTCATCCCTGGTGATGCTCTGCCAGGCCTCTACTGCAACTGTCTTCAGTTCCTGCTTGTTCTTGGGGCATTTTCCCTTCAGTTTTGTCTTCAGCAAGTGAAATGCAGCTCAATGGGATTCAGGTCAAGTGATTGACTTGGCCATTGCATAACATTCCACTTCTGTCCCTTCAAAAACTCTTTGCTTGCTTTTGCAGTATGCTTTGGGTCATTGTCCATCTGCACTGTGAAGCTCCGTCCAATGAGTTCAGCAGGATTTGGCTGAATGTGAGCAGATAATATTGCCCGAAACACTTCAGAATTCATCCTGCTGCTTTTGTCAGCGTCACATCATCAATAAATACAAGAGAACCAGTTCCATTGGCAGCCATACATGCCCACGCCATGACACTACCACCACCATGCTTCACTGATGAGGTGGTATGCTTAGGATCATGAGCAGTTCCTTTCCTTCTCCATACTCTTCTCTTCAAATCACTCTGGTACAAGTTGATCTTGGTCTCATCTGTCCATAGGATCTTGTTCAAGCACTGTGAAGGCTTTGTTACATGTTGTTTGGCAAACTCTAATCTGGCCTTCCTGTTTTTGAGACTCACCAATGGTTTACATCTTGTGGTGAACCCTCTGTATTCACTCTGGTGAAGTCTTCTCTTGATTGTTGACTTTGACACGCATACACCTACCTCCTGGAGAGTGTTCTTGATCTGGCCAACTGTTGTGAAGGGTATTTTCTTCACCAGGGAAAGAATTCCTTGGTCATCCGCCACAGTTGTTTTCCGTGGTCTCCCGGGTCTTTTGGTGTTGCTGAGCTCACCGGTGCATTCCTTCTTTTTGAGAATGTTCCAAACAGTTGTTTTGGCCACGCCTAATGTTCTTGCTATCTCTCTGATGGGTTTGTTTTGTTTCTTCATCCTAATGATGGCTTGCTTCACTGATAGTGACAGCTCTTTGGATCTCATCTTGAGAGTTGACAGCAACAGATTCCAAATGCAAATAGCACACTTGAAATGAACTCTGGGCCTTTTATCTGCACATTGTAATTGGGGTAATGAGGGAATATCACACACCTGGCCATGGAACAGCTGAGAAGCCAATTGTCCCATTACCTTTGGTCCCTTAACAAGTGGGGGCACATCTGCAAACTGCTGTAAGTCCTACACCGTTCACCTGAGTTGGATGTACATACCCTCAAATTAAAGCTGACAGTCTGCAGTTAAAGCACATTGTGTTTGTTTCATTCCAACTCCATTGTGGTGGTGTATAGAGCCAAAGATGTTAGAATTGTGTCCAAGTCCCAATATTTCTGGACCTGACTGTATATCCATGTGTGAGCTTGGGGCAAATATATCCATGTGTGAGCTTGGGGCAAATATATATATAAGAGGGCCTCTTCAAAGAAATATCAAGCACTGCAGTAAAGGTTCACTTACCTCTGAAGGCGTAAAACCACCTGTACTTGCGCTGGTATCCATACTCTCTACATTCAGAGGAAAAAAAAAAAAGACATTAAAAAAAGTTAATGTTCTCTGTGAAAAAAATACCAAAAAATGTCTAAATAAACACAAAAAAATAATAAGAGACTTCTGCTGCAAATTAAATAATAAATGGTTGAATAAATAGTTAATAAAAACTGAGAATTTTTTTAACATTGAAACCTATGGGATTCGACTGATTAAACCTGTCGAACAAAAGCCACGAAAATCTAAACATTTCTCTGCTGTTCGGTGTCTGAATAGATTAACCATTGCTTCTCTATGGGGGATTTCACTGCTGTCGAACAGGCACCTTATTTTGCTGGCAATTCGCCAAAATTTGCTGAACTGCCTGCTCTCTGAATAGACGAATGGCCCCGAAATGTCACCATACGGGGAGAACTACTGGTCGGTGTAATTTCGTGCCCAGGTCGACTCTCTCTGAATAACCCTGCATGTCACGGTGTATAGTACTCTATGTCATTGTGTATATCACTCTGAAACTGTGTATAGTACTCTATGTCATAGTGTATATCACTCTGTCATTGTGTATAGTACTCTATGTCATTGTGTATAGTACTCTATGTCATTGTGTATATCACTCTGTCATTGTGTATAGTACTTGAAGGAAAAGGAATCCTCAGACCACCATCTGCTAACCTATAAGAAGGACCCTATAAGTAGTTAAATAACACCCCAGGAATTATAATATTAACCCTTTCGCTGCTGAGGCTTTTCCCGCCCCTGTGCTGAGGTCATTTTTTACCTGTTTTGCTCATCATGTTTAAACGTGTTTTGAAGCTTATTTTAGTATATGACACCGACATATTATATATCGTTCTTTCCGTCAGACTCGGTAGATTCATAATATGTCATTATTATATGTATACGTTATGTCATGTTTGTATATTATAACAAAAAATGCAATAAAATATGTATTTTCAATAATTTACAATGTGTAAAGTGTTTTTTTCCACATTTTAACATGCGAGCAATTGCGGTTATATTTTGTATGGGGTGCGCTTGTTAAAAAAATTAGAGATGGGGTCTCGTTACATTTTTTTTTGGGGAAAATGACACCATTTTTAACAAACGCACCGCATACAAAAATCGTTAATGCAGCATCATTGTTCACATTATAATTGAAATGGGAACAATATTGCTGCATTAACAAACCAAAAAAAAAAAAAAAAAGTGTTTATTTTTTTTTTTTAATTTTTTTTTTTTTTATTTTTATTTTTTTTTTTTTTTACAATTTTTTTACTTTCATGTTTGGTATCGTTGGAACGGCCATGCTCTGGCCGATCCAACCATATCAAAATTTAACCCCTAACTGCCACGGATCGGGAGATAGGGAGTTCATTGGAACTCCCTATCTCCACAGTTCGTGGCAGTTAGGGGTTAATGCTAGGACTGGCGTCATCGTGCTACGCACGATGACGCCAGTCCTCTGGGGAGTTCCCGGAAGCTTGGCCGACATCCAAGATGTCGGCCAGCTCCCGGGAAGGATCGCAAATCGGCGCTTTTCAGCGCCGATTTGCGATCCAGCTCCCCAGGGGTTAATGGCAGGCATCATTTGGAAGGGCAGGCTGTGCCCTTCCAAATGATGCCTGTGTTAAGCCCCTGTGTGCCGCCGATCGGGAGGAGAGAGGTCCGAAGGACCTCCCCCCCTCCCTTTCAGGCGCCTCCTCCGCACATGCGGGGGGGTGCCTGAATTAGGTGTCATCGCGGGGGCGCGATGACACCTAATAATGGCGGTTGCTGCTCCGGATGCCGGCTGACATCCAGGATGTCAGCCCGCACCGGAGGGGCCAGCGCGTCCTTAGCATTGAAGTGGGTAATAGATAAATTAAGGTTTAAAATATAAGAAATAGTTTTAAGATAAATTGATAATCAGCAGTATTATAGGACTAAGGTTCACTTCTCAAGATGTTTGCAAATGTCTTTAGAATGACAAGGATACTGATGTTTGCAAATGTTTTTAGAAAGGCAAGGACGCTGATGTTTGCAAGTTTCTCTCAAGTGATAGAAAAGTGCTGATGTCTTAAAAAAAAGTACTGATGTCTTAAGAAATGCTGATATCTCAAGAAATCACATGCCGAGACCACGGGACTGTCTAGAAATGTGTCACCAGACCTGTATTGAAACTGGCCAATGAACTATGTTATGTTTTGAAATGTTAACCAATGAAATAAAGAGACAACGTTTTTGTTAGAAGCATAAATATGCGTCAAAAAAACGTTGGAAGGCAGAGAGAAATTGCCAGACAAAATTACATGCCTCGTGTGTCCTTTTTGAAAGGATTTTCTCTCTCCCTGCGCAGAAGGAGAGTTAACTCAAGGTGTGCCTAAGACAGGATCTTAGGGGTTAAGGACGGACAATTGGAGACGATTATTCTCTTCAGTACTCTATGTCATTGTGTATAGTACGCTATGTCATTGTGTATATCACTCTGTCACTGTGTATAGTACTCTGTCACTGTGTATATCACTCTGTCACTGTGTATATAACTCTGTCACTGTGTATATAACTCTGTCACTGTGTATATAACTCTGTCATTGTGTATATAACTCTGTCACTGTGTATATAACTCTGTCACTGTGTATATCACTCTGTCACTGTGTATATAACTCTGTCACTGTGTATATAACTCTGTCACTGTGTATATAACTCTGTCATTGTGTATATAACTCTGTCACTGTGTATATAACTCTGTCATTGTGTATATAACTCTGTCATTGTGTATATCACTCTGTCATTGTGTATATCAATCTGTCAATGTGTATATCAATCTGTCAATGTGTATAGTACTCTATGTCACTGTGTATAGTACTCTGTCATTGTGTATATCACTCGGTCATTGTGTATATCACTCTGTCACTGTGTATATCACTGTCATTGTGTATATCACTCGGTCATTGTGTATATCACTCTGTCACTGTGTATAGTACTCTGTTATTGTGTATATCACTCTGTCACTGTGTATAGTACTCTGTTATTGTGTATATCACTCTGTCACTGTGTATAGTACTCTGTTATTGTGTATATCACTCTATCAGGGTTATTCAGAGACAGGTGAAAAGCAGGAGAATGACTGAAGAAAGAAAAATTCCAGGTCAAAATAGCCGATTTGGAAAGTGAGATAAATGGGAGAATTTTTCTGGCTTGGCTATTTGAACCTAGAATTTTCACTTCTCCAATCATTCTCCTGGTTTTCACCGCTCTCTGAATAACCCTGTATGTCATTATGTATATCACTCTACGTACTTATTGTGGTACTCTTTATTACCGTGTATTAGGGTCGCCAGGTCAACCATGTTTCCCTGGACATATATTACTATTTCATGCAGAGGGGGAGCACATGGCGAGTGCTGCCCTGCAACATGTATAACTCATATGCTACAGGAAGGCAGGTCACCTGGGATTCCTCTATGATTTCTTCCCTGCAGCGTATGGATTATACATGGTGCAGGGTGGCATTTTTCATGCACTGCGGTTTGAGCATGAATAAATCATATGTATTCAGGAAAACATGGCCGACCCGGCAGCAATAATATGTATAGAACTCATTCATACATGTACGACTCACCGGTTGGTCTGCTCTTTATCCAGGGGCCCCGGCCACCGGTCCTTTCTCACCGTCCCGTCTCCTCTCCCCGGCCAGTCCCGTCTCCTCTCCCCGGCCAGTCCCGTCTCCTCTCCCCGGCCAGTCCCGTCTCTTCTCTCCGGCCAGTCCCGTCTCTCCGCCGTGTCCCTCCGCTTCCTATACAGCACTAGGTTTTCTTGTCAAAGTGAAAGTGAAAGTATTCTGGAGAGGAGGAGGTTCAGCTCAGGCTCCCGGTGACCCTACTGTCCTTCAATCCACTTTCTGCCTATGTTACCTGTTATCATCACAATAAATGCATCTTAACCCTCTCACTGCCGCGGCGTCCCTTTATTTCTGAGCGTTTATCTTTACGTTACTGTAAATGTCTATCAGAAAAGCTGAATATAAACCAGAAAAAAAGCAAAACACACAAAACACCCCAAATCTTGCACTGAGTGTGGGGTGTTTTTTTTTTAGGGGGGGTTTGGGGGATATTTTGTTATCGTTAAAATAAAAGTTCGGCGCGGATCACACGCGGGGAGATAACTTTCCTTTATGATTTTAATATTATAAAGAAATCTTTTCGGTTGGAAAATCCCTTTTTATTTTTAAATCTAGATCCCGATAAACAAGGCGGAAAGTCCTCATAACGTCCTGGTGGTCTTCAGATAGGGGTGCGGAGCCACCATGTCTCTGACGCGTCGCAGCGTTTATTTCTGGAGGATTCTCGTGCGGATTTATCTGCAAATCCAGCAAATTCCTGCACTTGGATTTCATGAGCTCCTCGGCCTCCATGTCCTCAAATTAGGTTTATTTCAGGAGATTATTAAACACACAGGCTCAGGTTCGGGGAGACGCGCTTGTGCCTTTTTTATGTAAATATTTGTTTATTTGCAAAACGAGAGAATAATTCCAAGATACTGGTGTCCCGTGAATTGTGGTCAGTCTTTTGGTCGCGCAGGACCGATATGCAAATATTCAGTCAAGCAGGATCGTATCACACCATCAAAACCCAGAAACATTTTAGGTAAGGGGGGAAATAAATGGGTGGGGGGGGGCCAACACGACAAAGTGCCTACAGGGAGCATTAATAACCAACGAGGGGGCGGAATCGAGAGGTAGCGGAGATCAAGAACCACCTAGACCAGATCATCAGATAACGAGGCATTCTATTGGCTGCTGAGTAATGGAGTCCATTCATCTTGTCATACCATGTAGTGAGGGTTGGGCGAATGGGCGAGTGGGCGACTTCCGTTGGAGGGGATTAAGCCCTTAGCCGTGTTCAGGATACAGAAGGCCACAGACGCCTATATACAGCAGCGGGAAGGTGTGAGCGGTGTAGGAGCAGCACCCCAGGGTGAAAGGGCGGCAGGGGATCCAGGAATTCCCCCAAGATCACCTGAATCTGTCACCAACAAGGCTGGAGAATCAGGCAGTCCCACCAAATGTGTAACATTGTCCCTCGACCCGCCAGATACCTCCAACAAGTGTCCTAGGTGTCAGGGTAAATGCCGTGAAGGAAGGAAGGGGTGCAGTACCACAAGCTCCATAACCTGTACGCTGTCTCCAGCGTCTTGTGAGCCACCGCACAGTGATGTGCAAGCTCAAAGATCTTACTCCACTGGGCATCCGACGCGGGCTCATCTAAGAACCATTCCCGCTTCCGGCTTCCCGAGAAGATAGGAGCATGTTATAAATGCAGGAGACACCATGCGGTAAGGGATCGGGCTGCTTGGGGGATTGAGCCCACGTACGAGCAGATCTGAGTGTACCTAAATCTTTGCATAACCAATCCAGATGCTCCTCCAGCAGAGAACTAAGAGAGCGTAGGCCAGTGGATTGCATCACGTGGGTCACCACAGGTATTGAAGTGGGCAGGAGGCAGTGAAGGGCATCCAGGTCTGGTCATTATAGATCAGAGGCGCCGGCGAGGTGGATAAGGAGTACCTTGTAGCGGTACAGTGCCACAAATGGGGCGTTGCATAAGTGAACGGGGAGGGTTTACACCATTGAAGTCCCTGAGACAGTAAGAGCCAGGGTAACACCCCCAGGGTGACCCCTACCACTGTCCAATTGTGTGCCCTACAGTGTGTGGCCGGCCCCGTCAAAGTGTCACATTGCTGCGCCGGACGCCGGGAGGCATGTCAGTATGGGCGCACCGGGTGTACTTGTCTGACCCCGGCCTGAAAGTATCAAAATTAAAACACTCTTTGCAAAAAACTAATAGACGAAAACTTCTGGAATTTACATAAGATCCAATGAATGATAATAAAAAGGTCTGTTACAGAAAAAGAAAAAAGGTATTTAAAAAATAATAAAAAAATTGGAAAAACACATTTTGGACAAAAAATCCAGAAAAATGCCTAAAAAAATCCTAAATAAAAAAATAAATAAAGAGATTTTTTGCTGCAAATTAAAATAATAAATGGTTTATTAGATATTGGATTAAAATGGGAATATTTTGTAACATTGAAACCTATGGGATTCGCCTGAATAAACCTGGTGAATGAAACCACTGAATATCAGGGCATTCACTGACATTTCTCTGCTGTTCAATGTGAATAGATTAACCATTGCTTCTCTATGGGGGATTTCACAGCCGCCGAACAGCACCGTATTTCACTGCTGCCGATCAGCACCGTATTTCACTGCCGCCGATCAGCACCGTATTTCACTGCCGCCGAACAGGCGCCGTATTTCACTGACAATTCCCCAATATTTGGCAAACTGCCTGCTCTCTGAATAGCCGAATGGCCCAGAAATGTCACCGTACGGAGAAACTCACTGTTTGGTGCAATTTCGGTGCAAGATCGACTCTGAATAACCCTGTATGAGTATCCACTCTGCGGTCCAGTGCTCCGGGTGCACCTGCAGCTCACAGCCCCCAGGTGGCGCAGCAAGGAAAGAAACACGACTTCTACTAACACACACAAATACACAAACACACAGAAACAAGCACCAATACACAAACACACAGAAACAAGCACACATAACAAACAACCAGCTGACATCAGTAACATTTATCATCATCCTCCCCTGAAAGGCAGCGCAGCCTAGTGTGTAGCCACTACCCATGATTCCTTTTGTTAACCCTTACCTTGCCACACTCTGTGAGCAGTATTACAATGTTGGTGCTAACTTAACCAGAGCGCGTGTAAACGTAAAACCTCCATAGGTTATAATGGCTCTGGTTAAGTTAGCACCGGCTCTGGTTAAGTTAGCACCGGCTTTGTAATACGGCCCTGTGTGTATTTTGAAAATCACAACAAGCAAATGAGTGAAACATAAACTGACACCTTGTTATTCTGCAGAAATCTTCGCTGCCGGCGCGTATCGTCTCCCTCACACGTCATTGAACTAAAACCAGTTTCTCTGCATACGTTCAGCTCATAAACTCGCAAGAATGTTAAATACATGTAGCGCTGTGTTTAAAACCTTACTGTGGCAGTACCTATTTTTGGCCACCGGAGGGAGACAAGCGCGATAAGAGACACTGGACATTGGGACTACATTTCCCGGCATGCTCTAGGAACGGACACAGGAAGTGGGTGGGATACGCCGAGTGACATCCTGAGCCTCGTGGAGAGCGCGCCAGGGAGTGAAGCAGACAAGACACAGTGCTGCTGAGCGGAACACTAGCTAGGTCCGGAGCGCAGGTGGGGCCTACCAGGATTCCAATCCAGATTATCCAGCTTTACCAGACGGAGCCCTAGTTATCCGCAGACATTACCCAAGCTGCTAGCAAGGCAAGCAGAGGACCCCGAGTAAGGAGTACCGCAAGTCCATTGGATGGGAGAGCAGGCGGTAGCTGGACAAGTCCGGGCCGGGGCAAAGAAAGTCTGACTACAGATCCAGTAGCCGGTATCCCAGCAAGGCATCAAGCGGAGAGACGTCCTGGGTCAGCGGAGCCTTGGTGATCGAGCGGATGGGTGAGAGGCCTCCAAGGCCGGTTTATAAAGTCAAGAAAGCACGCTGCTGTTTGTCTTCAAAACCCACAGGGCCCCAACTTGACTAGTCGAAGACATCGCTATAAGTAATTCACTGGCCAGTTGAATAGTACCTGGGTACCATATACACACACATACACTTACAGTCCGGGACTTAACCTGTGCGGGACTCACTCCCTAATATCCCAAAAAGGGGTAAAGATTTGCATTTTATTTTGATTCCGCTGCGCGTTTCTCGAATTACGAAATATTGCATTCTCTTTTCCGCTACGCGTTTCTCGAAATTACGAAGCATTGTATATTTTTCTGTTCGGCTGCCCCTTTTCCCGAAATACGAAGCCTTGTATTTCTTTTTCCGCTGCGCGTTTACCGCGATACGAAATACTGTAAATATATCTACGAACACCGTGTCTGATTATATGCTTTTTACTCCAGTAAACTATATAAATTATAAAATCCACAACGGTGCTGGAGTATATTTATTCCCTAGTGCGGGGAGACTGACCCGTGGTTCATTTTCAGCGGCTCCTCCGGGAGTGAGCGCTACACACACATATATTAAGCAAACACTGTGCGATACTGAATTTACTGCACAATCCGGCACACGAGCTGCAAAACCAGAGATACAAAGCGTGTTACAGCCAAAAAGCTAAGAATCTGAGCAGCAGAAGCCAATTATAGGTGAACTAGGTGGAAAGCCTGCCCAGAGGGCAGTCCATTGTTAAGTGAAGTGTGCATGAATGTTCGCTGAAATGAAAGCACAGCAATGTCAAGGAAAGACAATTTTTTTGCTCATATGGGTATATATTGCCCTCAGCTCATATGGGTATATCTGCCCCCAGCTCACATGGGTATATCTGCCCCCAGCTCACATGGGTATAAATGCCCCCTGCTTACATGGGTATAATTGCCCCCTGCTCACATGGGTATAATTGCCCCCTGCTCACATGGGTATAATTGCCCCCAGCTCACATGGGTATAATTGCCCCAAGCTCACATGGGTATATTTTCCCCAGCTCACATGGATATATTTGCCCCAGCACACATGGGTATAAATGCCCCCTGCTCACATGGGTATAATTGCCCCCTGCGTATAATTGCCCCAAGCTCACATGAGTATATTTTCCCCCAGCTCACATGGGTATAATTGCCCCTGCTCACATGGGTATAATTGCCCCAGCTCACATGGGTATAATTGCCCCCTGCGTATAAATGCCCCCTGCTCACATGGGTATAATTGCCCCCTGCTCACATGGGTATAAATGCCCCCTGCTCACATGGGTATAATTGCCCCAAGCTCACATGGGTATATTTTCCCCCAGCTCACATGGATGAGCCCACCGGCAACAGGGACTTCAATATGGCCGCCGGCGAGCTTCCTCTGACATCATCAGAGGGGGCCCGCCAGCAGCCATCTTGAAGTCCCTGCTCGCCGGAGGCTGAGCCCACCGGCGAGCAGGGACTTAAAGATGGCCGCCAACGGACTTCCCCTGACATCAGAGGGGCCGCCAGCGGCCATCTTGAAGTCCCTGCTCGCCGGAGGCTGAGCCCACCGGCGAGCAGGGACTTAAAGATGGCCGCCGGCGAGCTTCCTCTGACATCATCAGAGGGGGCCGTCAGCGGCTAACTTCAAGTCCCTGCTCGCCGGTGGGCATACATGGGCCCAGCCTCGGGCGAGCAGGGATCCGCCAAAAAAAAGAAAGTGGAGCCGTTGGAGAGGCGCGCGCAAAGCACCTCTCACCCCTCCTCAGTGACTGAGCTGTGAGGAGGTGAGACAGGGAGAGGCGCGCGCCTCTCCAACGGCTCCGTTTTTTTGTTTTTTTTCTAACCGTTTTTAAATGTCCGTCGCGCATGCGCAGTCAGCGCTTGACGGCGACGGACTTTAAAACGGTTTTATTATATAGATAAGGGGCAGTAAACCCTGCGTGTCATTAGATCCCCTGGAGGAAGGCCATAGCGCCGAAACGTGGGGCTACACCTTCAGTTTCCAGTCACTCTGTGTATCCTTGGTGGGTTACAGAGCATGAGAAGGATTGAGCAGCTATAGATATAATATTATCTGTGCATTAAATAGCTCAGTGAGCGATTAAACACCAATGACACTGTGTTTATAGAATATGTATTCTTTAACGTTCTCAATAGGATATTTATCAGCTTAATTACAACTTTTCTACCAAAATATGATTTAATTCATTCATGTAGCGCCTTGATTAAATATTTCTATATACATGTGGCTTTTTTCTTCTTGATATAATAAAACGGTTTTACTGGTTAAGATCTTCGGCACCGTCTCTTTTGGATTATGTTTATATGAGTATATGGTGAGGGGGGAGAAAGGGGGAACAGCCCATAGAGATAGCGCTACTGCAATATTCTTAAATACTTTGGATACCCTATTTATCGTTTATCATGTAGATCAGTGTTTCCCAAACCTCTCCTCGGGACCCTCAACCAGGCCAGATTTTTCAGATCATCTTGGGGAAAAGCAGACTGAATCCTGCAATCACTGAGCAGCAAATCATATCACCTGTGCTGTGCTTCACATATCCTGCAAACCCGGCGAGGCAGAGGGTCCTGAAGACAGGTTTGGGGAAACACTGATGTAGATAAACCTGAACCACCTTAAAACACACACACACCCCTCAGGAAAAACTGCAAACATGATGTATTTCTGTAAATAAGTCAGCACTGAGTAAGAGAAGAATATTGTTAAACGGATACTGTGTAACAAATAATCATTCATGAATCAGTGTATTAAAACATCAAATTACTCGCTGTAACAGATCTCAGTACCCAACAGGGTCCCATCTGCCAATGCCACTTCCTTGCTGGACCCCCGTGTTCCCTTCATGACTCTCGTGCCTTTCTCCCGGTCCTTAGCCACAGTTTAAAGACAGGTACACATAGCCTTACAAGAGCCTTCCTAGCGTCACCATCATTTTCACTATTCATCACCAGAGCAGCGGCTTCACTGATACGTGGAATAACAGCGCGCCCAAAGAATCACCTCCTGCTGATCTACATGAACCCACTACAAAAAGGGTAAGAACCACCCCATTAACTGCGTCACATGCGATTAAACCCAGAGCCAGGAACAAGTAGGCTCTGGTCCAGGTGAGCACTTTATACGCATATTATTTCTGGAGAGATACGTCTGTAGAATCAATGCTTTGCCCCATGATCTCTATGATATGTCTTCTCTCGGCTTCTCTTCACCTTCTAGCAAGGAGAGATTCAGCAGCCGATCAGAGGGACGGTGCCATCCCGGGAACGGGCACAAAGCCGCTAACACAGAGACCGTTTCATATAAGCTCAGTGAAATGTGATACGACGGCTTATTGATCCAAGAAGACACTCGAGCATTGTCTGTATTATCCTTTATTCATAGGATTTTACATCAATTCACCATTAACTGCATTTATTATATTGCATTCCGGGCCACACGACCACGTCCAGGCTGTGCGAGGGAGTATACCCAGGGTTTATTGAATAATATGATGCAGAATGACGGGGATAGTCCTGCGCTTCTCTTGGCTTAATGTCTCTTCATGAAGACAGATGCTCGGGGACATTCCAGCAGCAAAAGGAAACGCTCGCATCACCGGCAGGTCAGGCTGCAAGAGAATAAACCACAGAACACGTCAGTGCGGCCAGCGTGAAGTCTCCGTATTACCCATCCCTCTAGGTGCCAGGCCCTCATCATGTTGTGTATAGCATGTTCCGGGGCGGCGCTGGATTCTCCGTGTTACCGGGCCCTCATCATGTTGTGTGTAGCATGTTCCGGGGCGGCGCTGGATTCTCTGTGTTACCGGGCCCTCATCATGTTGTGTATAGCATGAGCCGGGGCGGCGCTGGATGCTCCGTGTTACCGGGCCCTCATCATGTTGTGTGTAGCATGTTCCGGGGCGCGCTGGATTCTCTGTGTTACCGGGCCCTCATCATGTGTATAGCATGAGCCGGGGCGGCGCTGGATTTTCCGCGTTACCGGGCCCTCATCATGTTGTGTATAGCATGTTCTGGGGCGGCGCTGGATTCTCCGTGTTACCGGGCCCTCATCATGTTGTGTATAGCATGTTCTGGGGCGGCGCTGGATTCTCCGTGTTACCGGGCCCTCATCATGTGTATAGCATGTTCTGGGGCGGCGCTGGATTCTCTGCGTTACCGGGCCCTCATCATGTTGTGTATAGCATGTTCCGGGGCGGCGCTGGATTCTCTGCGTTACCGGGCCCTTATCATGTTGTGTGTAGCATGTTCCGGGGCGGCGCTGGATTGTCTGTGTTACCGGACCCTTATCATGTTGTGTGTAGCATGTTCCGGGGCGGCGCTGGATTCTCCGTGTTACCGGACCCTTATCATGTTGTGTGTAGCATGTTCCGGGGCGGCGCTGGATTCTATGTGTTACCGTGCCCTCATCATGTTGTGTATAGCATGTTCCGGGGCGGCGCTGGATTCTCCGTGTTACCGGACCCTTATCATGTTGTGTATAGCATGTTCCGGGGCGGCGCTGGATTCTCTGTGTTACCGTGCCCTCATCATGTTGTGTATAGCATGTTCCGGGGCGGCGCTGGATTCTCCGTGTTACCGGGCCCTCATCATGTTGTGTATAGCATGTTCCGGGGCGGCGCTGGATTCTCCGTGTTACCGGGCCCTCATCATGTTGTGTGTAGCATGTTCCGGGGCGGCGCTGGATTCTCTGTGTTACCGGGCCCTCATCATGTTGTGTGTAGCATGTTCCGGGGCGGTGCTGGATTCTCCGTGTTACCGTTCACTCGGTTTCCGCGGCTCTTCACTTACCTGAATGAAAGAGTTTCACCAGAGGCTCCACGTTGCTCCTCAGATTCGGGCTCTGCTTATCATGTTTAGTGAATAGGAAAAGTTCCTGGCCCAGACGTGAAATACTCGGCTGGTTCTCCAAGATCCTGCGCTTGGTTTCCCAGCTGCTCTCATCCAGATCATCCGCCACCACCACCACGCGCCTCTTACCTGCAGGGGAGACACATACAGGTCCTTGTTTGTATTAAGATATACACGTTTATTTTCTAAAGGACGCTGTGTGTATTTTTTGTGACGCACAGGAGTATACACATATTTATTTATAGAGCATACAAAATGCAGAGCGTTGTCCCGGCCGTACATCTAGAGGACAAGAACACCTCCCCATGGATTCAGAAAGATGAGCTTCAGTTACAAGATGTGATCACACGCTGGATAAGCCTCCCACAAATAACAATGTACCCCATTCAGCAGGTCCCCACCTACATAAACCTAATGCCTGACTCATTCATCAGAGACATCCACCCACACGGTGCATTCTGCAGAATGCATGGGATAATAGGCCCTGCAAATGGAGAACCTGGAAACCATGTGACAGAGTGGGGTGGGGTGGGGTGGGATGCACAACCTTTCACACTCATCTCAATCTCTGAATGTGCAACGAGACGCTTGAGCTGTCCTCAATTTTAATACAATTTTTGGTTACAGTTTGTTTCTTTGTTACACGTGCATTAGGTGTTACATCTGTATTGTTGATATTGTCGTTGTGTGATATTGTCATTGTGTGAGCCAGCGAGAGCCCTTTCACCCCCCCGCATGTGAGTGGTTTAAGTTTCCCTTCACTGTATACGTGTGTTGTGTCTGTATCTCCGTCTGTTTCTCAATACATTATCCCTATTCAGTGTCGTAACCTTATCCAGACAGCCTGATTTTACAGTGTGACTTCCAGGGTCTATGTTGCTCTGGTTTTGGGCTATGCCTGGGTGAGTGGTGCTAGAATGGGCTATGGCTTGAGGGCAGTGGCATCAGAATGGGCTATGGGTTGAGCGCAGCAGCAGCAGAATGGGCTATGGATGGGGCAGCGGCATCAGAGTGGGCTATGGATGGGCGGAGCGGCATCATAATGGGCTGAGCGGCATCAGAATGGGCTATGTATGGGGTAGTGGTACCAGCATGGGCTATGGCTGAGGGCGGCAGCACCAGAATGGGAGATGGGAAACTGTATTTCCTGTTTGTGCTATTTTATGTTAATGCCCCTGCTTGGTGCAACAAAGTTCCGTTCTGCCCACTACATGTAGACACGACTCGTGGTGTGAGCTCCAAGGCTATAAGTGATCAGTTTATTCACCTGCTATAATCACCGGCTGCAGAAGAGGGAGCTGAATTGAATGGAGGTGCCCAGCCGGAGAACGAGGAGGCCATTACAGAATGGCAGGAGTTCTATCATTGCACATCATATAAATATATTAATCTTCAAGCCCCGGGGACTCGCTCTCCTGATCTGATAAAAATGCAGACTGAAGCGGCCGTGTAAAGGGGGAAAGGCGCTCCTCTTACCCAGCGTTTCAGATAAATGCTCCAGCTCGTGGTCGTACAGGGAGTCAGTGACGTCGGTGATGTTGACTCGTCCTCTGGTCTTCGAGTGATACAATATGGCGAAATTGCAGCGGGACGCCTCGCTGATGAAATTTTGGTAGTTGCTGTTACCGACGTAGAAAGAGAAGACGCTGAAGCGGCTTTGTAAAATATCAGTGAGCCAGGCGTACTCTTCCTCCGTAGCCCTGGAGAATATTCCGATCACCTGGGGAGCCAACACATATCTAAGCAAGCCATCTTAAAACAAGAGAGATGGATATGTGATTCAAGCCAAGAGCAGCCAATAAAGCAGGTAAAAGAGCACCTAAAGCAGCCAATAAAGCAGGTAAAAGAGCACCTAAAGCAGCCAATAAAGCAGGTAAAAGAGCATCTAAAGCAGCAAATAAAGCAGGTAAAAGAGCACCTAAAGCAGCAAATAAAGCAGGTAAAAGAGCACCTAAAGCAGCCAATAAAGCAGGTAAAAGAGCACCTAAAGCAGGTAAAAGAGCACCTAAAGCAGCCAATAAAGCAGGTAAAAGAGCATCTAAAGCAGCAAATAAAGCAGGTAAAAGAGCACCTAAAGCAGCCAGTAAAGCAGGTAAAAGAGCACCTAAAACAGCCAATAAAGCAGGTAAAAGAGCACCTAAAGCAGCCAGTAAAGCAGGTAAAAGAGCACCTAAAGCAGCCAATAAAGCAGGTAAAAGAGCACCTAAAGCAGCCAGTAAAGCAGGTAAAAGAGCACCTAAAGCTAAAGCGGTAAAAGATAAAGCAGGCAGGTAAAAGAGCACCTAAAGCAGCCAGTAAAGTAGGTAAAAGAGCACCTAAAGCAGCCAATAAAGCAGGTAAAAGCACCTAAAGCAGCCAGTAAACTAGGTAAAAGAGCACCTAAAGCAGCCAATAAAGCAGGTAAAAGAGCACCTAAAGCAGCCAATAAAGCAGGTAAAAGAGCACCTAAAGCAGCCAGTAAAGCAGGTAAAAGAGCACCTAAAGCAGCCAATAAAGCAGGTAAAAAGAGCAAACTAAAGCAGCCAGTAAAGCAGGTAAAAGAGCACCTAAGCCAATAAAGCAGGTAAAAGAGCACCTAAAGCAGCAAATAAAGCAGGTAAAAGAGCACCTAAAGCAGCCAGTAAAGCAGGTAAAAGAGCACCTGAAGCAACCAATAAAGCAGGTAGAAGAGCACCTAAAGCAGCCAATAAAGCAGGTAAAAGAGCACCTAAAGCAGCCAATAAAGCAGGTAAAAGAGCACCTAAAGCAGCCAGTAAAGCAGGTAAAGGAGCACCTGAAGCAGCCAATAAAGCAGGTAGAAGAGCACCTAAAGCAGCCAATAAAGCAGGTAGAAGAGCACCTAAAGTAGCCAATAAAGCAGGTAGAAGAGCACCTAAAGCAGCCGATAAAGCAGGTAAAGGAGTGATTAAATGGGCTAAACCAGAAAACGAAAAAGTGAGCGAGACCAAAAGATTCTTTCAGTACATAAATTCTAAAGACCTCAAGAGTGAAAGTGCAGGTTCACTGAGATCAGAGACGGGGTGTTATTAACTGAAGAAAAGGCAGAAATGTAAATGGCTTATTATTCCTCAGTGTGAACGATCCCGCTACTCTCTGAGAAGATCCGTCGCTGCAGTCTTCCTTGCTACGGAGACGCTGAGGAAAAGTGGAACTAGCTCCGGGCCAGCCCAGTCACTTACCGAGACACAGTGTGGGGTGAAAAGAATGCATCATTTAACGGGAGACTGTACAGCCGTTATACAGAACAAAATCAGATAACATTGTAATCCCACCACATACACCCTGTCCTCCCCAGACATCCCGGCGCATGCGCCACTGCCTCTGGACTGAGCTCATTCTGGGCAGAACAATGGAAAACAGGATTACAGAGTCAGATGATAGGGCAGTGTTACTATGTGATAGTCTGTAGCTGGGCAAGTCACACAGTTCAAACTGTTTAATATATATATCATGCTCCAGATGATGGCCGTGCCGCCACATTCAGTTTATATCAAAGTGGAACCTATGACAAGAGACCTCCAAATCACTGATAAAAACATAATGAAATGTGATTGCTTTACTCAAGAAAAGGAGCTTCAGCAACTAAACAAGGTGAATGTGAACAAAACCCCATGGCCAGATGGAATTCACCTGCGAGTACTGCGGGAGCTATGTGTTGAAATATCTAAACCTCTGTTCTTAATCTTTCAAGGACACAGGACAAGAGGTCACCCATTTACACTGGACGAAAGGAAATTCAGCCTAAAGCATAGGAAGGGTTCTTTTACGGTGAGAGCACTAAAGCTGTGGAATTCTCTGCCTGTTGAGGTGGTTGGGTCAGAGTCTGTACAGACTTTTAAAAAACGACTGGATGACTTCCTGCAGACACATAATATTAAGGGTTATAATATTTAATATGTGGGTAAAAGCTTCTTGATCCAAGGAGAAATCTGACGCCATTCTGGGGTCAAGAAGGAATTTTTCCCCAGTATGTTGCATATTGGCGAGCATTTCAGACTGGGTTTTTTTTGCTTCTTTTGGATCAACAGCAGTAGGTTATGTGGGAGAGGCTGAACCCGATGGACGCATGTCTTATGTAACTAAGTAAGATTCTTTTCTTTCAGGAATAGTACCAGAGGATTGGAGAAAAGCTGACGTGGTCCCTGTATTTAAGAAAGGTTTAAAATTTGTGCCTGGGAATTATAGACCTGTGAGCTTAACATCTGTGGCTGGGAAAGTATTCGAGTGGTTACTAAGGGATAATATTCAGGAATTTATTGGGAGGTATAATGTTATTGGCAAAAATCAGCATGGTTTCATGAAACACAGATCAGGTCAGACTAACCTAATTACGTTCTATGAGGAAGTAAGTAGAAGTATAGATCAGGAAGTCACAGTGTGATAGTGTCAGTATAGATCAGGGGGTCACAGTGTGATAGTGTCAGTATAGATCAGGGGGTCACAGTGTGATAGTGTCAGTATAGATCAGGGGGTCACAGTGTGATAGTGTCAGTATAGATCAGGAGGTCACAGTGTGATAGTGTCAGTATAGATCAGGAGGTCACAGTGTGATAGTGTCAGTATAGATCAGGAGGTCACAGTGTGATAGTGTCAGTATAGATCAGGGGGTCACAGTGTGATAGTGTCAGTATAGATCAGGAGGTCACAGTGTGATAGTGTCAGTATAGATCAGGGGGTCACAGTGTGATAGTGTCAGTATAGATCAGGAGGTCACAGTGTGATAGCGTCAGTATAGATCAGGGGGTCACAGTGTCAGTATAGATCAGGGGGTCACAGTGTGTTAGTTTCAGTATAGATCAGGGGGTCACAGTGTGATAGCGTCAGTATAGATCAGGGGGTCACAGTGTGATAGTGTCAGTATAGATCAGGGGGTCACAGTGTGATAGTGTCAGTATAGATCAGGAGGTCACAGTGTGATAGTGTCAGTATAGATCAGGAGGTCACAGTGTGATAGTGTCAGTATAGATCAGGGGGTCACAGTGTGATAGTGTCAGTATAGATCAGGAGGTCACAGTGTGATAGTGTCAGTATAGATCAGGGGGTCACAGTGTGATAGTGTCAGTATAGATCAGGAGGTCACAGTGTGATAGTGTCAGTATAGATCAGGAGGTCACAGTGTGATAGTGTCAGTATAGATCAGGAGGTCACAGTGTGATAGTGTCAGTATAGATCAGGGGGTCACAGTGTGATAGTGTCAGTATAGATCAGGGGGTCACAGTGTGATAGTGTCAGTATAGATCAGGGGGTCACAGTGTGATGGTGTCAGTATAGATCAGGGGGTCGCAGTGTGATAGTGTCAGTATAGATCAGGGGGTCACAGTGTCAGTATAGATCAGGGGGTCACAGTGTGATAGCGTCAGTATAGATCAGGGGGTCACAGTGTGATAGTGTCAGTATAGATCAGGGGGTCACAGTGTGATAGTGTCAGTATAGATCAGGGGGTCACAGTGTGATAGTGTCAGTATAGATCAGGGGTCACAGTGTCAGTATAGATCAGGGGGTCACAGTGTGATAGCGTCAGTATAGATCAGGGGGTCACAGTGTGATAGTGTCAGTATAGATCAGGGGGTCACAGTGTGATAGTGTCAGTATAGATCAGGGGGTCACAGTGTGATAGTGTCAGTATAGATCAGGGGGTCACAGTGGGTGTGCTAGTGTCAGTATAGATCAGGGGGTCACAGTGTGATAGTGTCAGTATAGATCAAGGGGTCACAGTGTGATAGTGTCAGTATAGATGAGGGGGTCACAGTGTGATAGTGTCAGTATAGATCAGGGGGTCACAGTGTGATAGTGTCAGTATAGATCAGGGGGTCACAGTGTGATAGTGTCAGTATAGATCAGGGGGTCACAGTGGGTGTGCTAGTGTCAGTATAGATCAGGGGGTCACAGTGGGATAGTGTCAGTATAGATCAAGGGGTCACAGTGTGATAGTGTCAGTATAGATCAGGGGGTCACAGTGTGATAGTGTCAGTATAGATCAGGGGGTCACAGTGGGTGTGATAGTGTCAGTATAGATCAGGGGGTCACAATGGGTGTGATAGTGTCAGTATAGATCAGGGGGTTACAGCAGTGGTGTAACTGCAAGGGTTGCAGCGGGTCGCACTTGCGACCCAGGCCCTGACATTCCACCAATGGAGGGGGGGCCCAGGCAGTGGTGGAACCACTGGTAACCCTTTAAGGACCAAGGGTCTTTGAAGTCAATGCATTTATGACTGAACAGTTCTGTCATTGGTCCTTAAGAGGTTAATTAGGCAGCAGAGGCCTTGTTATTTTTCCTCTGGCTATCCATCAAGAGTCTGACACTTCCTGGTGTCTCATTGCAGGTCTGGTGGGCGCTCCCTTGTGATCGCTCAAGTGTGATGTGCCCCTATCTGTCTCTTGAAACAAAGTAGTTCTTCTGCACACTGTTTTCATAAAATAATCACAAAAAGGTGCTCATCTGCAAGAAGGACTCACCAAGATCCTATAAATGTGTAACTAAACCACAATAAATCACGAGGGCACAACCATGAAATAATATATACCAAAAGTATAATAAAAAATATCTTTAAATAAATACAAATATATATATAATGTCAGTAACAAGAGTAAAGTATCACAAATGTTACATATATAGAGTTATTCAGAGAGCGTGAAAAGCAGGAGAATGACTGGAGAATGAAAAATTCTAGGTCAAAATAGCCAAACCAGAAAAATTCTCCCTTTCATCTCACTTTCCATATCGGCTATTTTGACCTAGAATTTTTCATTCTCCGGTCATTCTCCGGCTTTTCACGCTCTCTGAATAACCCTGATAATTACAGCACACAATATGCAGCATATAGTAATTCAGCCCCACAGGCTCAGCAAAAATAAACACAAGAAAAAACAAATAGCTGAACCCTATGAAATATGCAATATTAGGGAAAGCACAATGCGAAAAGCAGCCAAAACATAAAGTGGGTCAGTACAAACTCCTGAAAGCCAAGACAAGGCACCCAACGTTTCTGCGATCTATCGCCTAGTATCCCTGTTATATATGCATTATCTATGGAATTTAATGCTATGGTAATATTCATAGAATAGGGATACTAGACGATAGGTATTATTAGGTTTGGAAAGCAGCACTTTTTGGATAGAGCAGGAGACGTGTATACAGAGATTTTTGCAAAATGGTTTTAGTAAAAATGCAAAACTCTCTTGTGGGGGGGGGGGCTTCATGGATTCCTGCACCGGGGCCCTGAGGTTTCTAGTTACGCCTGTGATGTGAAAGAAGCTTCTGGAATAACTGTACAGGCGGGAGGAATGCCGGGAGGAGGAGGTTTATTTTATCAGGAGTTCTGTTCGGTGTCTGGTGTTTTAGATAAAGTTCCTGTTTTTTTCCAGGAGCAAAAAGAGCGAAAAGAAACTAACGTGCACTTTAACTACAACGTATCCGTGTCATGCCCCTGGCTGCAACCATCCTGACACCCACCCTGGTGGTGCATTCCCTGCGTTATTCCTGCCCTGTAACCTGCATCCTACATCCAGCAGTTAATCAGTTAACACCAAAGCACGTTCGTTCTCTCTCTCTCTCTCTCTTTCTCTTTCTCTTTCTCTTTCTCTTTCTCTCTCTCTTTCTCTCTTTCTCTTTCTCTCTCTCTTTCTCTCTTTCTCTCGTTCTCTCTCTCTCTTTCTCTCTCTCTCTCTCTTTCTCTTTCTCTTTCTCTTTCTCTTTCTCTCTCTCTTTCTCTTTCTCTTTCTCTCTCTCTTTCTCTCTTTCTCTCGTTCTCTCTCTCTCTTTCTCTCTCTTTCTCTCTCTTTCTCTCTCTTTCTCTCTCTCTCTCTTTCTCTCTTTCTCTCTTTTCCACGCTTCCCATCATTTTACAGAATCCAACCTGGTTAGTTTCCTTTATTTTTGCCATCCTCCACCCCTACCAACCTGCTTATTTGTGCTAAACTGCATCCTCCTGGGTTCAAGTTCCCCATATCCCGGTGCCACCCAGGTACCAGGGGATGACAATCCGACACGATACTGAAATCAGCAAAAACAAAGAACTGCAGGAAAAGGATTCTATAGTATTATTCATTAATCTGTCAAAAATATAAAAACTTCACACTCAGACATTTTAAAGGGACTCGGCACATTGTGACCACTTTAGGAAACAAATCGCTGGTTTTCAGTGCGGCGTTTTACTGGTTTTATTGGCGTTTTCAGGAATTCAGCGTATTTGGGTTTTATTGGCGTTTTCAGGAATTCAGCGTATTTGGGTTTTATTGCCGTCTTCAGGAATTCAGCGTATTTGGGTTTTATTGGCGTTTTCAGGAATTCAGCGTTTTACAGGTTTTATTGGCATTTTCAGGAATTCAGCGTATTTGGGTTTTATTGGCGTTTTCAGAAATTCAGCGTATTTGGGTTTTATTGGCATTTTCAGGAATTCAGCGTATTTGGGTTTTATTGGCGTTTTCAGAAATTCAGCGTATTTGGGTTTTATTGGCGTTTTCAGAAATTCAGCGTATTTGGGTTTTATTGGTGTTTTCAGAAATTCAGCGTATTTGGGTTTTATTGGCGTTTTCAGGAATTCAGCGTTTTACAGGTTTTATTGGCATTTTCAGGAATTCAGCGTTTTACAGGTTTTATTGGCGTTTTCAGGAATTCAGCGTATTTGGGTTTTATTGGCGTTTTCAGGAATTCAGCGCGGCGTTTTGCAGGTTTTATTGGCATTTTCAGGAATTCAGCGTTTTACAGGTTTTATTGGCGTTTTCAGGAATTCAGCGTTTTACAGGTTTTATTGGCGTTTTCAGGAATTCAGCGTATTTGGGTTTTATTGGCGTTTTCAGGAATTCAGCGCGGCGTTTTGCAGGTTTTATTGGCATTTTCAGGAATTCAGCGTTTTACAGGTTTTATTGGCGTTTTCAGGAATTCAGCGTTTTACAGGTTTTATTGGCGTTTTCAGGAATTCAGCGCAGCGTTTTGCAGGTTTTATTGGCATTTTCAGGAATTCAGCGTTTTACAGGTTTTATTGGCGTTTTCAGGAATTCAGCGTTTTACAGGTTTTATTGGCGTTTTCAGGAATTCAGCGTACTTGGGTTTTATTGGCGTTTTCAGGAATTCAGCGTGGCGTTTTACAGGTTTTATTGGCGTTTTCAGGAATTCAGTGCGGCGTTTTACCGGTTTTATTGGCGTTTTCAGAAATTCAGCGTATTTGGGTTTTATTGGCGTTTTCAGGAATTCAGCGTATTTTGGGTTTTATTGGCGTTTTCAGGAATTCAGCGTATTTGGGTTTTATTGGCGTTTTCAGAAATTCAGCGTATTTGGGTTTTATTGGCGTTTTCAGAAATTCAGCGCAGCGTTTTGCAGTTTTATTGGCATTTTTAGGAATTCAGCGTTTTACAGGTTTTATTGGCGTTTTCAGGAATTCAGCGTATTTGGGTTTTATTGGCGTTTTCAGGAATTCAGCGTATTTGGGTTTTATTGGCGTTTTCAGGAATTCAGCGTATTTGGGTTTTCTTGGGGTTTTCAGGAATTCAGCGTATTTGGGTTTTCTTGGCGTTTTCAGGAATTCAGCGTATTTGGGTTTTCTTGGCGTTTTCAGGAATTCAGCGTATTTGGGTTTTATTGGCGTTTTCAGGAATTCAGCGTATTTGGGTTTTATTGGCGTTTTCAGGAATTCAGCGTATTTGGGTTTTATTGGCGTTTTCAGGAATTCAGCGTATTTGGGTTTTATTGGCGTTTCCAGGAATTCAGCGTATTTGGGTTTTCTTGGCGTTTTCAGGAATTCAGCGTATTTGGGTTTTATTGGCGTTTTCAGGAATTCAGCGTTTTACAGGTTTTATTGGCGTTTTTAGCGCGGTGTTTTACGGGTGTTATTGGCGTTGCTCACAGTTTGGTAAATACACAAGGAGCTGCAACTTTTATTGGCGCCTCCGGGTGATCAGAATTATTTTGGGATTCCTAAATTGAAGCTCTTAATGCAGTTTAGGCTGGGGTCAGACGCGCGTGATTTCTACGGACTGTACGTCGGTGCAGTACGGACATCGTCAGTACGGATGACGCAGTAGTGGTCACACAGTCCGTTTTTTCACTGAAGTTATTTTTTGACGGATGTAGGAGGGGAAAATAAATTACAATGAAAAAACATTCTGTCCGTCAAAAATGCTGGATGTATAAATGCAGTCCGTCTGACCATGCTCCATCACTCACACACAAAGCTATGCGGACGTTGTGGACGTGGCGCACTCCGCACGTCCGTTCTAGCAGTATTATGTTCTTGCCTAACCTGCGTCCGTTTGCAGCGTCCGTCATGCGTCCGCAGTTCAGTGCGGACGTACTTCATGTGTCAGGCTCCAATGGACGTACTTTTAGGCGCAATCACGGACGTGAACACTACGCTCGTCTGACAGCAGCCTTAAACGTCGGGATCGTTTTCTGGGAAGATTTTTCGCCACATCAGAAATTAATGATTATATAGAGTTTATTTATTTATTACAATTTTAATGTTTTTAATTGGCCGGAATCCTGTTTATTGACGTTAAAGATCAAAACAAACATCTGTCACTGTTTACTCTGATTATTTATTGTTTTTCGCTGTTTTTAGCACTTTCGAATCTTCAATTCAAAACGTCACTTTTTAACAAAGCAGCGCATTATATAACGCGCCGGAGACGCGTCCCCTCCTGGACACCGGCCCCATACAATCCCCCCTGTGCGGGCAGTGTACACAGAGGTTTGGGAGGGGGAGAGAAGCTCTTTTCACACGTGGTGTGTTTATTCCCACCGCCACAGATTACCCAGAGTCCTCTCCTCTGGTCCTTACCGGTTGGTCGCGCTGCAGACACAGAAGGCAGATTCCGGTCCCGTTGTTTATCACGATGCAGATAACCTGAGTGAGGGCAGAGAGGAGGAAGCGTCATTACACGGGAATGGAGGACAGAGTATGGGATGAAGAGAGAGCCCAGACAGTGAGGACATCATGGGGACCCCTAACATTGCTGGGGGGCACGAAAGCCCCCAACACTTCAATATAATGAAAAAAACTTCACACCTATATACAGAACGAAGCTTCAGCTATAAGGGTATGGTCAGACGAAAGCATTTTTCCCCGCTAACGTGAAAAAGTGCGTCCGAACACATTGACGTATTTTTTCACGGAATGCGCAAAAACGGTCAGACGACGCGCATTTTCGGGCGTGATTTTGTACGGATCGTCAATAAAACTCTTTTTGCGTCTGGACGTTATGTAGGCTGGACATTAGCAGTGTCTGACATCTCCTAATCACGCACACACGCCGCTATGCCGCAGCTGCGCACTCTGTACGTCAGTACTAGCGGTTCAGCGTTCTCAAAAAAATGCGTTCAAATTGCACTTGCGTTGCACGGCCGGACTTTTGTGCGGCCGTACATCGTATATTGGCCGTCATTGCCCGTCATCTGCTGCTAGTGCGGCCGTAATTATGTGCGCCAGAACGCACGTTAAAAGTGCGCTGGTCTGACCCCAGCCTATGACAAGAAGGTATGGGGGCCTCTGACACTGACCGATGGCACAGGGCGCCCCCCTCACACTGATAGAAGGCATTAAAGGTTGGGTATGTTTACGGGCAGACAGGACGCTTACCGGTATCGTACAGGACACTTCATGCTGGTAGCACAGGATAACCGCTTCAAGGAACGTCACTCCAACGAATATTACAGCAATATAAATCCATTCAGACGTCTGAAAGAGACCAGGTTTAGGTTAATGTGTTCGGACATAACACGTGGCATGACTCCGATTCACTATACAAAACATCCAAGAATGGGTTAATCACATGGGCTCTGGGCCAGCGACGTCCCATTAGTGGCCATATCCATCATATCATTCCCTCGCTCAGCGCATTAGAGTGCGCCCTGCACTATGTATAATGTCATATCAGCAATGGAACGTCTGTATCTGCTCTATGGTAACGCGGGGACTCCCGGTTCTCCTCCTCTGTACATTGTATCCGTTTTGTTTCTGTTGTTCATGTATTAAGATAATAAATGAAAAATTCACCAAGCTGAGGGTAAGTGGAGCCCGTCATGTGACCCAGACCCAGGATGAGGATTGGGTAATCGAGTGCAAGTCATGATTCAAGCATGACATCATAAGCCTAATATAAGTGCCATTACGCGTGACCGGTAAGGTTATGGATGAGTGGTTACTGAGGTTGAAGGGTTAAGGCAGGAGACCCCCCCCCAGGACTAAGGTTACGACAGATGTAGATTTAGGTTTATCAGGGACTTTGTGTAAGATGACAAAGGATGACATGGGACCTGGAGAGAGGGTTTCCGGGAATGTAACGTCAGCAATGTAAGACTAGGGTCATCAGGGACTTCGTACAAGGGCAAAGGACTCACAGATTTAGGACTACGGCTACCAAGATCTTAAAGGGACACTCTTGGCATTGTGACCACTCAGTGCCCTGGATGTCCTCACTGGGGTGACTCCCTGGAGGCGGATTCAGTCCTCTGAGAGCCGGGGCTTAATGCTTCCCCAATGCAGACCAGAGTTTCTGCCACCTGGACCAAGAAGCCAGAACCTATTTGGAAGTCGCACGTCCCGCCCAGTGCACGTCCCGCCCAGTGCACGTCCCATCCAATGCACGTCCCATCCAATGCACGTCCCATCCAATGCACGTCCCATCCAGTGCACGTCCCTCCCAGCGCACGTCCCTCCCAGCGCACGTCCCACCCAGTGCACATTCCATCCATTAAGAAATACTTACTTTAACAATGAGGCGAGCGATCACAGCTCCTAACACAGAGAGCACCACAAACTCCTGCGAAATGAAAGATTGTGTAAATAGATCAAAATAGAAACCAGTAATATCCAAATCCACCCGAAACCCCTACTAACAGCAATGACCTCAAAAGGAACCCCTAAAACATGGCCTTACATATGTAACCTGCACATACAGAGGGCTCAAGCCATCACCAGCAACAAACCTGTACACTCAGACCCTGTAGAAAGGACACCTCCCGCTTTAACACCCCCATCACTGATTAAATAAGGCTCTAAGCAGGGGGTCACTTCAGGTGGGAACACAGTTCCTCCACTATACTCCCAGAGGGAACTCTGTCCCCTTTTGGTCCAAACACAGAGAAGCTTTCTTTAAACGCAGTGAGAGCGTGTCCCTGACTGCCAAGGGAAGTAAGCAAACCTTTGATTTGATTGTTTTGCACTGGTAAGCAGCTTAGCTGCCGGGTGCTGCTATTGAGAAAAACCTCTTCTTCAATTAGTCTCCTAGGGAGGAGTAGGTTTTTATTTGTGTTTTATCATTTTCGCTTGGAAACTCTAGAGGGTTTATCAGACAGCACCGAAATTTCAGTGCTCTCTCGTTTGGTGCACTTTGGCAAATTCACTATTCACACAGGGTCCCCGAAGTGCACCAAACATGGAACCACCAAAGACAGCAGAACAGCCCGCCGAACTGCAGAAAAGAAAAAAAAAAAGACAAACAGAACTCTGCTATTCTTTAAAAAGTGTTTAAAACAATAAAAATGCATGAAACTGGAAAAAAAAGGTCAAGGTCAACGTTTGATACAATTCGGTGGCAAGTTCGGCTTTTATGAAATAACCCATTAGCTGTTCTTGCTGGGAGCAATAAACACATCTTAAAATACTTAAACAGTCTGTGCAGAGGCCATATCAGATTATATACACAGCGAGGGAAGAAATGATGATTCAGCTGAGAGAGGAGAGACCCAGGCACGCAGCGGAGAGAGAGAGGAGAGACCAAGGCACGCAGCAGAGAGAGAGAGAGGAGAGACCAAGGCACGCAGCGGAGAGAGAGGAGAGATCAAGGCACGCAGCAGAGAGAGAGGAGAGATCAAGGCACGCAGCGGAGAGAGAGAGGAGAGACCAAGGCACGCAGCAGAGAGAGGAGAGATCAAGGCATGCAGCAGAGAGAGAGGAGAGATCAAGGCACGCAGCGGAGAGAGAGGAGAGACCCAGGCATGCAGCAGAGAGATGAGAGACCCAGGCACGCAGCAGAGAGAGGAGAGATCAAGGCACGCAGCAGAGAGAGAGGAGAGATCAAGGCACGCAGCGGAGAGAGAGAGGAGAGACCAAGGCACGCAGCGGAGAGAGGAGAGATCATCAGATGCATCGCAGAGAGAGAGGAGAGATCAAGGCACGCAGCGGAGAGAGGAGAGAGCCCAGGCATGCAGCGGAGAGAGGAGAGACCAGGCTTGCAGCGGAGAGAGGAGAGACCCAGGAACACAGCGGAGAGAGGAGAGACCCAGGCACGCAGCGGAGAGATGAGAGACCAAGGCACGCAGCGGAGAGAGGAGAGACCCAGGCACGCAGCTGAGAGAGGGGAGACCCAGGCACGCAGCGGAGAGAGGAGAGACCCAGGCACGCAGTGAGAGAGGAGAGACCCAGGCATGCAGCGGAGAGAGGAGAGACCCAGGCATGCAGCGGAGAGAGGAGAGACCCAGGCTCGCAGCGGAGAGAGGAGAGACCCAGGCACGCAGCGGAGAGAGGAGAGACCCAGGCACGCAGCGGGAGAGGAGAGAGACCCAGGCTCGCAGCGGAGAGAGAGAGAGACCCAGGCACGCAGCAGAGAGAGGAGAGACCCAGGCACGCAGCAGAGAAGAGGAGAGAGACCCAGGCACGCAGCAGAGAGAGAGGAGAGACCCAGGCACGCAGGAGAGAGAGAGGAGAGACCCAGGCACGCAGCAGAGAGAGGAGAGACCCAGGCACGCAGCAGAAGAGAGAGAGAGACCCAGGCACGCAGCGGAGAGACCCAGGCACGCATCAGAGAGAGGAGAGACCCAGGCACGCAGCAGAGAGAGAGAGAGACCCAGGCACGCAGCGGAGAGAGGAGAGACCCAGGCACGCAGCAGAGAGAGAGGAGAGACCCAGGCATGCAGTGAAGAGAGAGGAGAGACCAGGCACGCAGCAGAGAGAGGAGAGACCCAGGCACGCAGCAGAGAGGAGAGACCCAGGCACGCAACAGAGAGAGGAGAGACCCAGGCATGCAGGAGAGAGAGAGGAGAGACCCAGGCATGCAGCAGAGAGAGAGAGAGACCCAGGCACGCATCAGAGAGAGGAGAGACCCAGGCACGCAGCAGAGAGAGAGGAGAGACCCAGGCATGCAGGAGAGAGAGAGGAGAGACCCAGGCATGCAGCAGAGAGAGAGGAGAGACCCAGGCACGCAGCCAGAGAGAGAGAGACCCAGGCACGCAGCAGAGAGAGAGACCCAGGCACGCAGCAGAGAGAGAGGGAGAGACCCAGGCACGCAGCGGAGAGAGAGAGACCCAGGCACGCAGCAGAGAGGAGAGAGAGACCCAGGCACGCATCAGAGAGAGGAGAGACCCCAGGCACGCAGCAGAGAGAGAGGAGAGACCCAGGCATGCAGCGAAGAGAGGAGAGACCCAGGCACGCAGCAGAGAGAGAGGAGAGACCCGGGCACGCATCAGAGAGAGGAGAGACCCAGGCACGCAGCAGAGAGAGGAGAGGCCCAGGCACGCAGCAGAGAGAGAGGAGAGACCCAGGCACGCATGCAGTGGAGAGAGAGAGACCCAGGCACGCAGCAGAGAGAGAGGAGAGACCAGGCACGCATGCAGTGGAGAGAGGAGAGACCCAGGCACGTAGCAGAGAGAGGAGAGACCCAGCCACGCAGCAGAGAGAGAGGAGAGACCCAGGCATGCAGTGGAGAGGAGGAGAGACCCAGGCACGCAGCAGAGAGAGGAGAGACCCAGGCATACAGCAGAGAGGAGAGACCCAGGCACGCAGCAGAGAGAGAGGAGAGACCCAGGCACGCAGCAGAGAGAGAGGAGAGACCCAGGCATGCATGCAGTGGAGAGAGGAGAACCAGGCACGCAGCAGAGAGAGAGGAGAGACCCAGGCACGCATGCAGGAGAGAGAGAGGCCCAGGCACGCAGCAGAGAGAGAGGAGAGACCCAGGCACGCATGCAGTGGAGAGAGGAGATACCCAGGCATGCAGTGAAGAGAGAGCGGAGACCCAGGCACGCAGCAAGAGAGGAGAGACCCAGGCACGCAGCAGAGAGGAGAGACCCAGGCACGCAGCAGAGAGAGAGGAGAGACCCAGGCATGCAGGAGAGAGAGAGGAGAGACCCAGGCATGCAGCAGAGAGAGAGGAGAGACCCAGGCACGCAGCAGAGAGAGGAGAGACCCAGGCACGCAGCAGAGAGAGGAGAGACCCAGGCATGCAGCAGAGAGAGAGGAGAGACCCAGGCACGCAGCAGAGAGAGAGGAGAGACCCAGGCACGCAGCAGAGAGAGGAGAGACCCAGGCAACGCAGCAGAGAGAGGAGAGATCAAGGCATGCAGCAGAGAGAGAGGAGAGACCCAGGCATGCAGCAGAGAGAGAGGAGAGACCCAGGCACGCAGCAGAGAGAGAGGAGAGACCCCAGGCAACACATGCAGTGGAGAGAGGAGAGACCCAGGCACGCAGCAGAGAGAGAGGAGAGACCCAGGCACGCAGCAGAGAGAGGAGAGACCCAGGCATGCAGCAGAGAGAGAGGAGAGACCCAGGCATGCAGCAGAGAGAGAGGAGAGACCCAGGCACGCAGCAGAGAGAGGAGAGACCCAGGCACGCATGCAGTGGAGAGAGGAGAGACCCAGGCACGCAGCAGAGAGAGAGGAGAGACCCAGGCACGCAGCAGAGAGAGGAGAGACCCAGGCATGCAGCAGAGAGAGAGGAGAGACCCAGGCATGCAGCAGAGAGAGAGGAGAGACCCAGGCACGCAGCAGAGAGAGAGGAGAGACCCAGGCACGCATGCAGTGGAGAGAGGAGAGACCCAGGCACGCAGCAGAGAGAGAGGAGAGACCCAGGCACGCATGCAGTGGAGAGAGGAGAGGACCAGGCACGCAGCAGAGAGAGAGGAGAGACCCAGGCACGCATGCAGTGGAGAGAGGAGAGACCCAGGCACGCAGCAGAGAGAGGAGAGACCCAGGCATGCAGCAGAGAGAGAGGAGAGACCCAGGCATGCAGCAGAGAGAGAGGAGAGACCCAGGCACGCAGCAGAGAGAGAGGAGAGACCCAGGCACGCATGCAGTGGAGAGAGGAGAGACCCAGGCACGCAGCAGAGAGAGAGGAGAGACCCAGGCACGCATGCAGTGGAGAGAGGAGAGGACCAGGCACGCAGCAGAGAGAGAGGAGAGACCCAGGCACGCATGCAGTGGAGAGAGGAGAGACCCAGGCACGCAGCAGAGAGAGGAGAGACCCAGGCACGCAGCAGAGAGAGGAGAGACCCAGGCACGCAGCAGAGAGAGAGGAGAGACCCAGGCACGCAGCAGAGAGAGAGGAGAGACCCAGGCACGCATGCAGTGGAGAGAGGAGAGGCCCAGGCACGCAGCAGAGAGAGAGGAGAGACCCAGGCACGCATGCAGTGGAGAGAGAGGAGAGACCCAGGCATGCAGCTGAGAGAGAGAGGAGAGACCCAGGCATGCAGCTGAGAGAGAGAGGAGAGACCCAGGCATGCAGTGGAGAGAGGAGAGACCCAGGCACGCAGTGGAGAGAGGAGAGACCCAGGCACGCAGCAGAGAGAGGAGAGACCCAGGCACGCAGCGGAGAGAGAGGAGAGACCCAGGCACACAGCAGAGAGAGGAGAGACCCAGGCACGCAGCGGAGAGAGAGGAGAGACCAAGGCACGCAGCGGAGAGAGAGGAGAGACCAAGGCACGCAGTGGAGAGAGGAGAGTGGCGACATAATATTTACCGTGAACCAAATGATGCCAAGATCGTAATATAGAATCAGCCAGAGATGAACGACCAGCGAAGGGACCTGTGACATAAACCCAGAATTATTATCATTTATAAAGCGGAAAACGAGGTGGGGGTGATAAAAAATGATAACGACATAAAATGAGAAAACATTAAGCGGCAAATAGGAACAAAACATGCTGATACTTACATAAAACAGCAAAAGGCAGGTTTTGTTTTCTGCAAGAGTCACATGGTGGTGGATATTAGTTACAATATACACAACGAATGACAAGAAAACACAGACACAAACCTCTACTAAAGGGACACTAGCACTAACACAAACTGTAACTACATTACCTGTGCATTACAAATAAAGCACATGATAGAACACCGTATAGACACATTATAAAACACCTGATGTAGTACATTATAAAGCACTTCATAAAACACTTTATAAACACTTTGTAAAACACATTATAAACACATTTTGCTGGTTTTTCCTGTGTTTGACGGAATTCCATTTAGAAAGGAAAAATAACATTTTTTTTTATCTCCTGTTTCCATTTTGTAGATTTTTCCCACCTTCTACCAAAATGTCTGTTGGCGGTATATCTGTTGGTGTCATGCCTGTTGACGGTATGTCTGTTGGTGTCATGCCTGTTGGCGTCATGCCTGTTGGCGGTATATCTGTTGGTGTCATGCCTGTTGGTGTCATGCCTGTTGGCGGTATATCTGTTGGTGTCATGCCTGTTGGTGTCATGCCTGTTGGCGGTATATCTGTTGGTGTCATGCCTGTTGACGGTATGTCTGTTGGTGTCATGCCTGTTGGCGTCATGCCTGTTGGCGGTATATCTGTTGGCGTCATGCCTGTTGGCGTTATATATCTGTTGGTGTCATGCCTGTTGGTGTCATGCCTGTTGGCGGTATATATCTGTTGGCGTCATGCCTGTTGGCGGTATATCTGTTGGTGTCATGCCTATTGATGACATGCCTGTTGGCGGTATATCTGTTGGTGTCATGCCTGTTGGCGGTATATCTGTTGGTTTCATGCCTGTTGGTGTCATGCCTGTTGGCGGTATATCTGTTGGTGTCATGCCTATTGATGACATGCCTGTTGGCGGTATATCTGTTGGTGTCATGCCTATTGATGACATGCCTGTTGGCGGTATATCTGTTGGTGTCATGCCTGTTGGCGGTATATCTGTTGGTGTCATGCCTATTGATGACATGCCTGTTGGCGGTATATCTGTTGGTGTCATGCCTGTTGGCGGTATATCTGTTGGTGTCATACCTGTTGATGTCATGCTTGTTGGCGGTATATCTGTTGGTGTCATGCCTGTTGGCGGTATATCTGTTGGTGTCATACCTGTTGATGTCATGCTTGTTGGCGGTATATCTGTTGGTGTCATACCTGTTGATGTCATGCCTGTTGGCGGTATATCTGTTGGTGTCATACCTGTTGATGTCATGCTTGTTGGCGGTATATCTGTTGGTGTCATGCCTGTTGGCGGTATATCTTTTGGTGTCATACCTGTTGATGTCATGCTTGTTGGAGGTATATCTGTTGGTGTCATGCCTGTTGGTGTCATGCCTGTTGGCGGTATATCTGTTGGTGTCATATCTGTTGATGTCATGCTTGTTGGCGGTATATCTGTTGGTGTCATGCCTGTTGTGTCATGCCCGTTTGTGGTATATCTGTTGGTGTCATGCCTGTTGGTGGTATATCTGTTGGTGTCATGCCTGTTGTTGTCATGCCTGTTGGCGGTATATCTGTTGGTGTCATGCCTGTTGGCGGTATATCTTAAACTGAGAGGTGTATTCCCAATCCTAAACTGAGAGGTGTATTCCCAATCCTAAACTGGGAGGTGGGCCCACAATCCTAAACTGGGAGGTAGACCCACAATCTTAAACTGGAAGGTGGACCCCCCCATCCTAAACTGGGAGCTGAACCCCCAATCCTAAACTGGGAGGTGGCTTCCCAATCCTAAACTGGGAGCTGAACACCCCAATCCTAAACTGGGATCTGAACCCCCAATCCTAAACTGGGAGGTGTATTCCCAATCCTAAACTGGGAGGTGGACCCACAATCCTAAACTGGGAGGTGTATTCCCAATCCTAAACTGGGAGGTGGACCCACAATCCTAAACTGGGATCTGAACCCCCAATCCTAAACTGGGAGGTAGACCCCCAATCCTAAACTGGGAGGTAGACCCCAATCCAAAACTGGAAGGTGGACCCCCCAATCCTAAACTGGGACCAGAACCCCCCAATCCTAAACTGGGAGGTGTATTCCCAATCCTAAACTGGGAGTTGAACCCCCCCAATCCTAAACTGGGAGGTGTATTCCCAATCCTAAACTGGGAGCTGAACCCCCAATCCTAAACTGGGAGGTGTATTCCCAATCCAAAACTGGAAGGTGGACCCCCCAATCCTAAACTGGGAGGTGTATTCCCAATCCTAAACTGGGAGGTGTATTCCCAATCCTAAACTGGGAGGTGGACCCACAATCCTAAACTGGGATCTGAACCCCCAATCCTAAACTGGGAGGTAGACCCCCAATCCTAAACTGGGAGGTGTATTCCCAATCCTAAACTGGGAGCTGAACCCCCCAATCCTAAACTGGGAGGTGGCTTCCCAATCCTAAACTGGGAGCTGAACCCCCCAATCCTAAACTGGGAGGTGGACCCACAATCCTAAACTGGGAGGTGTATTCCCAATCCTAAACTGGGAGCTGAACCCCCAATCCTAAACTGGGAGGTAGATCTCCAATCCAAAACTGGAAGGTGGACCCCCCAATCCTAAACTGGGACCAGAACCCCCCAATCCTAAACTGGGAAGTGTATTCCCAATCCTAAACTGGGAGCTGAACCCCCCCAATCCTAAACTGGGAGGTGTATTTCCAATCCTAAACTGGGAGCTGAACCCCCAATCCTAAACTGGGAGCTGAACCCCCAATCCTAAACTGGGAGGTGGATTCGTAATCCTAAACTGGGAGGTGAACCCCAATCCTAAACTGGGAGCTGAACCCCAATCCTTAACTGGGAGGTGGCTTCCCAATCCTAAACTGGGAGGTGAACCCCAATCCTAAACTGGGAGCTGAACCCCCCAATCCTAAACTGGGAGGTGGATTCCCAATCCTAAACTGGGAGCTGAACCCCCAATCCTAAACTGGGAGGTTGCTTCCCAATCCTAAACTGGGACCTGAACCCCCAATCCTAAACTGGAAGGTGAACCCCAATCCTAAACTGGGAGGTGGACCCACAATCCTAAACTGGGAGGTGGACCCACAATCCTAAACTGAGACCTGAACCCCAAATCCTAAACTGGGAGGTGGATTCCCCAATCCTAAACTGGGAGGTGGACCCCCAACCTAAACTGGGAGGTGGACCCCCAATCCTAAACTGGGAGGTGGACCCCCAATCATAAACTGGGAGGTGGACCCCCAATCCTAAACTGGGAGGTGGGCCCCCAATCCTAAACTGGGAGGTGGGCCCCCAATCCTAAACTGGGAGGTGGACCCCCAATCCTAAACTGGGAGGTGGGCCCCCAATCCTAAACTGGGAGGTGGGCCCCCAATCCTAAACTGGGAGGTGGACCCCCAATCCTTAACGTGGAGCTGAACCCCCAATCCTAAAGTGGGACATGGATTCCCAATCCTAAAATGAGAAGTAGACCCCCAATCCTAAACTGGGAGGTGGACCCCAATCCTAAACTGGGAGGTGGCTTCCCAATCCTAAACTGGGAGATGGCCCACAATCCTAAACTGGGAGGTGGACCCCCAATCCTAAACTGGAAGGTGGACCTCCAATCCTAAATTGGAGGTGGACCCCCAATCCTAAACTGGGATCTGAACCCCCAATCCTAAACTGGGACCTGAACCCCCAATCCTAAACTGGGACCTGAACCCCCAATCCTAAACTGGGAGGTGGATTCCCTATCTTAAACTGGGAGATGAGCACCAAACCTTTCCTTGATGGGTCCCAGCATTGCATAAAGTGTCTGCATAATGTCGCAGGGTTTGCCGCAGCCGCAGTTACCGTGTATGAGGTCGTGCAATAAACCTGCTTATCGTATAATCACACTCTGCTTTCATGTTTACAGGCAGCGAGGATCCACACGAACCTCTAATCAATGTGGTATCCATGATTTGTCATCAAGTGGTCTTTATTCACCGGGAGAAATTCTTGGAAATTCAGTTTATTTTCCTGGAACCTCTGCACCTGCAATGAGAAGGTGGGGGAGGGGGAGAAGGTGGAGATTTCTGTTAATTCACCCAGTTCTGGGACTTTGGGGAGCACGTCTGTGTGTCCGCACGGCAAGGGGTCCGGATTGAACGTGGGAGAGAAAAACTGTAACAGATCTCAGTACCCCGTCCGGGTCACATCTGTTAATGCCGCTTCCTTGTCGAACCCCCGTGTTCTCCCCAGCAGGCTCTCATGTCTTTCTCCAGTCCTTAGAGAGCCTGCTAGCACCCCCAGAAACAAGACAAGGCTGTAGATCTGGAGGTTTTCATTGAAACAGACACACTGAACACCTTTATTAAATACATACAGTACCAGGAGGGCCCAGAGACTAATGGAACATAACATCCTGGCATTTTACAGCACTACATCCTAATCCCTCCCCTAAAAAAGGTTGTGAGGGTTTCCCACGTTCTGATGTTACTGCTCCTTCTGCTTCATGGCATTTGGCACATAATTAGACTAGGACAGATAATGGGATAAACATTTGCTCAACATTCCTTGACAAGACAGGACAATGACAGCTGTGATTTGTAAACAAGATTACAGACTAAAACAGAAGATTAAGGGGACAGTTTTTGCCCAACAAAACAGATTAGCAAACAACTCAACTATACAGCAGATAACTACAAATACACATAGACCATAACAATAGATATGCAAGAAAAATGTTATTGTCGAACACAGATTACACAAACGCTCTGCAAACATGAGAGGACAAGGAAATAATATAGAACATCAGGCCTGCACCTCCCAAACACATCTCCAGGTCCCTGCACCCCAAGTCCAGAGTGACGCACCTCACAAATACATTGAGTACATGTATGTCTGGCACTTTCTTTCAGTTAATTCTTATTTCACTGACCCTGGGGTGGAAAGTCTGAGCTGGACCTGCCACTAGGCATAGGATCTGTGACCCTGAGGATTAGACATGTCATAGCGCAGTCACCCTCAGACTTTATCAGGTTCTAGGTAAAGCTGTGTCACAGGGTCCCACAGTGATCTCACCACAAGGATGGGCTGTCATCTAATAGAGATTTTGCAGTGGGGCACCAACCACTGAGATTCCTGAGCACATTATACTAAATGACGCCCTGTCCCAAACGGCTCCGTTATACAGTGGACTTTACAGGGCAAATCCTGCAATTATGGAAGCAAAGGAGGTGAGAGCGATTGCTGAGCACATTACCAGCCTGCCCCCAGCACAAAAATCACTATAAAATGATCTGTGTCCATATGTTAGCAGAGGTGTTAATATCTGTACTTGCTGTATATGTGCGTCATAGAGAGTGACCGGCGCCATGTACAGCAAACTGCATTCCCAAAAATACCCAGAATCCTCCCAATCCTCAATAAGCAGGAGATTTCCCCGTTTCTAGGAATCTCCTATTATGACGTATTGATAAGATGAAACTCTGAAACCTTTATATTTTATATCGGAGCAAAGACTGAGACTCCTATTACTATTCAGAGGTAAAGGATTCCGTATTGAGCCCGAAACGTTTCAACCGCACATTCTCTGGGAAAAAAGAATATAAAAAAAAGGCAGAATTGTGGTTTTTCCACATCTACATAATTTTAGTTCTGTTACGAATAAAATCTGTTGCTTTTGGTTTAGATGTAAAGCATCTGGCAATGAAGGAGTTAATGGGGACAGGATTAAAGGATGCAGGTCAAAGAGCTGGTATCAGGCGCTAGCACTAATTTCCATCGGCTCCAGTGAAAGAAAAGGCTGATGTATCTTGAAACAAGTCCTCAATGGGAAAGCAGAAAAGAGAAAAATATTCTGTGTAGACTGTTCTATCACAGACAGAATAAATGAGTAAAAGAGATCACTCACATTTTTCAGTGCCAATTTTGAAAAACGGCACCAAACGACAAGCAGTCGGTGAATTTAACGAGGGACACGGATTCCCCTTCTTGAGATCGATGCAGGTATCAGGAATCCAAATGAAAGAAGATGTCTAACCCCAGGATATTTTAGATTTATTCACCAAGAGGTACTCAAGATGATAAAATCTATATTCAGTTTATTTCAAACAAGTAATTTGCATGTGTATGTAAATGACATTAAACATAGATGTAGCTTAATACGTTTGTTTTGCAAAGTGTCATTGCAATAAATAGTGTCTTATATCCCTAAACAGAAAGACATCGCATGAATTCCACAAAAAACAAAAATGTAAAATCGTTATACGCCAGAAGATAAGTACTGCATTCTATTCAGGTCAGAAGAATCATGTATTCTCAAGGTCTGGCAAATACTGAGGAGTACATAAAGATATACTATAGAATCATAAGACCATAAAATGACCACGAAGGGTCTAGATGAAACAGAATAAAAAGACATTTCCATTTCTTAAGGGCGTATCACAGATGGCTGGGTTCTACATAGCACAACTTAATGTGATCGGTCCAAGTGCACTTTATTAACCCTGCAGTGTCTGGGTAGGTAAATTGGATATAAATTAGTGAATAGAACATGGGTGTGCAATAAACAGTTACATTTTATCAGAGAGGTAATATGATATTATGAAAATAAGGGGACAATAGAATAAGCACAATGGGAGGTATTTTATAAGTGCACAATACGAGATGAAGGCGATGCGAGATGAAGGCGATGCGAGATGAAGGCGATGCGAGATGAAGGCAAAGAAAAGGAGGGTCAGGTTACTCAGTTAATTCTACTGCAGAGACTTTAAAGATCAGTTGAGTCTTTAGGATACAGGGATGGAATAGGAAAAGGCGAATTCCTGGTTGATATAGCACATATATATCTTATGAAGGTAATTATTTAAGTCTAACAGACAAATATAGAAGGTATAAACTGGAATATGGTTAACCTCCTACATACTATGTGTGCTCCATAAAAAGGATGATATATAGAGCTCAAAGCCTACACGTGCTGAATATTGACAGAAACAATAGGAAACCACTGGAACATATATGACCATATGGGACGTAATGCCAAAAGGGGGAATCAATAGAATATGCTCACCAAATAGCATACAAATGTAGAGAACTATATGGATACAGGATTAAAGGACCGGATACATAGCGTGAAGCCCAGAGAGTGAGGGGTTAATAAGAGTTCAGAGTCAGGGAGGCAGAGATTCTCTGCCGCCCCCTCCCCAGCTCTTCTCACCCCCTCCCCGGCTCCTGTCTCAGGGATCTCTCCCCTTCATTCCCAGCTCCTCTCACCTGCTCTTCTCTCTCGTCCTCCGCTGAGCTCTCCTCTCTCGTCCTCCGCTGAGCTCTCCTCTCTCGTCCTCCGCTGAGCTCTTCTCTCTCGTCCTCCGCTGAGCTCTTCTCTTTAGTCCTCCGCTGAGCTCTCCTCTCTCGTCCTCCGCTGAGCTCTCCTCTCTCGTCCTCCGCTGAGCTCTCCTCTCTCGTCCTCCGCTGAGCTCTCCTCTCTCGTCCCCCACTGACCTCTTCTCTCTCTCCTCTGCTGAGCTCTCCCCTCTCTCTGTCCTTCGCTGAGCTCTCCCCTCGCTCTCTCCTCCGCTGAGCTCTCCCCTCTCGCTCTCTCCTCCGCTGAGCTCTCCCCTCTCTCTCTCCTCCGCTGAGCTCTCCCTCGCTCTCTCTGTCCTCCGCTGAGCTCTCTCCTCCGCTGAGCTCTCCCCTCGCTCTCTGTCCTCCGCTGAGCTCTCTCCTCCGCTGAGCTCTCCCCTCGCTCTCTCTGTCCTCTGCTGAGCTCTCCCCTCTCTCTCCTCTGCTGAGCTCTCCCCTCGCTCTCTCCTCCGCTGAGCTCTCCCCTCGCTCTCTCTGTCCTCTGCTGAGCTCTCCCCTCTCTCTCCTCTGCTGAGCTCTCCCCTCTCTCTCCTCTGCTGAGCTCTCCCCTCGCTCTCTCTGTCCTCCGCTGAGCTCTCCCCTCTCGCTGTCCTCTGCTGAGCTCTCCCCTCTGCTGAGCTCTCCCCTCTCTCTGTCCTCCGCTGAGCTCTCCCCTCTCTCTCTCCTCCGCTGAGCTCTCCCCTCTCTCTCGTCTCCTCTCTTTTGCTTCAGTTCTTTCTGTATAAAGTGACGGTTAGTGAGAATGAAAGTGAAAGCTGCATGGTATGGGCGTGCCGTGACCTTCGCACAGGGCTCTGCACCCGACGTGTGAGATATATTTCATGGAAAGAGGCCAAGTCACTGAAATGAAAGCAATTACCCGTATTGTCAGATCGGTGCCACCACAATCCCAGTGACCCCAGGGCGCAGTATCAGAGCCCGGCAGTGCGGGGATTATTCACTATTTTACCATATGGTGACGCTGTTACGACCAAGATAAACTGCAACCACTGAAAAAAAAAAAAACATTCAAACCACAGGAGAAGCTTCATCGATGAAGTCTCCCCTGCTGCAGTTTGAACTTCCGTCTCCAAATCGACAATGTTTATTGTCCCTGCAACAACAGTAACCTATGGCGATTAGTGAATAACCTCATATATAAATCAAAAAAGGTCACTGCAGGTGGAATCCAATGAGCCAAAGGGCAGACCCTGCACTGGTGGAAACTAAAGGACCGGTCATATATTGGGGTAGGGTTACTAGATCGGCCATGTTTTCCTGGACATATAATCTATTCATGCTGATAGGCAGTGCATGAACCATCCATACGCTGCAGTCGAGAAATCATAAACTATGCATTAGGACAAAAATCAAATGGCACGCTAACCACAGTCAATGCTCTTAAATATCTAGATATGTGGTTACACCCAAATCTATCCTTTGGCCCCACATCGAAAAACTCTCATCTGAACTTTACCCCAAACTAGGTGCCCTGTACAGAAACAAATCCTGCCTGAGCCCCGCGGTAAGAAAGCAGATTGTACAACAAATGCTTATGCAGGCTATTGAATACGGAGATGTAGTGTATGCAGCCGCCCCGCAAACACACCTCCAGAAACTTACTACACTGTATAACTCATTCTGCTGCTTTGTGCTACAATGTAACTACATGACCCACCATTGTGACATGTTAATAGAACTAAACTGGCCGTCGCGGGAATCCAGACGCACCCTTTTCTGGGTTAATCTGTATATTTGTGTTTTTAATATCTTGCATTGTATTACTTTGTAATTCTGTAACATTTCAATGTTCTTGAATCCAGAACAAACTGAAAACGAGAGAAATCTCAATGTATCCTTCCTGCTAAAATACTTTATAAATAAATAAAGGAATCCCAGGTAACCTGTCTTGTGTTCCATCCTGCGGCATATGAATTATACATGTTGCAGGGCAGCACTTTACCGTGTGCTCCCCCTCTGCATGAAATAGTAATATGTGTCTAGGAAAATGTGGTCGACCTGAAGACCCGACCTACAGCAGAGAGCGAAACCTTGTGATTACACAAAGTGTGTCCAGATCTACCAACTCACAAATTGAGGGTCAATATTCACTCAGCGCTCCCGATTCAACTGGAAGCCGCAAGCCGGGAAGTCTGGGGGAAAATGAGCCATGTGCTTCTGTGTGATCTTAAAATATTTCCTTAACTAAACCTATAAGAGAAACACAAAGCACATGTAAGATGTCAGCAACATAAATAAACACAATGAGGACATGTGAGATATCAGTAACATAAATAAACACAATGAGGACATGTGAAATATCAGTAACATAAATAAACACAATGAGGACATGTGAGATATCAGTAACATTAATAAACACAATGAGGAGATGTGAGATATCAGTAACATAAATAAACACAATGAGGAGATGTGAGATATCAGCAACATAAATAAACACAATGAGGACATGTGAGATATCAGCAACATAAATAAACACAATGAGGACATGTGAGATATCAGCAACATGAATAAACACAATGAGGACATGTGAGATATCAGCAACATAAACACAATGAGGACATGTGAGATATCAGCAACATAAATAAACACAATGAGGACATGTGAGATATCAGCAACATAAATAAACACAATGAGGACATGTGAGATATCAGTAACATAAATAAACACAATGAGGACATGTGAGATATCAGTAACATAAATAAACACAATGAGGACATGTGAGATATCAGTAACATAAATAAACACAATGAGGACATGTGAGATATCAGCAACATAAATAAACACAATGAGGACATGTGAGATATCAGCAACAAAATAAACACAATGAGGACATGTGAGATATCAGCAACATAAATAAACACAATGAGGACATGTGAGATATCAGTAACATAAATAAACACAATGAGGACATGTGAGATAATCAGTAACATAAATAAACACAATGAGGACATGTTGAGATATCAGCAACATAAATAAACACAATGAGGACATGTGAGATATCAGTAACAAATAAACACAATGAGGACATGTGAGAATATCAGTAACATAAATAAACACAATGAGGACATGTGAGATATCAGCAACATAAATAAACACAATGAGGACATGTGAGATATCAGTAACATAAATAAACACAATGAGGACATTTATTTATTTATTTATAAAGGATTTTACCAGGAAGGATACATTGAGATTTCTCTCGTTTTCAAGTATGTCCTGGGTTCGAGAACATTGAGTGGTTACAGAAATACAAAATAGTAAAATGCAAGCTATTAACACAAGACCAAATATACAGATTAACAGAAAAATAAATATGGAGGAAATAAAGTCATTATGTTACATGTTTACAGGTGCATTTCGTATTGAGGTATGTTAATAGGGAAGTCTTAAGGGACTTTAGACTGGGGGAAGATTTGATGGTGTCTGGGAGGTTATTCCATATTTGCGGTGCTCTGTAGGAAAATGAGGATCGAGCCATTTTCTTTTTTGTATTGCGGTATTGCAAGTAAAGTGCTGGTCCTGGATCGGAGGTTATAGGATGAGGGAACTGCTGGGGGAAGCAGCATATTCAGGTAGGGTGGTAGCTTCCCAGAAAAGCTCTTAAACACCAGGTTGGAAAGGTGAAGGGTGCGTCTAGAGTCCAGTGATGGCCAGTTTAGTTCTTTTAACATGTCACAATGGTGGGTCATGTAGTTACATTGTAGCACAAAGCGACAGAATGAGTTATACAATGTAGTAAGTTTCTGGAGGTGTGTTTGTGGGGCGGCTGCATACACTACATCTCCGTATTCAATGGCTGGCATAAGCATTTGTTGTACAATCTGCTTTCTTACCGCGGGGCTCAGGCAGGATTTGTTTCTGTACAGGGCACCTAGTTTGGGGTAGAGTTTAGATGAGAGTTTTTCGATGTGGGGGCCAAAAGATAGATTTGGGTCTAACCACATACCTAGGTATTTGAGAGAAGTGACGGTGGTCAGCGTGCCATTTGATTTTGTCCCAACACATAGATGGGGTGTTTGCAATTTGTGTAGTTTAGGTGCGGTTCCAAAGAGCATTGTAACAGTTTTGTCAGTATTTAGAAAAAGTTTATTATTTGTGATCCACTTTTCTACCCCTGTGAATTGTTCTTGCAGCGCGGCCTCCAGCTGTGGGAGATTTGGTTTGCTGGTATAGATTACAGTGTCGTCTGCGTACATGTGTACAGTTGAATCTTTGCAGACATTGGGCAGATCGTTTATGAATATTGTGAATAGCAGGGGGCCAAGTATCGAGCCTTGGGGTACACCGCACGTGACTGGGAGGGAAAAGGAAGTGCTGTCAGAAATGGACACAAATTGAGACCTATCAGACACATATGATTGGAACCAGGTTAACGTACTATCACCAATACCAGAGTTTTTAAGTTTTTGTAATAGGATGCCATGGTCTACTGTGTCAAAAGCCTTGCCAAAATCAAGGAAGATGGTTCCAGTTAGATTTCCTTGTTCCATGCCTGCTTGGATATCATTACAAACTTTTAATAGGGCGGTTGTGGTTGAATGGTTTGGACGAAAGCCTGATTGATCTGGGGTTAAATAGTTCTGATACTGATAATAATCACGTAATTGAGTGTAGACACATTTTTCCAGAATTTTTGACATTACAGGGAGCAGTGATATTGGGCGGTAGTTGGATACCAAAGTATTGTCTCCACTTTTATGGATAGGTACCACCCTTGCAGTCTTCTAGAGTTTGGGTATGTATCCAGTCGCCAGTGATTCATTAATCAGGGTTGCGACAGGTTTTGCAATTGCTGGTGCACTGATTTTCAGCAGCATTGCTGGGATTTGATCAGGTCCAGACTGGTATTTCATTTTTTGGTTACGGAGAAGTTTAGTGATGGCACTGACAGGCACTGGCCTAAAACTGAATTTCTCTGGGTTTACGGGTCTTTGCACTGTTGGTGGGTCCTGACCTGTGTGCGGCCTTTCTGATTGTGTGTCATTTCCTAGCCTAGCAATCAGGGTGGTGGCGCATCCAACAAATAATTATTAAAAGCATTTGCTACATCTAGGGGGTGTTGTACAGTTTGGTTGTTTACTTTTAAAGCAGCTGGTTGGGAGTGGATGGGGGGTACTTGTATGTTACTTATGATTTTCCAAAAAATTCTGGGGTTTGATATGTTATTGTTTAAATTTTCATTGAAGTATTGGGCTTTAGCCATTTTTGTTTCTTTTGTGCATTCATTCCGGCATTTTCGGTATTCACAGTGATCGTTCATGGATCCAGTACTCTTGAACTTTGACCACAGGGAGTCTCTAAACTGGTACATATGTGTGAGGTCAGCTGTAACCCAGGGGAGATGGGCCCCTTTTACTCGCACTTTGCGCAGTGGGGTATGGGTGTTCCAGACTTTCAGGAGCTCGGCTTGAAAGTATTCAATTGCACAGTCCAGGTCTGGGATTAGGTTTAGTCTGTATCATGGGAGCTGTTTGAGATCATTTAGGAAGGATTCAAGTTTAAATTTCTTGAAAGACCTGGTTATTATTATCTTTGGTGGACATTTTGTGGCCCTTATTTTGCGCACACAGTACACTAGGCAGTGATCACTGAAACTGTTAGCGAGAACGCCTTCCTCCTGTATTCGATCAGGACATGAGGAGAGAATACAGTCCAGCAAGTGTGGTTAGGGCTTTTCATATTAATGCGAGTGGGGGAGGAGATTAATTGAGTTAGCTGCAAAGCCTTAAACAGTGAGCAGTGTTTATTGTTTTTAGGATTCAGCCAATCAACATTAAAGTCGCCGAGGACCAGCAGTTTGCTTTTTTAGTTTTGAGCGACTAATTTACTAAGAATTTGGGTTATGTCAGAAAGGGATTGCACTGGGGAACTTGGGGCGGTAGAATCCAGCAACAATAATTGTTTTACTGAATTGGATCTCAATAGTACCAGAAAGGAAATCAAATGTGGCCGGGGAGCTAGGATTCTGCAATGGGGTGAACTTTATGGAGTTGTCATCATAGATAACAATTCCCCCTCCTCTCTTAGCTCTGTCCTTTCTAGAGCATGAATACCCTTGTATTGCTATGGCAGAGTCTGGCACTTTAGGGGTTAACCATGATTCTGTCAGCACAATGACTTTAGGTTTGTAATAGTAGCACCAAGCTTTAAGCTCATCCAGTTTAGGGATTAAACTGTGGATGTTGCAATGCACAAAGGAGAGGCCTTTTTTAGTGGGGAGATTAAATATGGTGTCAGCTATTGGACCAGGGTTGGATTCAACATCATTTGCAAGTGCAAGCAGCAGAATAAAAAGGAATTTGGACAGGTTTTTCTTTTTGGTAAATAGTGATTGAAGGGTTTTAAAGCTCTGTTGTGTGGGGGTGGGAGGGCTGGATTTTAACCCTCTCCACCAGCACTCAGCTGATAAGTTAAAGGAGCTGAGCAGGCTATGGTGTATTTGGGTTTCTTTTCCAGCTTGCTGTAATTTGTAGGGTGTATAGGGAGGGAGGGTAGATTTAGAGAGAAGGGAGATGGAAGAAAGAAGCAGCAAGAGGGGGAAGAGAGGGAAAAACATTTCTAGAGAAAGGTGGTGTGGGAGAAGGGGAGGGAAAAAAAGGAAAGGTAGAGGACAGGTAGGGAATTGATAAGGAAAGGAGATGGAAGGGAGTCAGGTAAAGTTCCAGAGTGGTGTAGGTTGGTAGCTGAAAATATCACATGACCAAATTAGTTGGGTATAAATGAAATGAGAACTGTGGGGTAGGTGGGTGAGGGGAGGGAGCGTGGGAACTAAGTCCAGGTGGGAGCTAGGAGAAAAAAAAAAAACAACACAGAGGAGAGATAAGGCTCAGAAACCACTCCACAGGGCATAACCCAACAATGACAAACGAGAACAATTTGCACAAAGTGCAACAAGAGTGGTAATATAATAAATTTTAATGGTAATAAAGCATCTAACAATATAAAAAAGATTGAAAAAGTTGGTGGACAATGACCCCAATGGAAGAATATTAGCTGTACCAATTGATAGAGTGGGATTATAAAAAACAGAAAATCTACATGTCTCAGTGGAAATACTTGTAAGTTAATGGGTAAATTGCGACACCTCACTATACCTCGGTGGTTCAAGCCACCTACATAACCGATGGCAAGGACCACTATCTTGGTAGTTAGAGTCACCCAATGAGAGGATATTAACTATACCAATTGATAGAGTAAGAATACAAAAAGCAGAAAAGCTGCATATCACAGTAGAAATTATTGTTAGTTGATAAGTTGGTAACGACACCTCACTATACCTCGGTGGTTCAAGCCACCTACATAACCGATAGCAAGGACCACTATCTTGGTAGTTAGAGTCACCAAAGGAGACAATAAATTGCTATAATAATGCAAACCACCCAAGAACCAATCAGAAGGCACAATAAGTAACAATGTATCAAAGGATCAGAGTCCAGCAGAAATAGAATTCAAAATAGAACTGTTAAAAACAAAAGAGAGGCATGTAAACTGTATGGAGTTGAGTATGCTGAAAAAACAGAAATCCAGGATTACATTGCATCTTTGGGGGATGTTGGGGCAATAAATTCTCTAATGCAGTGAATCATGACCGGGGGGGGGGGCACAGAACACCAGGCCCATGGCTGAGTGCAAATAAATATAACTGGTTAAAGATGGCAATTTTGGAGTGCAAACAGGACTGGTAAAGATATGGCAATTAATTATCGCAAACAGGTCTAGTTAAAATATCTTAACAGTTACGCTATATGGGATTTTACTTTAACATACAAATTAACATGCACAGTGCTATGAAAGCAACATACTAAACATTGAAAGTTCAGGTATTAGGCGTTGCGAAGCGTAGATTCAAATCACCTTGCAGGAGCCTCGGATAGACGTTGTCACGTTCCCACGTTCCAACCCTGTCTTCCTGCCCTCTGTATTTGTATATTGTGTTTTTTTCCATTGTGTTTCTGTTGCAGCCAATTCCTGGGTGGCCTCCCAGGGGTTAATTGGTGTTCTGTGTGCTGCTCACCTGTTGACCCTTGCCTTGATTCCCCTGCCTATATTAGAGCAATGTACCTATAGTACATTGCTGGGTCATTTTACTTTGCCTGGTCTCCTTGCGTCCTGAGAGCTCCTTGCTGTGTTCCTGATATCCTCAGTTTGTTCATCCTTGTTCAGTTTTTGCCTCTGTTATTTCTGTTCCAGTTTATGTCAGTTCCTTCTGTGTATTTAGTTCTGTCATTTTCTGTATTTTGGTTTGCTGTTTATGTTCCATTCAGATTCCCCGGTTACCGATTTTTGGCTTCTCTGACTTCCCTTCTTGTTCCTATTCCTATATTCTGTATGACGTACTCTCTCTGGTTATGACCTTTGGCTTTCCTCTATATGACTACTCTATATAGTATATTCCTTGTCTGTACCGTTTCTAAGTAACCCTGTCATCTGTATACAACAAAAGACTCTGTACGGCTTCAAGGTAATACTTTCCTTTAGATTAGATCCGGCTATCCTAAAGACCGGCCTTTCAGTGCAGGGAATCTTTGGTATTGCCGTACAGAGGTCTTTTGTTAACCCTGTGTTGCTTTCATCTGTCCTTGCCGTTTACAGTGCATCTCTGCCCATAGGGGCTTCTCTCAGGAACCAGGGCCTCACCTTGCTGCGAGTTATATTCTTAGGGATATATATACAGACCGACCACTTCCAAGGATCGGAGGGCAAGGATAGGGTGGTGCGTGCCTGGTGGTACTGCCACCGTGACATAATGACCCAGCCTTTACATAAGCCCGCAGAGATGTGTACCGTGTTAGAAACCTTATTGCACATGTTTGAGGAATTTGTGGCTCACCTCAGGGTTACTGAGCCTGTGTCTAGACTCTGGCAATCAGGTCTCATTTGAGAGCAGGGTTCGTGGTCCGCTTTCTCCTGATGAAAAGAACAGAAGACGTGAGTACAATCTCTGTTTCTATTGTGCCAGTTCGTTGCACTTTTTGTCTGGCTGTCCCCTCAAGCCGGTGTTCGTCCTGGGGCTGGAGTGCCGGTGCGTCTCAAGACTTGTGGTGAGTCTGTGCGCCCTGATACTGGCCGAGTGCCAACTGTGCCCATGTTCCACAGTAAGGCCGCTAAAGCTAGACCACGCATGAGATCCACTGGCACCAGTTACAGCTGGGAATCAGAGGGTGCCAGACCACGTAGGGGATCTGATGGTGCCAGACCCTGCGGGGAGTCAGATGGCAGCAGACCCCACTTTGAGTTCAGACCTCCTGAGAGATCCAGGTCTGAGAAAGAGGCACTTGAGTCTATGAAGGATGAATCCTTTTTGGCCACAAGACAGAGGATGAAGTACCCATGGAGGTTATGTCGCTCTGGGCATCCGATAATAAACCTCAGACTTATGTAGATACCTCTGATGGCTGTAGGGGTTTAAAGACACAACTGGCTGGTTCTGAGCAGCGACTGGCAGCTAAAAGACAGTCCCTACGTATTGTTACTGGGTGTATTACATGTAGAGCCGCAACCCCAGTGCCCATTGGCGGTAAGCCAGTCCTGTCTCCGTCTGGCAATGCGCAGCCAGTCCTGTCTCCGTCTGGCAATGCGCAGCCAGTCCTGTCTACGTCTGGCAATGTGCAGCCAATGTTGCCTGATCCTGGCACGATGGCAGCGGTGCCAGTCCCAAGCTGTGTGTCAGCGGTGCCAGTCCCAAGCTGTGTGTCAGCGGTGCCAGTCCCAAGCTGTGTGTCAGCGGTGCCAGTCCCAAGCTGTGTGTCAACGGTGCCAGTCCCAAGCTGTGTGTCAGCGGTGCCAGAGCTACATTGCAACACCACTGTACCCATGCCCCACAGAGAGTCCGAGGTTTCCAACCCTCGTGGTAAGGCACAGGTAGGCGAGCCTACTCCCACTGTTGCCATGTCGTGCGGGGTGGTCACCAGTTCTAGACCTCGTTCTAGGAGAAGACGGAGAAAGGTGTCTAACCCTGGTCCCACTGATTCTAACTGATGCCAAGATCTCCCTACCCCGTCATGTACCTGAGGGCTATGTGCAATCGCCCCTTGGACTGGTGTTCAGGAAGGACCACTGGGTTGCCATTCAAAGGAACCCTCATAGTCGGGGGCGTCTTGTGGAGGAGGATGACGACTCTGAGTGGGACCTCAAAGGACTTTGGTGAGGGGTGTTCATAATCTGGTTTCCTGATTTTTGTCTGTCATGTTTGTTGTTTTAGGTGCCCTGAGGTCACCTTTTTTGGAGGGGGCTACTGTCACGTTCCAACCCTGTCTTCCTACCCTCTGTATTTGTATATTGTGTTTTTTCCATTGTGTTTCTGTTGCTGCCAATTCCTGGGTGGCCTCCCAGGGGTTAATTGGTGTTCTGTGTGCTGGTCACCTGTTGACCCTTGCCTTGATTCCCCTGCCTATATTAGAGCAATATACCTATAGTACATTGCTGGGTCATTTTACTTTGCCTGGTCTCCTTGCGTCCTGAGAGCTCCTTGCTGTGTTCCTGATATCCTCCGTTTGTTCATCCTTGTTCAGTTTTTGCCTCTGTTATTTCTGTTCCAGTTTATGTCAGTTCCTTCTGTGTATTTAGTTCTGTCATTTTCTGTATTTTGGTTTGCTGTTTATGTTCCATTCTGATTCCCCGGTTACCGATTTTTGGCTTGGCTGACTTCCCTTCTGGTTCCTATTCCTATATTCTGTATGACATTCTCTCTCTGGTTATGACCTTTTGGCTTTCCTCTATATGACTACTCTATATAGTATATTCCTTGTCTGTACCGTTTCCAGGAAACCCTGTCATCTGTATACAACAAAAGACTCTGTACGGCTTCAAGGTAATACTTTCCTTTAGATTAGATCCGGCTATCCTAAAGACCGGCCTTTCAGTGCAGGGAATCTTTGGTATTGCCGTACAGAGGTCTTTTGTTAACCCTGTGTTGCTTTCATCTGTCCTTGCCGTTTACAGTGAATCTCTGCATATAGGGGCTTCTCTCAGGAACCTTGACCTCACCTTGCTGCGAGTTATATTCTTAGGGATATATATACAGACCGACCACTTCCAAGGATCGGAGGGCAAGGATAGGGTGGTGCGTGCCTGGTGGTACTGCCACCGTGACAGACGTGTCCAGGTGGGAGCTAGGAGGACACTGTGGTAGAGGCTGGCGAGATATCAGCATCATCAATAAACACCATGAGGACATGTGAGATGTCAACAACATAAATATACACAATGAGGACATGTGAGATATCAGTAACATAAATAAACACAATGAGGACATGTGAGATATCAGCAACATAAACACAATGAGGACATGTTAGATATCAGTAACATAAATAAACACAATGAGGACATGTGAGATATCAGCAACATAAATAAACACAATGAGGACATGTGAGATATCAGTAACATAAATAAACACAATGAGGACATGTGAGATTTCAGCAACATAAATAAACACAATGAGGACATGTGAGATATCAGCAACATAAATAAACACAATGAGGACATGTGAGATATCAGTAACATAAATAAACACAATGAGGACATGTGAGATATCAGCAACATAAATAAACACAATGAGGACATGTGAGATATCAGTAACATAAATAAACACAATGAGGACATGTGAGATATCAGCAACATAAATAAACACAATGAGGACATGTGAGATATCAATAACATAAACACAATGAGGACATGTGAGATATCAGCAACATAAATAAACACAATGAGGACATGTGAGATATCAGCAACATAAATAAACACAATGAGGACATGTGAGATATCAATAACATAAATAAACACAATGAGGACATGTGAGATATCAGTAACATAAATAAACACAATGAGGACATGTGAGATATCAGTAACATAAATAAACACAATGAGGACATGTGAGATATCAGTAACATAAATAAACACAATGAGGACATGTGAGATATCAGCAACATAAATAAACACAATGAGGACATGTGAGATATCAGCAACATAAATAAACACAATGAGGACATGTGAGATATCAGCAACATAAATAAACACAATGAGGACATGTGAGATATCAGCAACATAAATAAACACAATGAGGACATGTGAGATATCAAAACATAAATAAACACAATGAGGACATGTGAGATATCAGACACATAAATAAACACAATGAGGACATGCGAGATATCAGCAACATAAATAAACACAATGAGGACATGTGAGATATCAGCAACATAAATAAACACAATGAGGACATGTGAGATATCAGCAACATAAATAAACACAATGAGGACATGTGAGATATCAGTAACATAAATAAACACAATGAGGACATGTGAGATATCAGTAACAAATAAACACAATGAGGACATGTGAGATATCAGCAACATAAATAAACACAATGAGGACATGTGAGATATCAGCAACATAAATAAACACAATGAGGACATGCGAGATATCAGCAACATAAATAAACACAATGAGGACATGTGAGATATCAGCAACATAAATAAACACAATGAGGACATGTGAGATATCAGCAACATAAATAAACACAATGAGGACATGTGAGATATCAGTAACATAAATAAACACAATGAGGACATGTGAGATATCAGCAACATAAATAAACACAATGAGGACATGTGAGATATCAGCAACATAAATAAACACAATGAGGACATGTGAGATATCAGTAACAAATAAACACAATGAGGACATGTGAGATATCAGCAACATAAATAAACACAATGAGGACATGTGAGATATCAGTAACATAAATAAACACAATGAGGACATGTGAGATATCAGTAACATAAATAAACACAATGAGGACATGTGAGATATCAGTAACATAAATAAACACAATGAGGACATGTGAGATATCAGCAACATAAATAAACAGAATGAGGACATGTGAGATATCAGTAACATAAATAAACACAATGAGGACATGTGAGATATCAGTAACATAAATAAACACAATGAGGACATGTCAGTTTTTAATGGTAGAGGCCCATTAATTTGTCACTAATGAACGACACTTTTAAAGTAGGGTCGCCAGATCGTCACAGGGAAAAGTGCTGCCCTGCAACATGTATAATTCATATACAGCAGGAATGAAGTTATGGCAGGTCACCCTGGTTTCTTATGTGCAGAGTATGGATTATACATGCTGCAGGGTGAAGTTTTTCATGCACTGCCCATCAGTATGAATACATTATATGTGTCCTGGAAAACATGGCCGACCAGACAGACCTAGTTAAATTACTAAACAGCATTCACTCGGCTAATGCACCGCTTTAACATGTGTCAATAAAGTTACAAAAAAAAAAAAAGAAAAACAAGAAAAAGAAGAGGAAATGGCAGCAGCTGCAGCTCAGGAAACAGGCGAGCAGGTCAGATACATAATGTTTATAAGTATACGATACAAATAATATTGGGAATGCACGCTCTATATACACACGTGTATCCATATAATAATAATATACAGTGTGCACGCTCTATATACACAGTGTATCCATATAATAATATACAGTGTGCACGCTCTATATACACAGTGTATCCATATAATAATAATATACAGTGTGCACGCTCTATATACACCGTGTATCCATATAATAATATACAGTGTGCACGCTCTATATACACCGTGTATCCATATAATAATAATATACAGTGTGAACGCTCTATATACACCGTGTATCCATATAATAATAATAATACAGTGTGCACGCTCTATATACACAGTGTATCCATATAATAATATACAGTGTGAACGCTCTATATACACCGTGTATCCATATAATAATAATATACAGTGTGCACGCTCTATATACACCGTGTATCCATATAATAATAATATACAGTGTGCACGCTCTATATACACCGTGTATCCATATAATAATAATATACAGTGTGCACGCTCTATATACACCGTGTATCCATATAATAATAATATACAGTGTGCACGCTCTATATACACCGTGTATCCATATAATAATAATATACAGTGTGAACGCTCTATATACACCGTGTATCCATATAATAGTAATATACAGTGTGAACGCTCTATATACACCGTGTATCCATATAATAATATACAGTGTGAACGCTCTATATACACCGTGTATCCATATAATAATAATATACAGTGTGCACGCTCTATATACACCGTGTATCCATATAATAATAATATACAGTGTGCACGCTCTATATACACCGTGTATCCATATAATAATATACAGTGTGCACGCTCTATATACACCGTGTATCCATATAATAATAATATACAGTGTGCACGCTTTATATACACAGTGTATCCATATAATAATAATATACAGTGTGCACGCTCTATATACACCGTGTATCCATATAATAATAATATACAGTGTGAACGCTCTATATACACCGTGTATCCATATAATAATAATATACAGTGTGCACGCTTTATATACACAGTGTATCCATATAATAATATACAGTGTGCACGCTTTATATACACAGTATATCCATATAATAATAATATACAGTGTGCATGCTCTATATACACAGTGTATCCATATAATAATAATATACAGTGTGCACGCTCTATATACACCGTGTATCCATATAATAATAATATACAGTGTGAACGCTCTATATACACCGTGTATCCATATAATAATAATATACAGTGTGCACGCTCTATATACACCGTGTATCCATATAATAATAATATACAGTGTGAACGCTCTATATACACCGTGTATCCATATAATAATAATATACAGTGTGCACGCTTTATATACACAGTGTATCCATATAATAATATACAGTGTGCACGCTTTATATACACAGTATATCCATATAATAATAATATACAGTGTGCATGCTCTATATACACAGTGTATCCATATAATAATAATATACAGTGTGAACGCTCTATATACACCGTGTATCCATATAATAATAATATACAGTGTGCACGCTTTATATACACAGTGTATCCATATAATAATAAATATCAGTGTGCACGCTCTATATACACAGTGTATCCATATAATAATAATATACAGTGTGCAGGCTCTATATACACCGTGTATCCATATAATAATAATATACAGTGTGAACGCTCTATATACACCGTGTATCCATATAATAATAATATACAGTGTGCACGCTTTATATACACAGTGTATCCATATAATAATATACAGTGTGCACGCTTTATATACAGTATATCCATATAATAATAATATACAGTGTGCATGCTCTATATACACAGTGTATCCATATAATAATAATAATATACAGTGTGCACGCTCTATATACACCGTGTATCCATATAATAATAATATACAGTGTGCACGCTTTATATACACAGTGTATCCATATAATAATAATAATATACAGTGTGCACGCTCTATATACACAGTGTATCCATATAATAATAATATACAGTGTGTACGCTCTATATACACCGTGTATCCATATAATAATAATATACAGTGTGCACGCTCTATATACACAGTGTATCCATATAATAATAATATACAGTGTGCACGCTCTATATACACCGTGTATCCATATAATAATAATAATATACAGTGTGTACGCTCTATATACACCGTGTATCCATATAATAATAATATACAGTGTGTACGCTCTATATACACCGTGTATCCATATAATAATAATATACAGTGTGCACGCTCTATATACACAGTGTATCCATATAATAATAATATACAGTGTGCACGCTCTATATACACAGTGTATCCATATAATAATAATATACAGTGTGCACGCTCTATATACACAGTGTATCCATATAATAATATACAGTGTGCACGCTCTATATACACAGTGTATCCATATAATAATATACAGTGTGCACGCTCTATATACACAGTGTATCCATATAATAATATACAGTGTGCACGCTCTATATACAGTGTATCCATATAATAATATATACAGTGTGCACGCTCTATATACACAGTGTATCCATATAATAATATACAGTGTGCACGCTCTATATACACGTGTATCCATATAATAATATACAGTGTGCACGCTCTATATACACAGTGTATCCATATAATAATATACAGTGTGTACGCTCTATATACACAGTGTATCCATATAATAATAATATACAGTGTGCACGCTCTATATACACAGTGTATCCATATAATAATAATATACAGTGTGCACGCTCTATATACACCGTGTATCCATATAATAATAATATACAGTGTGCACGCTCTATATACACCGTGTATCCATATAATAATAATAATATACAGTGTGAACGCTCTATATACACCGTGTATCCATATAATAATAATATACAGTGTGCACGCTCTATATACACAGTGTATCCATATAATAATAATATACAGTGTGCACGCTCTATATACACAGTGTATCCATATAATAATATACAGTGTGCACGCTCTATATACACAGTGTATCCATATAATAATATACAGTGTGCACGCTCTATATACACAGTGTATCCATATAATAATATACAGTGTGCACGCTCTATATACACAGTGTATCTATATAATAATTATTACAGTGTGCACGCTCTATATACACAGTGTATCCATATAATAATAATATACAGTGTGCACGCTCTATATACACCGTGTATCCATATAATAATAATATACAGTGTGCACGCTCTATATACACCGTGTATCCATATAATAATAATAATATACAGTGTGAACGCTCTATATACCCGTGTATCCATATAATAATAATATAACAGTGTGTGCACGCTCTATATACACAGTGTATCCATATAATAATAATATACAGTGTGCACGCTCTATATACACAGTGTATCCATATAATAATATAACAGTGTGCACGCTCTATATACACAGTGTATCCATATAATAATATACAGTGTGCACGCTCTATATACACAGTGTATCCATATAATAATATACAGTGTGCACGCTCTATATACACAGTGTATCCATATAATAATATACAGTGTGCACGCTCTATATACACAGTGTATCCATATAATAATATACAGTGTGCACGCTCTATATACACAGTGTATCCATATAATAATATACAGTGTGCACGCTCTATATACACAGTGTATCCATATAATAATAATATACAGTGTGCACGCTCTATATACACAGTGTATCCATATAATAATATACAGTGTGCACGCTCTATATACACAGTGTATCCATATAATAATATACAGTGTGCACGCTCTATATACACAGTGTATCCATATAATAATATACAGTGTGTACGCTCTATATACACAGTGTATCCATATAATAATAATATACAGTGTGCACGCTCTATATACACAGTGTATCCATATAATAATAATATACAGTGTGCACGCTCTATATACACCGTGTATCCATATAATAATAATATACAGTGTGCACGCTCTATATACACCGTGTATCCATATAATAATATACAGTGTGCACGCTCTATATACACCGTGTATCCATATAATAATAATATACAGTGTGAACGCTTTATATACACAGTGTATCCATATAATAATAATATACAGTGTGCACGCTCTATATACACCGTGTATCCATATAATAATAATATACAGTGTGCACGCTCTATATACACCGTGTATCCATATAATAATAATATACAGTGTGCACGCTCTATATACACAATGTATCATAAAAGGTACAGTGTGTGTGTGTGTGTGTGTCTAAATGCAAAATATATTTAGTTGTAATGGACTTTATATCCACTTATAAGTTATTGTAATATGCAATTCTTTGTTTCTGTTTCTGTTTTAAGATACTTATCTGTCTAATTGAGACTCACCTCACTCCCCCCCCCCCGTTTATCTCCTGAGGCAAATTCCTTAAACCTGTTCTCCAATAATATCATTATTTTCACTAAACCTAGAAAGAATATGCTACACCCTCTATACATATCACTTTGTCCGCATGGCGATCTCTGATTGGTTAGGTCAGTACTTGGACCCATTCTCTTTAATATTTTTATTAGTGATATTGCAGAAGGTATTAATGGAAAAGTATGTCTTTTTGCTGATGACACAAAGATTTGCAACAGGGTTGACGTTCCTGGAGGGATCAGCCAAATGACAAATGATTTAGGTAAACTAAAAAAAATGGTGGGAGCTGTGGCAATTGAGTTTTAATGTGGATAAGTGCAAGATAATGCACCTGGGACGTAAAAACCCAAGGGCTGAATATAGAATATTTGATACATCTGAGGGTTGGGATTTAGGGGTTATTATTGCAGAGGATCTAAGGGTAAGTAGTCAATGTAATAGAGCAGCAGGAAATGCTGGCAGAATGCTTGGAAATGCTGGCAGAATGCTTGGTTGTGTAGGGAGAGCCTGTATTAGCAGTAGGAAAAGGGAAGTGCTCATGCCACTGTACAGAGCACTGGTGAGACCTCACTTGGAGTACTGTGTGCAGTACTGGAGACCGTATCTCCAGAAGGATATAGACATCTTAGAGAGAGTTCAGAGAAGGGCTACTAAAATGGTGTACGGCTTGAAGGAGAAAAGTTACCAGGAAAGGCTTAATGATCTTAACATGTACAGCTTGGAAAAAAGACGAGACAGAGGAGATATGATAGAAACATTTAAATACGTAAAGGGAATCCACAAGGTAGAGGAAGGGAGTATATTTAAAAGGAAACAAAGTAGCAAAACAAGAGGACATAGTCTTAGATTAGAGGGGCAAAGGTTTAAAAGTAACATCAGGAAGCATTATTTTACTGAGAGGGTGGTGGATACATGGAACAGCCTTCCAGTTGAAGTGGTAGAGGCCAAAACAGTAATTGAATTTAAGCAAGCATGGGATAGGCATAAGGCTATCCTAAACAAAAGATAAATCCAGGTAAAGTATCCATGTAATTGGGCGACTAGATGGGCCGAAAGGTTCTTATCTGCCGACATTTTCTATGTTTCTATGAGATCAGCTCCTTCTATTTACATATTAGGATATAAATACTTCTGTTCTTGAATAGAATTTGAACGAATCTCTTGTAGAAGTTTGTGTGTTTCATTCATTCCCGAGCGCTCGAGTCCTTATTGCTCTGCATGAGGGACCATCCAACAGATGACCAGAGACCTGTAATCGAGATAGGGTCTCTCCCCTTTCTGGGGGTCTCCCTAACATAATAATAATAATACTATTCGATGTGTTTGTGTATTGTTTATATCTTATGTATCCAGTAAATGTAATGTGTATACAGGGTGTGTTTACATTCATTATGAAAATGTATGTATTAATATAGAAGTAATGAGAGGAAATATCTTTCATATGTTGCTGTGCGTGTCTGTGTCATTGTGCGTGTGTGTGTCTGAGTCGCTGTGTCTCCCTGTGTCGCTGTGTGTGTCACTGTGCGTGTCTCTTTGTGTGTGTGTCTGAGTAACTGTGTCTCCCTGTGTCACTGTGTGTGTCTCTGTCGCTGTGTGTGTCCCTGTGTCTCTCTGCGTATGTGTCACTGTGTGTGTCGCTGTGAGTGTCGCTGTGTCTCGGTGTCTCGGTATCGCTGTGCCTCGGTGTCGCTGTGCGTGTGTGTCTCTGTGTCGCTGTGAGTGTCCCTGTGTCTCGGTGTCGCTGTGCGTGTGTGTCGCTGTGTGTGTCGCTGTGTGTGAGTGTCGCTGTGAGTGTCGCTGTGAGTGTCGCTGTGTGTGTCGCTGTGTGTGTCTCTGTCTTGGTGTCGCTGTGTGTGTCTCGGTGTCGCTGTGTGTGTCGCTGTGTGTGTCTCTCTTTGCTCAATCTGTGTGTTGATATTTAATGAGCAGATATCTCATTATTGAATATTACACACGTTTATGTTTGGTTTTTCAGGTGGTTTCCCTTCGGGGTAAGGTGTGTCTGGTGACGGGGGCCAGCTCGGGGATCGGGGCCGGGACAGCTATTCTATTCTCCCGCCTGGGGGCCCGACTGGCCCTGAATGGCAGGAACGAGGAGAAGCTGACAGAGACGGCTCTGGCCTGTGAGTCCTCCAGTGGTGAGAAGGTTTGTCTGACTTAATTATTGTCATTGCGCTCCCCTTAGTGTGACTGTGAGCAGGGGGTCTGTCTGTCTGGGAGCTCGTATCTGAGCAGGGGGTCTGTCTGGGAGCTCGTATCGGAGCAGGGGGTCTGTCTGGGAGCTTGCTCACTTAAAGGGGCAGGACAATGGCAATCATATTTGGCAAACAGATTACAGTCTAAAACAACAGATAATGGGGTAGTGTTTGCCTAACAAAGAAGGTTAGCAAATGACTTTAATATAAACAGATTCCTGAGAGATTTCAGGCTGGACGGGTAATCCTATCCGCAGATACTTATGGACCATACAATAGACAGACCATAACATTATTTATGCTTGACTCCGATTCCATAACATTGTGCACAAGAGAGGACAATGAAATCATATGCCATATGGATTATGAGGACTTCACCCTAAAAATATGCCTCCAGGTCCACGCACCCCAAGTCCAAAGTGACTTATGTCACAAAGAGGAAAAGTGAAGATCCCCCCCCCATATAGGGCCATATTACATAGTTGGTGCTAACTTAACCAGAGCTGGTGTAAACTTCCCAGAGCCATTATAGCCTATGGAGGTTTTCAGTTTACAACAGCTCTGGTTAAGTTAGCACCAACATTGTAATACTGCCCATAATCTTTACGCCTTCACCTATAGCACAGTACATTAAATCCGCTGAAAAGGGACAGACACAAGTTTTATTTCTTCTAAACTCCACGGGGATATTTATCTGTAAACACTTACACACCCTCTATATAAAGTACTATATAGCACTATGTACCATATACTGTACATAACTCTATATAACACTATAACCTATATTAAATACTATATACCTCCAAGCTCAGGCTAGACACAGTGTTGCACATACAATGCAAGTAAATATCAGCTGCAGACTGTGCCGCAGCGATGATCCACCGGCAACCTCCAACATGCTCAAGCTGTATGTCCCTGAGCCACAAACTGGGATGTATGATATTCCTGGGATATTGACTCCCTGATCCACCTAACTGGGATGTATGATATTCCTGGGATATTGACTCCCTGATCCACCTAACTGGGATGTATGATATTCCTGGGATAGTGACTCCCTGATCCACCTAACTGGGATGTATGATATTCCTGGGATATTGACTCCCTGATCCACCTAACTGGGATGTATGATATTCCTGGGATATTGACTCCCTGATCCACCTAACTGGGATGTATGATATTCCTGGGATATTGACTCCCTGATCCACCTAACTGGGATGTATGATATTCCTGGGATCTTGACCTGCCTGATCCACCTAACTGGGATGTATGATATTCCCTGGATATTGACTCCCTGATCCACCTAACTGGGATATTGACTCCCTGATCCACCTAACTGGGATGTATGATATTCCTGGGATATTGACTCCCTGATCCACCTAACTGGGATGTATGATATTCCTGGGATATTGACTCCCTGATCCACCTAACTGGGATGTATGATCTTCCTGGGATATTGACTCCTGATCCACCTAACTGGGATGTATGATATTCCTGGGATATTGACTCCCTGATCCACCTAACTGGGATGTATGATCTTCCTGGGATATTGACTCCCTGATCCACCTAACTGGGATGTATGATATTCCTGGGATATTGACTCCCTGATCCACCTAACTGGGATGTATGATATTCCTGGGATATTGACTCCCTGATCCACCTAACTGGGATATTGACTCCCTGATCCACCTAACTGGGATGTATGATATTCCCTGGATATTGACTCCTTGATCCACCTAACTGGGATGTATGATATTCCTGGGATATTGACTCCTTGATCCACCTAACTGGATGTATGATATTCCTGAGTTATTGACTCCCTGATCCACCTAACTGGGATGTATGATATTCCTGAGTTATTGACTCCCTGATCCACCTAACTGGGATGTATGATATTCCTGGGATATTGACTCCTTGATCCACCTAACTGGGATGTATGATATTCCTGAGTTATTGACTCCCTGATCCACCTAACTGGGATGTATGATATTCCTGAGTTATTGACTCCCTGATCCACCTAACTGGGATGTATGATATTCCTGGGATATTGACTCCCTGATCCACCTAACTGGGATGTATGATATTCCCTGGATATTGACTCCTTGATACACCTAACTGGGATGTATGATATTCCCTGGATATTGACCTGCCTGTTAGATATGTGTGATTGCACTGCAGGAGACACAGAGGAGATAATACCTGTGACACCTGGCTTGGTGACTTACAGAGAGACCCGGAGTTATTCCCTATCAGAAAGTCACGTGGTGGGTCTGTAGACGTCTAGTAATAAAGGTCATATTGAAGGTGATATACAGAAACCGAACCCTCCCATGTCATACTACATAAATGTTTATGTCCCATCCCAGCTAGACAAGAGGATGAGGGAAGATTATCTGCAGAGGGAAAGCTAGGAGGCGTTGGGGAAAGCTACCTGGAACACCCCAAACACATGGAGAAGAGGGCAGCATTACCCAGGACCTAATGCAGAGCAGTTCAGGAGGGTCTTAGCTTGTGATTCCTGCCCTAAATTATTCCCTCATGGTGTCTCTGCTCTTGCCCTGCTCAGCCCCTGCTGGTCCCTGGAGATCTGGTGGATGAAGCTGTGGTTCGGCGAGTGGTGGAGGAGACGGTGGCGTTCTATGGGAAGTTGGATGTTTTGGTGAATAGCGGTGGAATCTTGGCCATGGGGACAGTAGAAAACACAAAACTGGAGGACTTTGACCGAGTGATGAATATCAACGTCAGGTGAGGAAGATACGCGGCGCTGGGTCCAGAGTGAACAAGATCTTACAACCTAAAAATGACGATGATATATATACTGTATATGCAAAAAGGTGATATGGGAGCACTCAGGGACTGGCTAAAAAGTGAAAATATTAAACAACGTTTCGGCTCCTCAGACCCTTCCTCAAGGTTACAGATACGTGTGTGATACAGTCTGAATAGGATAAATGTAAACTCGCCCACCAATCCTGTATCGTGGTGCTGTGGACCACACCAAACAAGCCTGAGGTCCATGTTGGGCGTGATGCGAGAGCCAAGAAATGTCATCGGTCGCGACAGGAGAACACGTCGCTATGGAAACCCGATACAACAAAGAGTCTGACATAACACAGCTAGCTGCGGGTATAAAAACAATATACATGGTAAAAACACGGAGCCTGTTGGGAGGAAACTTGAAGGATCAAAACACAGCGAAAACAAACAGTTGGTGATAGGAGAGGCGCACTTATACTTATCTTTAAAATGCCAAAATATTTCCCAGGAGATGGTCCAGAGCTCCACACAGAAATAGAAGAAGAACGCAGGGATTTCAGCAAAGATTGATGTTAGGGATGAAGATGTTCATCCAATAGGAAATGACTAAGTATAAAGGAGCCTATGACGGAATGGAGATGTTGTTCCGCCTGCGGGTGTGCTCTATCTGCGTGACCCCTTCGCTTACCGCTGGCCCGACTACCGAGTGACGCGCACTCGGCGTCTCGTGCGGCCTGGCGTGACCCTGGGGAAGGGTTAGCGGGCGGTGGAGGGGACCCCTGCCTAGAACCAGCCCGACCACTGAGCCATACGGCACTCAGCGTCCCGAGCAGCTGGTTCACTGACCTTGTGGGTGTGGAACGTCTGTGGAGATCGGATCTGCCGCGGAGGAATATTCGTATCGGATGTGGGAAACGTTTCGGATCTTGCGGGAAACGTTTCCGATCTCGGTGAGGGCAACTAGTCGGATCTCAAGCAGATGACTTTTCGGATCGGATCGGGGATGAAGGAATCTTCGGATCTGCCGGGATGGGCGAGGGATTCGGATCTTACCGCAATCCCTCGCAATACCGAAGCGCGGTGCACGACCGCTCCCTTCGGTTCGGATCTCTCGTTCTGGGAACCGAATCACCTTCCGCTGCGCCTCTGCCCTGATCCTCGATGCAGGCACAGAGCGCTCGGTTCGGTTCGGATCTGGAACGCCGCACCCTGAGACCACGAGGAATTCTCAGATACGAAAATACGGCGGAGACAAAGACACATCAGACGAGGCTGGATGCACTGCAAAATCTGCCTTTATTATCCCCGGTTCAAGCATTTAACAACTTCACATAAATTAGAATACAATGGGACTCCTTGCCCGCCCTCCCAGGACCCATTGGCCATTACCCTTCAGGGAGTCGCCAATTCGGACCGGATGGTCCGAATCGGCCATTTTCCGAATCGAAGATTCTGAACTGCGCCACAAGGTGATCGGAAAATGGCGGCGAGCAAGGCAGACAAAGGGAAAATACATTACGCAATAAACCAACGGGGAACACTTTATTACACCACACAATAATCACATCTAAATAAAAGTACTGGTAAAACTAGGTGCGTGCCACCACACCCAAGTGTCCATAGCCACCACTGTCACTGTGCACCGCCCCTGGCTGAGGGTGCTGGGCCATTCCGTGACAGAGCCGATTGGGCCCTTATGGACAAGAGGATTATGGGAGTAAAGACAGAGCTAACAAATGTCCATATAAGGAAAACGCCATGGTTAATGAAGTAACCAATAGAAACTGTTTAGGGATGTTAAAAGGCATGATGGGAAGTCTTGTATTTTATTTGATATATTGCATATTATTACTGCCCTTGAGGAAGTCTTTTAGACGAAACGCGTCGGGCGTTTATTGTTTGATATTTAATTTATAAATAAATAATTTTATTCATTTTAAATTCTCATCATCCCGTTTTTTTGCCAAAATCCGGTTATTGGCATTTCCGGTATTGGCGATTCCAGTTCTGGAGTAGTTCGGACATCATCCCTAACATCAATCTTTGCTGAAATCCCTGCGTTTTTCTTCCAAGGATCAAACACAAGCTGATATATCTCATGATGTGCGCGTATTAAACGTGTAGAAATAGAATATGGAGCGAAAAGCGGAAAAAGCAAATAAGAATAAAAAAATTAAAGTAAAAATGAATGTCAGTGATGGTAAAGAACAGAAACAAACAGTGAGGAAGGAAAAACCTGTGATGACTGGAGCGAGTAAATGTGAGTGACATGTGCAGTGACTGGAGCGAGTAAATGTGAGTGACATGTGTGGTAACTGGAACGTGTAACAATGTGACATGTGCGGTGACTGGAGCGTGTAAAAATGTGACGTGTGTGGTGACTGGAGCGAGTAAATGTGAGTGACGTGTGCAGTGACTGGAGCTTGTAAATGTAAGTGCCATCAAACTTGTTACACACATTCACAACTCCAACATTAATTTTTAGATGTAGAAATTGTTTGTACCTGAAAGGATTTGAATTGTGACTGTGGAGACTCCGTTTCGATCCCAGCAAGAGCACCTCTCCAGTAAGTGTCCTTGGGCAAGACACCTAACGGTACATACTCCCCACCCAGGACATACTTGAAAATGAGAGAAATCTCAATGTATCCTTCCTGGAAAAATACTTTCTCAAATTTTATTTTTTTTACCTTGTTCCACAAAGAAACTGATAACCTCCATCCAGCGCACTTTAAATGCCCATTACCTATCTGGCAATATTTACGTGTTCTATGGTATAATAACCTTCCCAATCTTATAACACAGCAGATCCAAGAGATGACAGATAAACCTACCACATACATGTATCTATAACCTTGAGGAAGGCTCTGAGGAGCCAAAATGTCAGTTAAGCCTTAACCCTTTAATGATAGAAAATGCACAGGTACAATGTGGTTATCTTGTTTTAAAGGTATGCTTTACTGAAGTTCCTGTTTTTGCCCTTAAATAATAGGATAGATCTTGCTGACAGCCTCTGCCCAGTTTGTTTTCTCTTCTTTTTGGGTGATTTTCCTCCTCGCCATGCGCTGCTCCTCCTCTTTGGCTCAGGGATTCCCAAACCTAGACATCCCTGAAGCTTAAATGTGCAATTTGTGCTGCTATACAACTTGTGTAGCATAGGAAATGCAAATTGTGGAGCGCTGCAGGACTCACACACTTTATGTAAACAAGTTCCGTAGCGCCTGCGCAGAGCGGTGGATCGCCACCAAGGACATTCAAAATCCCAGCTGCTGGTGATGTTGGGTGGGGTGGAGGAAACTCCTCTGCATCATCCAGTGATTTCTCCTAATTGGTGGAGCTGGGGGGGGAGGGGGCACTCCTCACATCCTGCTTTGATGAGATCTGTAAATGCTTTGTTCTGCTGATAGTGAGCTCTGGCTGTGCAGATAACAGAAGGCTGTCTGATTTTGGGGGAGGGGTCAGCAGCAATAGTAGAGAAGGGGTTTTATTTCTTCTTCTTACTCTGGATCATTTGTGTTCTTGGCGCGTGATTTAGGGGAAGTTTGGTGGGAATAGTGTGTGTTTCTGTTTAGTAAATATTAGGGCTGAAGAAATTAATGATTAATCCATCGATTTAATCGTTAATTTCTTTGGTCAATTAAACATATTTTAATCTGCCACCACGTCCGAAGGCATGGAGCTTGGCTGCTCGCCTGGGGGAACCACGTGACCAGCCGTGCTCTTGTGAGATCGCGGCTGGTCACATGGTTCCCCCAGGTGAGTGGCCAAGCTCCATGCCTTCGGACGCTCACAGGGAGCCAAACATGCATGTGTGAGCTGGGGGCAATATATCCATGTGTGAGCTGGGGGCAATATATCCATGTGTGAGCTGGGGGCAATATATATCCATGCGTGAGCTGGGGGCAATATATATCCATGCGTGAGCTGGGGGCAATATATCCATGCGTGAGCTGAGGGCAAATATAATAAAAAATAATCGATTAATCGAACACGAAAATTTTAATCATTACCAGCCCTAGTAAATATTAATAATAAAATCCCTTTTGTCACCTTTTATATTTTTTATGTGGAGTAATGGGTTAGGTTTATGTCATGTGCTGAGATCCTGGATCACACTTTCAATTTCAGTTTAACCTCGTCATAGCCACTTTATTGCTTGAAAGGAATCTGTCTGCATGGTGTATTCCCTGTATATGGGATTATCCACATATTGTGGAGGTATTTGGGCCATACAGACATATTCCTACTCATGTTTCCAGTTTAGAGAACGTCCCCAGACACTTCTTCCCAGGGCACAGGGGGTGGTCAGGTTGTGCCCCTCACTGCATGCTGCTTCTCTTTGCTCTCCCAGGCTGCACCTATAAAGAATCAGATGGTAATATTGTGTCCTGTTACTCTCTGTACATTCACTGTGACCTTGTATTATGCACCAAGCGGAGGAAAATATCTTACAGCAGCTGTGCTAGAATTCCCTTTAACCCTTTAATTACCCATCCATATTATAACAAGTCATACAGCCATATTATAACAGACAAAACATCCATCATGTAACAGTATAACCGACCACAATATAACAGAAAAACCATGCGTCATATACCAGTATAATCAACTATGTAATAACTGTCCATAATATAACAGTAACCATCCATCATACGGAAATATAACGCCCATAATAGAATTGTCTGTAACGTAACAGTATAACTAAGCATAATACAACATTCTAACCATCTATAACTGTACATCTGTCCATAACAATATAGATACTCGAGTATACTGCTAGATTTTGGTGACAAAAAATTTGCCTTAATATTGGAGGGGTCGCGTTATATTCGAGACATCTGCACCGTGTGTAAAAAAAATTTGCCTTGCCTTGCTCTGGATCCCAAGTCTCCTGGAAGTTCCGGAGTTTCGCTGAAGTTAATGTGGGCTCCATGATGCTTGCAAACACTTCAGGAACTCCTACATTCGGGAGATTTGGGATCCCTCACGGCCAGAGGGCACGCTTGGTTTAAGCCAATCATTCACCTTGCTCGCCTCCGCCGGCCAGCTAATCACTAGTAAAGAAGATGGGTGGCCGGCGGCTACATACTTAGTAACAACTGCAATCATTCTGGAGCAGAGCACCCTGGCCTGAGGGGAAGCCTGACTGTGTTAAGAGAACAGTAAAATTTTGCTCCTCGCGTTATATTCGAGTCTTGAGTATTCTCTCATTTCCATAATAAATCTCTATCCATCGCGTTCTATTCGGGTTGCGCTATACTCGAGTATCTACAGTAATCGTTTGTAACATAACAGTATAACTGTCTATAATATAACAATATAGCCATCTGAATATAACAGTATGACCATCAATAATATAATAAAATAACCGTCCATAATGTTTACCTGCCTGTAACGTAACAGTGTAACTATTCGTCATATATCAGTATTAAAGTCCATAATGTAACAAATGACCATCTGTAACGTAACAGTATCCATAACGCAGCAGTGTAGCCATCCATAATATAATATCTGTCTGTAATGTAACAGTATAACCGCCCGTCACAGTATAACCACCTGTATCGTAACAGTATAACCACCCGACACAATATAACTGCCCATCACACGTAACAGTGTAGCCGCCTGTAACGTAACAGTGTAGCCGCCGGTAACGTGACAGTATAACGTCCATAATATAACCATACATTCTCATTCCAGTCTGTCCTCTGGGCGGGTTCTATGTATAATTGTGATGTTTTGAAATACACTGTAGCGTTGAGAAGGAATAAAGCCAGTTTAACCAATTCTAACAAAATGTAGTTAAATAAAAGCAGTGGTTCTATTATTACCCAGACTGGTGTGAAGCGTTGCCCACCCCTTCACTGCCGAATCACAGGCTAACCATGGCTTCATTGCCCTTGAACTCTACATTGTTAGCTCTGTGAGCAGGTTTTCTGTCATTGACCGAGCCCCTATTTGTGGTTTAATCTAGTAGGAGGCAGAAAATGTCACGTTTCCAACTTTTTTCCCCATATTTACAGGGCCATGTTTTACATGACGCAGCTGGCTGTGCCACATCTCATCCAGACCAAGGGAAACGTCGTCAACGTATCGAGTGTCAATGGGCAGAGATCTGTGAGTCAACCGTATTAACATTATAATAAGGTGCAGGAGAGCTGCAGTCACCGGGCAGTGATCGGCGAGTCCCCCGGCCATGTTAACATTATAATAAGGTGCAGGAGAGCTGCAGTCACCGGGCAGTGATCGGCGAGTCCCCTGGCCATGATAACATTATAATAAGGTGCAGGAGAGCTGCAGTCACCGGGCAGTGATCGGCGAGTCCCCCGGCCATGTTAACATTATAATAAGGTGCAGGAGAGCTGCAGTCACCGGGCAGTGATCGGCGAGTCCCCCGGCCATGTTAACATTATAATAAGGTGCAGGAGAGCTGCAGTCACCGGGCAGTGTTCGGCGAGTCCCCCGGCCATGATAACATTATAATAAGGTGCAGGAGAGCTGCAGTCACCGGGCAGTGATCGGCGAGTCCCCCGGCCATGTTAACATTATAATAAGGTGCAGGAGAGCTGCAGTCACCGGGCAGTGATCGACGAGTCCCCCGGCCATGTTAATATTATAATAAGGTGCAGGAGAGCTGCAGTCACCGGGCAGTGATCGGCGAGTCCCCCAGCCATGATAACATTATAATAAGGTGCAGGAGAGCTGCAGTCACCGGGCAGTGATCGGCGAGTCCCCCGGCCATGTTAACATTATAATAAGGTGCAGGAGAGCTGCAGTCACCGGGCAGTGATCGGCGAGTCCCCCGGCCATGTTAACATTATAATAAGGTGCAGGAGAGCTGCAGTCACCGGGCAGTGATCGGCGAGTCCCCCGGCCATGTTAACATTATAATAAGGTGCTGGAGAGCTGCAGTCACCGGGCAGTGATCGGCGAGTCCCCCGGCCATGTTAACATTATAATAAGGTGCAGGAGAGCTGCAGTCACCGGGCAGTGATCGGCGAGTCCCCCGGCCATGTTAACATTATAATAAGGTGCAGGAGAGCTGCAGTCACCGGGCAGTGATCGGCGAGTCCCCCGGCCATGATAACATTATAATAAGGTGCAGGAGAGCTGCAGTCACCGGGCAGTGATCGGCGAGTCCCCCGGCCATGTTAACATTATAATAAGGTGCAGGAGAGCTGCAGTCACCGGGCAGTGATCGGCGAGTCCCCCAGCCATGATAACATTATAATAAGGTGCAGGAGAGCTGCAGTCACCGGGCAGTGATCGGCGAGTCCCCCGGCCATGTTAACATTATAATAAGGTGCAGGAGAGCTGCAGTCACCGGGCAGTGATCGGTGAGTCCCCCGGCCATGATAACATTATAATAAGGTGCAGGAGAGCTGCAGTCACCGGGCAGTGATCGGCGAGTCCCCCGCCATGTTAACATTATAATAAGGTGCAGGAGAGCTGCAGTCACCGGGCAGTGATCGGCGAGTCCCCCGGCCATGTTAACATTATAATAAGGTGCAGGAGAGCTGCAGTCACCGGGCAGTGATCGGCGAGTCCCCCGGCCATGTTAACATTATAATAAGGTTCAGGAGAGCTGCAGTCACCGGGCAGTGATCGGCGAGTCCCCCAGCCATGATAACATTATAATAAGGTGCAGGAGAGCTGCAGTCACCGGGCAGTGATCGGTGAGTCCCCCGGCCATGATAACATTATAATAAGGTGCAGGAGAGCTGCAGTCACCGGGCAGTGATCGGCGAGTCCCCCGGCCATGTTAACATTATAATAAGGTTCAGGAGAGCTGCAGTCACCGGGCAGTGATCGGCGAGTCCCCCAGCCATGATAACATTATAATAAGGTGCAGGAGAGCTGCAGTCACCGGGCAGTGATCGGCGAGTCCCCCGGCCATGTTAACATTATAATAAGGTGCAGGAGAGCTGCAGTCACCGGGCAGTGATCGGCGAGTCCCCCGGCCATGTTAACATTATAATAAGGTGCAGGAGAGCTGCAGTCACCGGGCAGTGATCGGCGAGTCCCCCGGCCATGTTAACATTATAATAAGGTGCAGGAGAGCTGCAGTCACCGGCAGTGATCGGCGAGTCCCCCGGCCATGTTAACATTATAATAAGGTTCAGGAGAGCTGCAGTCACCGGGCAGTGATCGGCGAGTCCCCCAGCCATGATAACATTATAATAAGGTGCAGGAGAGCTGCAGTCACCGGGCAGTGATCGGTGAGTCCCCCGGCCATGATAACATTATAATAAGGTGCAGGAGAGCTGCAGTCACCGGGCAGTGATCGGCGAGTCCCCCGGCCATGTTAACATTATAATAAGGTTCAGGAGAGCTGCAGTCACCGGGCAGTGATCGGCGAGTCCCCCAGCCATGATAACATTATAATAAGGTGCAGGAGAGCTGCAGTCACGGGCAGTGATCGGCGAGTCCCCCGGCTATGTTAACATTATAATAAGGTGCAGGAGAGCTGCAGTCACCGGGCAGTGATCGGTTAGTCCCCCGGCCATGTTAACATTATAATAAGGTGCAGGAGAGCTGCAGTCACCGGGCAGTGATCGGTTAGTCCCCCGGCCATGTTAACATTATAATAAGGTGCAGGAGAGCTGCAGTCACCGGGCAGTGATCGGCGAGTCCCCCGGCCATGTTAACATTATAATAAGGTGCAGGAGAGCTGCAGTCACCGGGCAGTGATCGGCGAGTCCCCCGGCCATGATAACATTATAATAAGGTGCAGGAGAGCTGCAGTCACCGGGCAGTGATCGGCGAGTCCCCCGGCCATGTTAACATTATAATAAGGTGCAGGAGAGCTGCAGTCACCGGGCAGTGATCGGCGAGTCCCCCGGCCATGTTAACATTATAATAAGGTGCAGGAGAGCTGCAGTCACCGGGCAGTGATCGGCGAGTCCCCCGGCCATGTTAACAATATAGTAAGGTGCAGGAGAGCTGCAGTCACCGGGCAGTGATCGGCGAGTCCCCCAGCCATGATAACATTATAATAAGGTGCAGGAGAGCTGCAGTCACCGGGCAGTGATCGGCGAGTCCCCCGGCCATGTTAACATTATAATAAGGTGCAGGAGAGCTGCAGTCACCGGGCAGTGATCGGCGAGTCCCCCGGCCATGTTAACAATATAGTAAGGTGCAGGAGAGCTGCAGTCACCAGAGCTATTTTAATTCTAAGCATAGCCAAAACCTCCTCCCATGATAACACAAATGAAAACACTCTGCCCTATATAAAGGGAGACATGCCCTGTCAAATCAGCAAATGTAATTTTACCCATGATAGAGGCACTCTATAAGGGCCAGCACCACCAAAAAATGAAATGTCCTTATTGTGTTTATGTTGCTGATATCTTACATGTGTTTTGTTTTTCTCTTGTATGTTTAGAAAATATTTTCCTCTATATGTGTCACTGGGTGCATCCATTGTGTGATATTTTCCTCTGTATGTGTCACTGGGCGCATCCATTGTGTGATATTTCCTCTATATGAGTCACTGGGTGCATCCATTGTGTGATATTTTCCTCTATATGTGTCACTGGGTGCATCCATTGTGTGATATTTTCCTCTATATGTGTCACTGGGCGCATCCATTGTGTGATATTTTCCTCTATATGAGTCACTGGGTGCATCCATTGTGTGATATTTTCCTCTATATGTGTCACTGGGTGCATCCATTGTGTGATATTTTCCTCTATATGAGTCACTGGGCGCATCCATTGTGTGATATTTTCCTCTATATGTGTCACTGGGTGCATCCATTGTGTGATATTTTCCTCTATATGTGTCACTGGGCGCATCCATTGTGTGATATTTTCCTCTATATGAGTCACTGGGTGCATCCATTGTGTGATATTTTCCTCTATATGTGTCACTGGGCGCATCCATTGTGTGATATTTTCCTCTATATGTGTCACTGGGTGCATCCATTGTGTGATATTTTCCTCTATATGTGTCACTGGGTGCATCCATTGTGTGATATTTTCCTCTATATGTGTCACTGGGTGCATCCATTGTGTGATATTTTCCTCTATATGTGTCACTGGGCGTATCCATTGTGTGATATTTTCCTCTATATGTGTCACTGGGCGCATCCATTGTGTGATATTTTCCTCTATATGTGTCACTGGGCGCATCCATTGTGTGATATTTTGTATCTTTCCATCACTTGCTCCTCACTGTGTGGCTTTGGTCTTAGAATGGAGTGAATTTGTCAGTCACCGACGCACATGATTGTATTGTGTGGGATGTATTCAGGGAGTAGATTAAAGTCGGTTAAACTCCCTGTTTTATCTCATTCAGCTGTTTGCTCTCAGCTCCTGTAGCCTAGAGAACACAATACACCCCCTGCAGCCTTATCTAAACATTCCCTCCTCCACCTCAATTACTGTTAAATACTGTAGAAGATAAAGCACAGTCACAAGGTAAAACTTTTGTACAGTTTTTGGTAAGTGTTGCATCATGGGAAAAACTCCACAAAATAGAAACAGGCGATAAAAAAAACTAACTTTATTTTCCCTTTTTATATACAATTACTGCAAAGACAAAAACCGCAGCATGTGTTTTATAATGTGTTTTTGTTTGTAATGCACAGTTAATGTAGTTACAGCTTCTGTACGTGTTAGTGTCCTTTTTTAAGCATTTTTTGGGGGAAGTGACGAGCTCATATTCTGTATCTGCCTTCGGGTCAGGCGCTGGTTCTGATGGATCCAGTGTGAGCCATGGTGAGTTTGGGTCGTTGCTCCGCAGGTAGCTGTGGGTGGTTGTGTTCCTTGTGTCATTCTTTCCGCGCTGTTTCCCAGTTCTGGTCCTTTCTGTGTTGCAGTTTCCTGGAGTCCTGGCATATTGCGTGTCCAAAGCCTCAGTGGATCAGATGACGCGGTGCGCAGCGCTGGGTATGTGAACCCCATAGGTCATATCATGTATGGGAGTAATTCCGTGTATCTCGGCATGTGCAGGTTATGACACGGTGAAGGACAGAGTGTATCTGGGGCTGTATGTGTGTAATGTGTGTTATACTCCACATACGCTTTACAGGGAGGTATCCTGTATTAATATCATCACGAATCGCGCGTATGAACCGATATATGTGTGTATATTAAATATCTGTGCTGTGTGTACATCTTGTATATTACATGTGTGTGTGTGTGTATACAGTGTATTACATGTATGTGTGTGTGTGTATACAGTGTATTACATGTATGTGTGTGTGTGTATACAGTGTATTACATGATATCTGCAGGGCCGGCTTAGCATCTCAGGAGTCTGTAGGCACAAAAATGTGGAGCGCCCCTACCCACCCCCCCTCCCCAAACAAAAAAAGGAAACGTGCCAAAATGACTTTTTAAATTTTCGTTTTGGGGCAAAACAAGAAGAGAAAAAAAAGACATTAAGAAGCTTAAAATCCGTTTCTTTTTGTGTCAAATCATAAAGAAGGAGCAGAATCTGCTGCGTTACTTGAGTTAGTGCAGCAGCATAAAAGCATATTTTGCCTCGGCCGTAAAACAGAGGAAAAAAATGCATTTTACATTGACTTTTTTTCCCAGTTTTTTATCTTTGCACATTACATGTTCATGTTTGTATCATTATACCAGACTCTGACCTTTCCAATGACACCTCAGTTAACCCTGTGCGCTGTAATTCAGAGATGCAGCTTCCAAAGCCCTTTTGTCTCTCCTCGCTGCAGCGCCTCGGTCTAGGTTGCAGATGAAACATGTGTTACATCAACAGCTCCGCACTTGCTGGCAGTGTGGGAAATGAGAAGGTGAGTTAGCGCAGCATCACTGTGCACTTTATAAATATAAACTGAATAATAAAGCTGCATTAGAAAAACAATTGTAGCGCTCACTCCCGGAGGAGCCGCCGAATTTAAACCTCGGGTCAGTCTCCCCGCACTAGGGAATAAATATACACCAGCACTGTTGTGGATTTTATAAATTATATAGTTTACTGAATAAACTGGCATATATAGAGCAGCACGGTATACATATATATATATTTACAGCAGTTCGTAATGCGAGAAACGCGTAGCGGAAAAGGAATTTTAACTCCTTTGTGGTTGGAGTGTAAGTCCCGTACAGGTTGTGTCCCAAGAAAGTGTAGGTGTATGCGTGTATTGGTACCCGGGTACAAGATTCAACTGGCCAGTGAATGATTTCAGGTGTGCCTTCGACTAGTCACGTTGGGGCCCTGTAGGTTTTGACAAAACTGCAGCGTGCTTTATTATCTTTACAGTGGCCGGGAAGGCCTCTCACCCATCCGCCAGATACTCTGCGCTCTGCTCGACCCAGGACGTCTCTCCGCTCGATTTGGCTGGGACTCTGTGCCACGGGATCCGCCGTCTTGCTTGTCTGTGTCTGCCACAAGATGCTCAGCTCACCGCCTGCACTCCCATACGATCATCTGCGGTCTCCTTAACTCGGGGTCCTTCAGCATACTCTGTATCTGTGTAAAATTACCAGCGGTGGATCGCTAGGTCTTTGGCAGTAAAGGGAAACCGATCTCCAGCTCCGCTAGGCCGCACCTGCGCTCCGGCCTAGTCACGATCAGTCTCTCTCTCACGTGCGTCTTGCTCTCTTCACTCCTCTGCGCACTCTGCTCGTTCTCTCCACGAGGCTGCGGATGTCAGTCTCTCTTTTCCCACCCACTTCCTGTTCCCGCCCGCAAAGCATGCTGGAAAATGTAGTCCCAATGTCCAGTGTCTTACATTGCGCCAAATATAGGTACTGCAACCACAGTGTTTTAAAACCAGCGCTACACGATATATATTTGTTTTTTTATTTTTACATAGATCTAAACTGGTTAAATTTGGAATCGCTGGAAAGGTCATAATTTGACCAAAATAATGATACCTCATATGTCCCTCTAGCCCTTAGGGCTCCAGAGATACAGGACTCTAAAAGGATTGTGGAAAAAAAAAATTCAGAGCAAGGCGACCCCTTGTGGCAGGTGCCTGTAGGTACATGCCTACTCTGCCTAGTTATAAATCTGGCCATGGATTTCTGTGTGTGTGTGTGTGTGTGTGTGTATGTGTGCATATATTGTGTACTACATGATTTGTGTATTTATATATACGTGTGTTACATAACGTGTGTGTACATATATTATGATATTCAATGATGTTGTGTGTGTTTAGATATATTGTTTTACACTATCGCTGACGTTGCTCTCCGTTTTCCCCTTCAGAGTTGGCCGATAAGCAGGTTCGAGTAAATGCAGTTTGGTGAGTCTCTTTAAGAGAAGGATTTTTACATTAACCCCTTCACTGCTGCAGCATTTCACACCCATAGTTTGTATCTGTAAGTTTATTAATCTCTGAAACACTAATTATCTGCTTTTATGTTGATGTGTGTATTTTTTTAGCAGATCCTCCTCTTCCAGAAAGTAACTTTACTTTGAACAGTTAGTAAAATATGTGGATTTAGCTCCCGATAATATGCAAAAAAGTGAAATTTGGGGCAATTTTGAGAGCGTGAATCCTAAAAATGCCGCATAGGAGTCATTGTTCATACGTACAGGTCGTTGTGATTCCACAACTAGCGCCCCTTCATCTGTACAGCAGAACAAGATCTAGGATTATCTGCTCATTTTTGTTTGAAGTATATTAGTTTACATTTTACCATATATACAGAAATAGAGGCAAGATAACATATCCAATATGAAAACATTGGGTGTGGCGCACATATGTCAGGGCAAACTAACTCAGAAGAGTACATATTAATTGTGACAGATCTCAGGACCCCAACAGGGTCACATCTGCCAATGCCGCTTTCTTGCAGGACCCCAAAAACATTGTTTTTTGGCAAATGTTCTACACAACTAGATTATAGTAACTTTTACGAATTGTTTTAATGTTCCATAAGCTGGTTTGGCCGCGGTGACCCTCTCGGCAGACTCTGGGTTGATCTAGGTAGTCGCTCCAGTGATTGTTGTGATGAAGCTGTCTATGTAAGGACGCTCCCTATACCATTTGCAGCCTGCTGACCTGTTCTCACATGCACATTAACTCCCCTCTTATTTGTTGTCCTCTTCTGCTTTTGTCACCCAAATGGCTGGCACGAATCACCCCAAAAAGGTAATACCCCATCTCCCAGCTTTATCTGAGTCTCCATGTCTCACTTCACTTTTGCAGCCCCGGCGTGATCATAACGGACGTCCACCGGAGAGCTGGCCTAAACGAGGAGCAATACGCCCAGGTATAATTCATAGACCCCCATCACATAAACCTGTACCCCCTCATAACCCATTTACGCAGATACACATCATATTAATACCCTGTGTGTGCCGGGCGCAGGGCTAAACTGTCCAGGTGTCTGGGGATCCTGTAGTAAGCACAGATTATGGCAGTGGCGTACCCACCAGGCTCACAGCAGTTGCATTGTGTCCGGTCATTCCACCAGGGGTAGGGAGGGGCAAGGCAGTGGTGGCTCTTTCACCCGTTAAGGATCAAGGATCTTTAAAGTCAATACATTAGTGACTGAACAGTTCTGTCTTTGGTCCTTAAGGAGTTAATTAGGAAGCAGAGGCCTTGTTATTTTTTCCTCAGGAGTCTGACACTTCCTGGTGTCTCATTGCAGCGTCTGGTCGCTCGCGTGTGATCGCTCACGTGTGATGTGTCAGTATCTTTCTCTTGAAACAAAATAGATATCCTGCACATTGTTTTCATAAAATACTCACAAAAAGGGTGCTCATCTGCAAGAAGGACTCCACAAGGTTCTACAAATGTGTAACCAAACCACAATAAATCAAGATGGCAAAACCATGAAATAATATATACTAAAAGTATAATAATAAAGATATTTTTAAATACAAAAATATATAATGTCAAACGTAATAACACAATGCCAAAATGTTACATATAGTTACAGCACACAATATGCAGCATATAGTAATTCAGCCCCACAGGCTCAGCAAAAATAAACACAAGATAAAACAAATAGCTGAACCCTATGAAATATGCAATATTAGGGAAGGCACAATGCGAAAAGCAGCCAAAACATAAAGTGGGTCAGTACAAACTCCTGATAGCAAAGATAAGGCACCCAATGTTTCAGCGATCTATCGCCTAGTATCCCTATTATATATGCATATAATAGGGGCACGAGGCGATAGGTTATAGTATTATTAGGTGTGGAAACCAGCACTTTTTGGATAGTGCAGGAGACGTGTATAGAGGGATTTTCCCAAAATGGTTTTAGTAAAAATGCAAAACTCTCTTGTGGGGGGGGGGGGGGTTTCATGGATTCTTGCACCGGGGCCCTGAGGTTTCTAGTTATGCCTCTGGGACTGGGTTATGGTTTTAGTTCAGATTTCTGTTTGGAGGTAAACGCTCTACAATTCAGTAAACGTAACAGGGCAAAGGTCGCTCCGGTATCTGGAAAATCCCAATCTTCTGCACCCGCATAATGTGCAGATACACATACTGTAGATCTGGTGTCTTGCACCACCCTGTGGTCCTGTGGTGGGACCACAACAGTGTTTGTTTGTGTATACATACTGTGGTCATGCTTTATCTCGGGCAGTTTTATTTTTGGTTATGGACAGATGACCTTTCCTCTCCATGTTCTGTGACTTGAGACTCTTTCTATGCAGTGATAGATGGTGTACGTGTTGTTTTGTGTCCTTTCACTAATGTGTACGTTTTCCCACCCGCCATGCCAGTTCCTCCAGCGCACCCAGCACACGCACGCCTTGGGACGCCCAGGTACTGTGGATGAGGTTGCCCGAATGATTGCATTCCTTGCCTCCGATGCCGCGTCCTTTGTGACCGGGGTGACCGTGCCTGTGGATGGGGGGCGCCACGCCATGTGCCCACGATAAGACGCTACATGAGCCCGATGTCACGTCGATTGTACACACAGCGGAAAACCAAGATCCAGGAAAAGTGACAGAGGCAGCGAACGTGACAGATGCGGGACTACAACCAAAGCCAGAGTCCTCCTCACACTCACTGAGCATTGTGTGATTACTACAATAAAGTGATGGCAATACATGACTCTCGTTTGGGGCTTTTTGGTCCTTTTCTGCAATTCATTAGTATATTCATGGTGGTATCTGGGACGTTGGTTAATCTTGTGTCGCTCGGGTGTAGATTGGTGGGTTCTCTGTGTACTCATAGCCACAAACACAGCAATAAACCGGTGTGAGCGTTGTCCTAAATGAATACATTTTGTTGAATTGTGGTTCTATGTTTCTCTGAGTTCCAAGAGTCACCGTCTGATTTATCTAATAACACACAGATTGTTGTATGGCCTCGTCACACATTGAATAGATCATTCACATATTCACAGTATAGGCTGGGAAAGTATGTGAACCCCCGGGCTAAGCTAGTTAGAGCTGGAAATTGTCAAACCTGGTGTCCAATGGATGACCGGAGATTGGAGGCGTGATAGAGATACGCTGACTTACAGAACGCACTTGGACATTCTGAGTTAGCTCTTCACAAAAAGCATCTGTTGATGTGAGTCTTGCCTCGTCATAGAGAGCTCTGAGGGGGGGGGTGATCCTCACAGCAGTTTGGTGACCATTGCTCACACCCAAGTACCCAAGTCTGTTCCTGTGCTCTAATTTACATAAATACTACAGTCTGCCTCGGCAGAGGGCCCTAACCCTACCCCTAATCCTACCCTTACTCCAAGCCCTAACTCTACCCCTACCCTTGTGCTCAACACAAACCCTCCTGCCCCAACACTAATCTTACTGTTAGTAATGTTAACGTCACCCTACCTATAACCTTACACCTAATACCACTCCTAACGCTAACCCTACCCCTAACACTAATCCTATCCTTACTCCAAACACTTACACTTAACATCAACCATACCATGTCTCCGAGCACTAACCCTACACTTTTACACAACAATAATCTTACGTTTAAACAAAACATCAAGTTCTGTTCCACAAACACAATGCAGTGCTGTTTGTCAAAGGATGAAAAGGTAGAAAGGGGTGTGAAGTGCCGGGCGGTGTTTGTGAAGTGAGCGTGGTGTGTGCAGTCAGTGGGTGGTTTCAGAGGTCGCTCAAAGAGCTTGAGATCTGAGACCGCACCGTATGAGCGCAAACAATACAATATGGAGTATAACAGCACAGAGGCTGGAATATGTATCGCTCTACATAAACCACACACAAATACCCGCTATCCCAGCTCCATCAAAGTTCATCCAAACTTCTCCCACTGATGGAGCGCTACTTGGTCTTTCAATGTTCTTTTAGATCAGATGGCCTCAAAGAAACAGCAAAGATATATATTGCAAAACTGTTAAACACATATGGTTTCCCAGAGTTAAAGGAAAGTCCACTCACGTGGTTAAGAGCCTAAGTCTGACAGGCTCAAACCTTAGCACTTTTGGATCCGTACAGGCGAATGCCCCCTTCTTGTTTATCTTCCCTTCTATTCATGGAATCTTCTCCGATAGGAGGGTTATATCCCTCAAAGATACAGAGTGACTTCTTAGTGCAGACAGCCTGGATCTTAACAAGGGGAGCAGAGTGCAGGAAAGTGGGTTACTCACATGTTAAAGTCCCATTTTTATTTTTTCCCCTGTTTGGTGGAATTCAAGAAGGCCACTTCGCAGCTCTTTGGCGACGTTCCCCAAATTTTCAGGAGGCTTCGGTGACTGCATCTTCAGCGCCTGTGTATGTTTGTTCCAATATTATCCTCCATCATCCGGCCCTCGTGTAACCCGCCTCCCCTCTGCTCGGCTGCAGTAAACATGAACGCCTGGATTAAGGGAAAGGGTTAATGGGAGTGTTTACTCAGGAGGCGTCTCTCCTCGCTTCACCTTTACCTGCTCCTTATATATAAATACAGAGATAAGAGAAACGCCTGCACACGACACGACACACAGCACGAGAGGAAAACGCACCGCAGCAGCAGCAGCAGCAGCAGCAGCCGCCATATGTAACTATAAGACTGGCACTCCTATAACTTTATTAATAAAGGGGGACGCACAGAATAATGAAACTTTATTAATAAAGGGGGACGCGCAGAATAATGGAGCTTTATTAATAAAGGGGGACGCACAGAATAATGGAGCTTTATTAATACAGAGGGACGCGCAGAATAATGGAGCTTTATTAATAAAGGGGGACGCACAGAATAATGAAACTTTATTAATAAAGGGGGACGCACAGAATAATGGAGCTTTATTAATAAAGGGGGACGCACAGAATAATGAAGCTTTATTAATACAGAGGGACGCGCAGAATAATGGAGCTTTATTAATAAAGGGGGACGCACAGAATAATGGAGCTTTATTAATAAAGGGGGACGCACAGAATAATGAAACTTTATTAATAAAGGGGGACGCACAGAATAATGGAGCTTTATTAATAAAGGGGGACGCACAGAATAATGAAGCTTTATTAATACAGAGGGACGCGCAGAATAATGGAGCTTTATTAATAAAGGGGGACGCGCAGAATAATGGAGCTTTATTAATACAGAGGGACGCGCAGAATAATGGAGCTTTATTAATAAAGGGGGACGCGCAGAATAATGGAACTTTATTAATAAAGGGGGACGCACAGAATAATGGAGCTTTATTAATAAAGGGGACGCGCAGAATAATGAAGCTTTATTAATAAAGGGGGACGCACAGAATAATGGAACTTTATTAATAAAGGGGGACACGCAGAATAATGGAGCTTTATTAATAAAGGGGGACGCGCAGAATAATGGAACTTTATTAATAAAGGGGGACGCACAGAATAATGAAACTTTATTAATAAAGGGGGACGCGCAGAATAATGGAGCTTTATTAATAAAGGGGGACGCGCAGAATAATGGAGCTTTATTAATAAAGGGGACGCGCAGAATAATGAAGCTTTATTAATAAAGGGGGACGCGCAGAATAATGGAGCTTTATTAATATAGGGGGACGCGCAGAATAATGGAGCTTTATTAATAAAGGGGACGCGCAGAATAATGAAGCTTTATTAATAAAGGGGGACGCGCAGAATAATGGAGCTTTATTAATAAAGGGGGACGCGCAGAATAATGGAGCTTTATTAATAAAGGGGGACGCACAGAATAATGGAACTTTATTAATAAAGGGGGACGCACAGAATAATGAAACTTTATTAATAAAGGGGGACGCACAGAATAATGAAACTTTATTAATAAAGGGGGACGCGCAGAATAATGGAGCTTTATTAATAAAGGGGGACGCGCAGAATAATGGAGCTTTATTAATAAAGGGGACGCGCAGAATAATGAAGCTTTATTAATAAAGGGGGACGCGCAGAATAATGGAGCTTTATTAATAAAGGGGGACGCGCAGAATAATGGAGCTTTATTAATAAAGGGGACGCGCAGAATAATGAAGCTTTATTAATAAAGGGGACGCGCAGAATAATGGAGCTTTATTAATAAAGGGGGACGCGCAGAATAATGGAGCTTTATTAATAAAGGGGACGCGCAGAATAATGAAGCTTTATTAATAAAGGGGACGCGCAGAATAATGGAGATTTATTAATAAAGGGGACGCGCAGAATAATGGAGCTTTATTAATAAAGGGGGACGCGCAGAATAATGGAGATTTATTAATAAAGGGGGACGCGCAGAATAATGGAGCTTTATTAATAAAGGGGGACGCGCAGAATAATGGAGCTTTATTAATAAAGGGGGACGCGCAGAATAATGGAGCTTTATTAATAAAGGGGGACGCGCAGAATAATGGAGATTTATTAATAAAGGGGGACGCGCAGAATAATGGAGCTTTATTAATAAAGGGGGACGCGCAGAATAATGGAGATTTATTAATAAAGGGGGACGCGCAGAATAATGGAGACTTATTAATAAAGGGGGACGCGCAGAATAATGGAGCTTTATTAATAAAGGGGGACGCGCAGAATAATGGAGCTTTATTAATAAAGGGGGACGCGCAGAATAATGGAGCTTTATTAATAAAGGGGGACGCGCAGAATAATGGAGCTTTATTAATAAAGGGGACGCGCAGAATAATGAAGCTTATTAATAAAGGGGGACGCGCAGAATAATGGAGCTTTATTAATAAAGGGGGACGTGCAGAATAATGGAGCTTTATTAATAAAGGGGGACACGCAGAATAATGAAGCTTTATTAGTAAAGGGGGACGCACAGAATAATGAAGCTTTATTAATAAAGGGGGACGCGCAGAATAATGGAGCTTTATTAATAAAGGGGGACGCGCAGAATAATGGAGATTTATTAATAAAGGGGGACGCGCAGAATAATGGAGCTTTATTAATAAAGGGGACGCGCAGAATAATGAAGCTTTATTAATAAAGGGGGACGCGCAGAATAATGGAGCTTTATTAATAAAGGGGACGCGCAGAATAATGAAGCTTTATTAATAAAGGGGGACGCGCAGAATAATGAAGCTTTATTAATAAAGGGGGACGCGCAGAATAATGGAGCTTTATTAATAAAGGGGGACGTGCAGAATAATGGAGCTTTATTAATAAAGGGGACGCGCAGAATAATGAAGCTTTATTAATAAAGGGGACGCGCAGAATAATGGAGCTTTATTAATAAAGGGGACGCGCAGAATAATGAAGCTTTATTAATAAAGGGGGACGCGCAGAATAATGGAGCTTTATTAATAAAGGGGGACGCGCAGAATAATGAAGATTTATTAATAAAGGGGGACGCACAGAATAATGGAGCTTTATTAATAAAGGGGGACGCGCAGAATAATGGAGCTTTATTAATAAAGGGGGACGTGCAGAATAATGGAGCTTTATTAATAAAGGGGGACGCACAGAATAATGGAGCTTTATTAATAAAGGGGGACGTGCAGAATAATGGAGCTTTATTAATAAAGGGGACGTGCAGAATAATGGAGCTTTATTAATAAAGGGGGACGCACAGAATAATGGAGCTTTATTAATAAAGGGGGACGCACAGAATAATGGAGCTTTATTAATAAAGGGGACGCGCAGAATAATGAAGCTTTATTAATAAAGGGGGACGCGCAGAATAATGGAGCTTTATTAATAAAGGGGGACGTGCAGAATAATGGAGCTTTATTAATAAAGGGGGACGCGCAGAATAATGGAGCTTTATTAATAAAGGGGGACGTGCAGAATAATGGAACTTTATTAATAAAGGGGGACGTGCAGAATAATGGAGCTTTATTAATAAAGGGGGAAGCGCAGAATAATGGAGCTTTATTAATAAAGGGGGACGCGCAGAATAATGGAGCTTTATTAATAAAGGGGGACGTGCAGAATAATGGAACTTTATTAATAAAGGGGGACGTGCAGAATAATGGAGCTTTATTAATAAAGGGGGACGTGCAGAATAATGGAGCTTTATTAATAAAGGGGGATGCGCAGAATAATGGAACTTTATTAATAAAGGGGGATGCGCAGAATAATGGAACTTTATGAATAAAGGGGGAAGCACAGAATAATGGAGCTTTATTAATAAAGGGTAACGCGCAGAATAATGGAGCTTTATTAATAAAGGGGGACGTGCAGAATAATGGAGCTTTATTAATAAAGGGGGACGCGCAGAATAATGAAGATTTATTAATAAAGGGGGACGCACAGAATAATGGAACTTTATTAATAAAGGGGGACGCGCAGAATAATGGAGCTTTATTAATACAGAGGGACGCACAGAATAATGGAACTTTATTAATAAAGGGTAACGCGCAGAATAATGGAGATTTATTAATAAAGGGGGACGCACAGAATAATGGAGCTTTATTAATACAGAGGGACGCGCAGAATAATGGAACTTTATTAATAAAGGGTAACGCGCAGAATAATGGAGATTTATTAATAAAGGGGGACGCGCAGAATAATGGAGCTTTATTAATAAGGGGACGCACAGAATAATGGAGCTTTATTAATAAAGGGGGACGCACAGAATAATGGAGATTTATTAATAAAGGGGGACGCACAGAATAATGGAGCTTTATTATAAAGGGGGACGCGCAGAATAATGGAGCTTTATTAATAAAGGGGGACGCGCAGAATAATGGAGCTTTATTAATAAAGGGGGATGCGCAGAATAATGGAGCTTTATTAATAAATGGGACGCACAGAATAATGAGCTTTATTAATACAGAGGACACGCAGAATAATGGAGCTTTATTAATAAAGGGGACGCACAGAATAATGAACTTTATTAATAAAGGGGACGCACAGAATAATGAGCTTTATTAATAAAGGGGGACGCGCAGAATAATGGAGATTTATTAATAAGGGGGACGCGCAGAATAATGGAGATTTATTAATAAAGGGGGACGCGCAGAATAATGGACTTTATTAATAAAGGGGGACGCACAGAATAATGGAGCTTTATTAATAAAGGGGACGCGCAGAATAATGGAGATTTATTAATAAAGGGGACGCGCCAGAATAATTGAGCTTTATTAATAAAGGGGGACGCGCAGAATAATGGAACTTTACTAATAAAGGGGACGCGCAGAATAATGGAATTTATTAATAAAGGGGGACGCGCAGAATAATGAAACTTTATTAATAAAGGGGACACGCAGAATAATGAGCTTTATTAGTAAAGGGGGACGCACAGAATAATGGAGCTTTATTAATAAAGGGGGACGCACAGAATAATGGAGCTTTATTAATAAAAGGGGACGCACAGAATAATGGAGCTTTATTAATACAGAGGGACGCGCAGAATAATGGAGCTTTATTAATAAAGGGGGACGTGCAGAATAATGGAGCTTTAATGTTATTGATAATAATAAAGAAAATAAAATAATGAAACTTTATTAAGATAATGGGTTTAAACAGAATATTTGAACATTAAACCACAATATATGTTCGTCAATTTTGTCATCATCTGTAATATATATATATATATATGTATATATAAAAATTATTATCATATTTCTTTGACTAGATATAGCCTCTAAAGTACTCCAATGTACACAGATACAGTCACTATATACAAATATACTCACAGTATATAGTCACTATATATAGACACAGTCATCATGTGACATGCTTCATTTGAACTTGGGGTGCGTGGACTTGGAGATGCATTTGGGAGGTGCAGGCCGGATGTTCTGTGTCATCCACTTGCTCTCTCCTGTCTGTGTAATCTGAGTTATGCATTAATAATGTTCTTGTCTATTGTTATGGTCCGTGTGTATCTTTTTATCTGCTGTATATTTGAGGCGTTGTTAATCTTCTTTGTCTGGCAAACACTGCCCTATTTTCTGTTGTTTTAAACTGTAATCTGTTTGTCAATCACAATTGCCATTGTCCTGTCTCGTTTAGAAATGTTATGCAATGTGTATTTCATTGTCTGTACCTAATCTGATTATGTTTTGCTTTCCAAGAAGCAGAAAGAAAAGAAACATGAGAATCCCTCAAAACATTTCATAGGCGAGGTTTTGTGTATGTAAACAACACACATATTCGACTGTATGAATATGTGTGTCTGTCCCCAATTAAAAGAGTTTCATTCTGACACTGAAAACCTCCAGCTATACAGCCGCGTCTTATTTCTGGGAGATGCTAGCAGACTCTATTTGTCCCGTCTTCGAGCTTCATCTGAGGACTGGAGAAAGGCACGAGAGTCTGCTGGGGAGAACACAGGGGGGTCCGGCAAGGAAGCAGCATTGACAGATGTGACCCTGTTGGGGTACTGAGATCTGTTACACATCACATACAGATACAGTCACTATATATACAGCTAAAGTCTGTGTATTGTCAGTTGTTTGTGAAACGTGGCCGATGTACTAGAATAGATCAATGTAATGTGGATGGAGGACACAATGTGCGTCACCCGAGATGGAGGTTGGGACAGAGAAGGTGAGCACGGAAACGTCTGATTTAACACATTCACTGCCAAAATCGTGTGCACGCCTCAAAGAACTAAATGACAACATAAAAAACATTTTATAGCTTTTCAGTGCAGGATTATGTCACGGTCCACCCCGGGTGCCTGCTGTTGTACCTGTCTTGCACACCTGGATCTAAGAACTTTGCCCTGGATCTCTTCTTTCTTGGATTCCATTCCAGGTTTTGCCCAGGCTCAGCACCTTGACCAGGCTCATGGAGATCCAAGCTGGGTCTTCCTTTTCTAGCCCTGGACTTCCAGCTGAGGTCCATCCATGATTAAGCCTCCATAAAAGGCAGAGAGACCCAGCCAGCAGTGGTTCTGCATTGTGCTCCCTGACTGAGGTCATCTCGACGTGTGCAAACCTGCTCCAGCTTATCCAGTGCTTTATCTACAGTCTGTGGTCAAAACCTCCAGGACACTGCTCAAGTGGGTACTCCCAACCGTGTAGCCCACTATCCCCTGTGTATGGAAACCTGCCTGTGGCTTACAAGTGTTTACCACCGTCTCTGACCTTTTGATCTCAAGGTACCACTGCCAGTTATCCGGATTTATTCCTAGTGGACCCTGTCTGCAGTCTGGGACTGCATAGTCCACTATCCTGACTCTCCATCCAAGACCACTTCCTGGACTGTATATACTATGTGCTGAACTCTTGCATATGGACATTAACCCTGTCATTGCCTGTGCTGTCCAGTATTGTATTCCTTTTATTCTTTCAAGTGCCTGCTGCCAAGGCCTATTTAAGTTTCATTAAACTCATTCAGTGCTTGATATCCTGTCTGGTCTCCCTTCTGTGTCGCTGCCTGCTGGGCTCTCACCTGAACCGCACACGCCACGTGACAGATTAGTGATGCATCTAAGGAGAAACAAAATTCCCAGTGAGCTCTCACTCCTGTATTACTGTAAATAAGCTACGCGGAGCAGCCCCCACCCTCACTGTAACAAAAAGCATTTCAGCAGCAGAAACTATTTCCCTATGTATGCAGCGCACTTCGGATGCTGCTCTATGCGCCTTAGGCTAGGATCAAACGAACGCAGTATTAACGTGCGTTTAGCCGCACTTAATCACGGCCGTGCTAGCAGCAAATTACGTCCACTGCCGGGCAGCATAAGAAGAACGGCCGCACGATGCAAGTGGCAAACGAACGCATTCTTTCTAGAACGTCAAACCGCTAGTACTGACGTACAGAGTGCGCTGCGTCCACTAGAGGCGTGTGTGCGTGATTAGGAGACGTCAGACGCTGCTAATGTCCGGCCAACATAACGTCCAGACGCAAAAAGGGTTTTATTGATGATCCGTACAAAATCACTGACGAAAATGCGCATCGTATGACCGCTATCGCGTATTCCGTGAAAAATGCGTTCGTCTGACCCTAGCCTAACCCTCTGCTATCAAAGCAGCCAGTGCGAGGTTTTCCTGCTGTGTGCAAGGAAAAGGAGGAGGGGTATGAGATCAGCTGACAGAAGGATAGAGGGAAGCTAATCTATATATATAAACGCGAAAGTCCTGACTGACTGACTCATCAATGCTCAGCTGAAACCGTTTAACCTAGGAACATGATATTTTGAAGGTGCACTGTTTTTATGATGTAGGCACCCACTAAGTAAGGATTTTTGGAAACTCCGCCCCTAAGGGGGTGAAAAAGGGGGTTGAATATTTTAAAAAGGATACCTATAGCTCAAAAACAGAAGATGCTACAGATGTGAAAATTGGTATTTAGATTCATCTTGAAAAATAAAAAACACGTATTTTACCATTTTCTGAAAATTCCTTGGGGGGGCAAAAAGGGGGGTTGAATACGTTTATCAGTATACCTATATTTCAAAAACCGAAGATGCTACGGGTGTGAAATTTGGTATTTACAATCTTTGTGAAAAAAACAAACCTGTTTTTTGCCATTTTCCACAAATCCAATGGGGGGGGGTCGGGGGAAAGGGGTCTGAATACTTTTATCAGTATATCTATAGTTCACAAACCAAGATGTTACAGGTGTGAAGTTTGGTAATCACTAGGGATGCACCGATATCGATACTAGTATTGGTATCGGGGCCGATATTGCCGTTTGCACGAGTACTTGTTACTCGTGCAAACGGCCCGATACATCCCGCCGATACCGGAAGCCGGCGCTGGGCCGGCTTGCCGGTATCCGCGGGGCTGGGGAAGCTGGCCGTGTGCATGTAAAGCACGCGGCCAGCGTTCCCCTCCGGCGCGCCAAATACTCACCCTTCCTGAAGTTCCGGTCGCTGGGCAGTGATGCGTTCCTGCGGCCACTGGGCGCTCCTGTGACGCTGCCTCTCGGCTGGAGGCAGCGTCACAGATGCGCCCGGCGGCCACGTGACCGCATCACTGCCCAGTGACCGGAACTTCAGAAAGGGTGAGTATTTGGCGCGCCGGAGGGGAACGCTGGCCGCGTGCTTTACATGCACACGGCCGGCGTTCGAGCTGGGGGCAAATCCATGAGAGCTGGGGCCAATCCATGAGACCTGGGGGCCAATCCATGAGACCTGGGGGCCAATCCATGAGACCTGGGGGCAAATCCATGAGACCTGGGGGCCAATCCATGAGACCTGGGGCAAATCCATGAGACCTGGGGGCAAATCCATGAGACCTGGGGGCAAATCCATGAGACCTGGGGGCCAATCCATGAGACCTGGGCAAATCCATGAGACCTGGGGGCCAATCTATGAGACCTGGGGGCAAATCCATCAGAGCTGGGGCAAATCCATGTGAGCTGGGGGCAAATCCATGTGAGCTGGGGCAAACCCATGTGAGCTGGGGGCAAACCCATGTGAGCTGGGGGCAAATCCATGAGACCTGGGGGCAAATCCATGAGACCTGGGGGCCAATCCATGAGACCTGGGGCAAATCCATGAGACCTGGGGGCAAATCCATGAGACCTGGGGGCCAATCCATGAGACCTGGGGCCAATCCATGAGACCTGGGGGCCAATCCATGAGACCTGGGGGCAAATCCATGAGACCTGGGGGACATATCCATCAGAGCTGGGGCAAATCCATGTGAGCTGGGGGCAAATCCATGTGAGCTGGGGCAAACCCATGTGAGCTGGGGCAAACCCATGTGAGCTGGGGGCAAATCCATGTGAGCTGGGGGCAAATCCATGAGACCTGGGGGCAAATCCATGAGACCTGGGGGCAAATCCATGTGAGCTGCGGTCAATCTCATATAAATTTTTATGAGGTCTGTTCCTATTGGAAAGCGTCACATGACATTAAATAAAAGTATCGGTACTCGGTATCGGTGAGTACTTTTAAAAAGTATCGGTACTCGTACTCGGTCTTAAAAAAGGTGCATCCCTAGTAATCACAATATTTAGAAAATTAAAGAAACACGTGTTTTACCATTTTCCAAAAATCCAAGTTGGGGGGAGTAAAAAAAAGGGGGTGAATACTTTTAAACAGGATACGTGTATCTCAAAAACAGAAGATGTTACAGACGTGAAAATTGGTATTTAGATTTGTCTTGAGAAACAAAAAAACACCTATTTTACTATTTTCCAAAAATCCAGTGGAAAGGGGAAAAAGGGGGGTTGAATAATTTTATCAGTATACCTATATTTCCAAAAACCAAAGATGTTACAGGTGTGAAATCTGGCACTTACAATCTTCTTGAAAAATTTAAAAAACACATGTTTTACATTTTCCAAGAATCCCACGTGGTGGGTGAATACTATGCAACAGGATACCTATATCTCAAAAACAGAAGACGTTACGTTACGTTACGTGAAAATTAGTATTTAGGTTTGCGAGTGAAGCCGCGGGCAAAAGCTAGTATATGTAATATACATGAAGCATCAACCACATTATTGTGTCTGCTAAAAAAGTAATGAATGTCATTGTTTGGCTTTTTTCGTGACTCAGAATTATTAATTTTCCTGTATATCACTGGGATGAAAGGTTGCAAGTTCTAGATGTTGTCCCTTATCTGGCACAGTGTCAGCATACAGGCAGAAATGGCTTTTGTGTCACTAAATGTGCTGCAGACAGCTAATAAAATGGTGAGCTCTCCTGCTTACACGGGGTCTGCATTTTCAGCATACAGGCAGAAATGGCCTTTGTGTCAGTAAATGTGCTGCTGATAGATAATAAAATGGTGAGATCTCCTGCTTACATGGGGTGTGCATTATCAGCATACAGGCAGATGCAGTAAATTTGCTGCAGACATAATAAAATAGTGAGATCTCCTGCTTGCATAGGGTCTGCATTATCAGCATACAGGCAGATGCAGTAAATGTGCTGCAGACAGATAATAAAATGGTGAGATCTCCTGCTTATATGGGGTCTGCATTATCAGCATACAGGCAGATAATAAAATGGCGAGATCTCCTGCTTGTAGTGATCAGAATGAGATTATTAGCAATGCAATATCTGTATGTGCTGCATAATGCCTGTGTGTGGCAATTACAGCACCACCTTGTATCTGTATGTGCCGCATAATGCCTGTGTGTGGCAATTACAGCAACACCTTGTATCTGTATGTGCCGCATAATGTCTGTGTATGGCAATTACAGCAACACCTTGTATCTGTATGTGCCGCATAATGCCTGTGTATGGCAATTACAGCAACACCTTGTATCTGTATGTGCCGCATAATGCCTGTATATGGCAATTACAGCAACACCTTGTATCTGAATGTGCCACATAATGCCTGTGTATGGCAATTACAGCATCACCTTGTATCTGTATGTGCTGAATAATGCCTGTGTATGGCAATTACAGCCCCACCTTGTATCTGTATGTGCCACATAATGCCTGTGTGTGGCAATTACAGCAACACCTTGTATCTGTATGTGCTGCATAATGCCTGTGTATGGCAATTACAGCAACACCTTGTATGTGCTGCATAATGCCTGTGTATGGCAATTACAGCAACACCTTGTATCTGTATGTGCTGAATAATGCCTGTGTATGGCAATTACAGCAACACCGTGTATATCTGTATGTGCCGCATAATGCCTGTGTATGGCAATTACAGCAACACCTTGTCTCTGTATGTGTTGCATAATGCCTGTGTATGGCAATTACAGCACCACCTTGTATCTGTATGTGCCGCATAATGCCTGTGTATGGCAATTACAGCAACACCTTGTCTCTGTATGTGTTGCATAATGCCTGTGTATGCAATTACAGCAACACCTTGTATCTGGATGTGCTGCATAATGCCTGTGTATGCAATTACAGCAACACCTTGTATCTGTATGTGCTGCATAATGCCTGTGTATGGCAATTACAGCAACACCTTGTATCTGTATGTGCCGCATAATGCCTGTGTATGGCAATTACAGCAACACCTTGTATGTGCTGCATAATGCCTGTGTATGGCAATTACAGCATCACCTTGTATGTGCTGCATAATGCCTGTGTACGGCAATTACAGCAACACCTTGTATCTGTATGTGCTGCATAATGCCTGTGTATGGCAATTACAGCAACACCTTGTATCTGTATGTGCTGCTTAATGCCTGTGTATGGCAATTACAGCAACACCTTGTATCTGTATGTGCTGCATAATGCCTGTGTGTGGCAATTACAGCAACACCTTGTATCTGTATGTGCCGCATAATGCCTGTGTATGGCAATTACAGCAACACCTTGTATCTGTATTGTACAGGGATTTATACTCATTATTATAACCCCCTGAATCTTATCCATGTACAGCACTGAGTGATACAGATTGTTACGGTGAGGGAGTAAGGGGGTAAGGCTGCTCTTTGTATTTGTTTACAGTAACACATGGGGACAGGAGGGAGAGCTCAGCGAGGAGTCCATATTAGGGATGTGCAATTTGTTTCATACCGAATCAATTTTCGGAAGGAATTTACCATTTTCGTGCTTCCGAGGGCATCCCGAATCCGAAATGTCGACAACACAAAATTTCAGATCAATTTGAAATTTTGAGTCATCCGATTCGATAATTTGGATGATTTGAAATTTCAGGTTGATCCGATGATTCGGATCATTTCGACGTTTGGATCATTTTGGTGATTTGGATCATTTCGGGTCATTCGGCTCCGTTGGTTTCTCGTTTTATGCTGCAGTAATTAAATCGTAGAGGTGCTGCCCGGCAGTGTGCGGAATCATATGCTGCATTAATTATAGTGTAAGGCTAGGGTCAGACTAACGCATTTTTCACGTTGTCCGTGAAAATGTGCGTTCGAAGAATGGACGTATTTTTTCACGGAATACGCAATAGCGGTCATACTATGCGCAGTTTCATCCGTGATTTTGTATGGATCATCAATAAAACACTTCTTGCATCTGGACGTTATGGCTAGGGACAGATGAGCGCATTTTCTGCGGCCACCGTCAAAATGTACGTCGATGCGTGCGCACGCATTTTTTCACGGAATATGCTTAAGTGGTCAGACGATGCGCAATTCTGGACGTATTTCATGACGATGGGGTGAAAAGAAGTCTAGGGAAATCCGGCTGTTTGAACGTTATGTTGGCCGCACACTAGCAGCGTCTGACATCTCCTAATCACGCACACACGCTGCCATGCGGCCGCAGCGCACTCTGTACGTCAGTAGTAGGCGGTTTAACGTTCTCGTGGAAAAAATGCGTTCATTTTCCACTTGCGTTGCGCGGCCGGACTTTTGTGCGACCGTACTTCGTATATGGCTGTCATTGCCCGGCATCTGCTGCTAGTGCGGCCGTGATTAAGTGCGCCAGAACGCGCGTTCGCACTGCCTCAGTCTGACCCTAGCCTATGTTGGCCGGACATTAGCAGCGTCTGATGTCTCCAATTCACGCACACACGCCGCTAGCGGACGCAGCGCACTCTGTACGTCAGTACTAGTGGTTTAACGTTCTCGAAAAAATGCGTTCATTTTCCACTTGCGTTGCGCAGCCGGACTTTTGTGCGACCGTACTTCGTATATTGGCCGTCATTGCCCGGCATCTGCTGCTAGCACGGCCGTGATTAAGTGCGCCAGAACGCGCGTTCGCACTGCCTCAGTCTGACCCTAGCCTTAAGGTGCTGCACGGCAGTGTGAGGATTCATATGCTGCATTATTATACTGTAGAGGCGCTTCCCAGCAGTGTGAGGATTCATATGCTGCATTAATTATACCGCAGAGAGGCGCTTCCCAGCAGTGTGTGGATTCATATGCTGCATTAATTATACTGTAGAGAGGCGCTTCCCAGCAGTGTGTGGATTCATATGCTGCATTAATTATACTGCAGAGAGGCGCTTCCCAGCAGTGTGTGGATTCATATGCTGCATTATTATACTGTAGAGGTGCTGCCCGGCAGTGTGCGGATTCATATGCTGCATTATTATACTGTAGATGTGCTGCCAGCAGTGTGCGGATTCATATGCTGCATTATTATACTGT